>MU157833.1:297502-601668 GCA_015657495.1 Crepidotus variabilis | reverse complement strand
GTTGATACAAAAGTGTCTACGGTTAGAAAATTAGACCTAAATATTTCGAAGTCCGCTCAATTCTGAGATTTAGAAAATAATCAAGGTTTCTAAACGCTGCGGGAAGTCATCCATTTGTGGAGTGTGGAATTTGGTATCGCAGAGTAAAATTGATACGATTTTAGAGTACATGCGGGAGTCGGACAGAGATACGGAGATCAGATATCGGGATTATGGTGATCGCGGTAGCTGAGGGCATTGTAGCTAAGTTTGCTTTGGCAGCTCGTAGGGCCCAACGCAACGAAGGGGATTGTAACATTAATAGAAACACGGAAGTAGTAGCAAGGTGAATCAACAAAAGTAGGAGAATGACCAGTGATACAGAAACAAGGAGGAAGAAAAAAAGGTTTAAACTGTGGCGGGTGGCACGACGTCACGAATTTACTCAGCGACGATTAGACCTCCCATAGCCCTCTGGACATGCTCCATGCCGTTGCCCGGAGATGAACCACCGCTGACCATCCTTTGGCTGAGACCTGGGTGCCTAACACCCAAGGCAGCACCGAGCATCCTTTTGCCAGGGTCACCAATCCTAGGGCCACCACTGACCTCATGTTGGGCTTGATGGTGCTGCATGCTTGAGCTCAAGATAGCCGGGTCGGTAGGAAGGATATTCGAGTGTGGCAAAGATGAGTTGATGAGCGCATCAAGAGTTGGGTGAGAAGGGAGACTAGGGAGTGTTGGAGATGGCTCCCGACCTTCCTGACGCTCAGGGAGTGCAACGTGTTGGCTGCCCGGAGCCCCACCAAAGCCGTTTCGTAGGGCATTCGGGATCGCGATGGAGCCGGACGCGGTCCGTGTATTAGGAAATACGGAGACAGATGCAGCTCGAGGTTGGTGAGAACGAGATGCAGTTGTATGGTGTTGCCCCCTTGAATTGACTGTTTGGATAACAGATTGGGCATCTGGACCATCATATGGCTTAATTGTAGCCGCTACTCCTGATGCAGAAGTTAGGACCTTTGGAGGGAAAGCGAGTGTGGTCAGGTAAGCCCGCTTGGCTACAGAAATCAAGGTAATCAGCCACCAGAAGTCACCAAAATAACGAAAACCAGGGGGTTTCTCGGCTACGTCGCCCCCTGCTGAGTAACACGAGTTGAGGAGAATAAGACCTACCGACGTTTGCATCTTGAAAGACGATGAGAAGACTGGTGTCATCCCTCCATTTAATCTTGAAACCACCGGCCACATTATCATAGTCTGCGAAAGCTGACTGAATGTCCTTGGTTTTGAGCTCCTTTGGAAACCCTGTA
This sequence comes from Crepidotus variabilis, assembly GCA_015657495.1. Classification (NCBI taxonomy): domain Eukaryota; kingdom Fungi; phylum Basidiomycota; class Agaricomycetes; order Agaricales; family Crepidotaceae; genus Crepidotus; species Crepidotus variabilis. Next base: position 600,376 of record MU157833.1, on the reverse strand, counting down.
AGGTAGAGAATACGCGTAACGCAGGCAGAAAGACCCGAAAGTGCGGCGGCCATTGTTGAAAGATAGTGTTGAGAGTGTTTCGAAGAGAGAAGGACGTTGTTTAAAAGGTTGTAATGAATAGGAAGAAAAGAGAGCGAACTTGTCTGGCCAGAGAGTAAGATGGAGGGAGATGGATCAAAGGGCTAAACACAGCACATCACCATTTGTCTGTGTGGCTGATCTCTCACGCCAAGAATAAGAAACAATATTTCAATCAAATAGGTATGTATGTGTACAACAGTCAGAAAATTCTACAGCTTGTCGTAGTATGTGTCGAGCGCAGGGATTTCAGGCTTCAGACCCTTGCGTACACGCATCTTCGTAACCAACTCCTCCATCTTGCTACCCTTCTCGAGCGGATCTGAGGAAATTTTCATATCAGCAACATGTCGTCTTTTTTTCCAGTCACAGCAAAAATACTTACTGCCAGTCATCAACTCCCAATGGTCAAACACGGCTTGAGGGAAGGCTTGGCCAGCAGTTTGTGAGCGCAGGTCTCCGTTGAAACCGAATGACTCGGCGACGGGCAAATAGGCCTTGACGGTGAACATGGGAGTTCCCGGCCTTTGCTCTTCACTGAACACCTGTCCACGACGCTTGTTCAGACAACTGTAGATGCCACCGATGGCGTTCTCAGGACATTGGATCTCGACTATGTTCAAAAGTCAGGGTAGTATTACCGGATATGTTGTCTGACAACTTACCGAGGTAAACAGGCTCTTGGAGAGTTGGCGTGGCAAGCAAGCAAGCAGCATAGGTCGCACGGCGCATAGTGGGGATGATTTGACCTCCGCCACGATGGATAGCATCAGTATGAAGCTAATAATGGACGATCAGGGAAAATCTACATGTTTCGAAGAACATTCGACTCACCGTAACATCAAGCACATTGACGCGGACACCACGCATGTTTTCTTCGCAACACACGCCCTCCTTAGTCGCCCACTGGAAGGCAGCAACACAGGAATCCTTGATTTCGTTCAAGTACTGCACTCCCTTCGTGACATCGACCAACAGATTGGGTCCGGTTGTATCTGGGCCGAAACACCAGATCTTTCTGGCATCAGTCACATCCCAACCATGCTCATCGGCGAGGACACGGGCACGGGCCTTGAAATCGTCGCGGGAGTTGACGGTACCAGCTTCGATGGCCTTGGTGAGTTCCTCTTCGATAGGCATTGCCTTCACGAAAAGACGATTGTGCTTATTCTGGGATTTTGACAGAGCGACGATCGAAGACTCAGTCTTGACAGTCTCTCGGTAGGGCACAACGGGGTCAGAAACCTTCAAGGGGACACCGGCGTGGTCTTCCTCGAGATCCTGCAACGGCAATATGTCAAAGGAAGCACTTAACCCAAATAAGCTATTTGCTTACTTTCAAACAAATTTCCAAGTGTAATTCACCAGCACCAGCGACGATGTGCTCGCCAGATTCGTTAATCCAGGCCTGCACGCAAGGATCGGATTTCGAGAGACGCTTGAGACCTTCAACGAGTTTGGGTAAATCGGCTGCATTCTTGACCTCAACAGCGACTTGCACGACAGGAGAGACAGAGAACCTCATGACCCTCATGTTGTGGGCGGTTTCCGAGGTGGTTAGAGTGCCGTTCTTGAGCAAGAACTGATCGATACCGACAAGACCGATGATGTTACCTGCCGGGCAATCCTCGATTGGCTCGACATAGCGACCCATCATCAGCACAGTACGTTGCACCGACTTGACGAACAGGTCCTCCTTCTTTCCAGGGAGGTAGTTGGGACCCTGAATGCGAATCTTGGGGCCGGCCTTAACAGTTCCAGAAAAGACACGACCGAAGGCGTAGAATCGCCCCTTATCGGAGGTGGGCACCATCTTGGACACGTAGAGAACAAGTGGGCCGTTGGGGTCGCAGTCGCGAATACCGATGGCCGACTCATCGTCCATGGGACCTTCGTAGAGGGTTTCCACACGGTAGCGTTGGGCGGTGGCGGGAGAGGGGAGGTTAATGACAATCATCTCCAAGAGGGAGTCACCAGCGGGCAAGAACTTGCGCATCACAACCTTTAGAAGGGCCTTGCCTTCCAGATCACGCTCGTCCTGAGCGAGTTTGACATCGAGTTTCTCGAGCATGGGGCCAATGGCTTCCTTCTTGAAGTTCATGACGGCATCAAAGACCTTGAAGATGGGGTCCAAGACGAACATGTTGAAGGCACGCTCAAGCTGCTTTCCGTCAGCAGTCCCGTTGGTCGTCCACTTTTTGGTGGCAGGGTTGAAATAGTTGTCACCCCAGAGTTTCGTCATCATCTTCTCCTTGTCAACACCGAATTTCTTGGCATATCGAGTCGCGAATTGACGAAGTGAGAAGGCCCATCCGTGAAGACCAGAACCGAAGGCGACGGTGCCCTTGTCTGGGTAGACCTGGACATCACCAAGAGCAACGTCATGGTACGTAGATACAATGACGTTAACGCTCTCGATTGTACGCGAGAAGGATTGATACAGCGATTCTTTGTCGACTTGGAGTTCGAGAAGGGCACGATCGACCTTGTTAATGATAACGACAGGCTTGATACGCTCAGCTAGAGCTTGACGAAGCACGGTTTCTGTTTGAACACAGACACCTTCCACACAATCGACGACCACGAGAGCACCGTCGGTGACACGAAGAGCGGCGGTGACCTCCGATGAGAAATCGACGTGTCCAGGTGAATCAATCAAGTTGATCAAGAATTCGCTTCCTAACCACGCGCAAAACGAAATTTGTTTAGCTGATACGCGATATGGAATTACATAACTCACCTTCTGTTTTCTGTTTAATCGCACTGAGATCCTCCTTATTGACATCGAAATACATGGAAATACCAGTCGACTTGATGGTAATACCACGATCTTTCTCGTCTTGTCTTGTGTCGGTAACACGCATGTCACCGGCCTTTGCAGCGGCAATAATACCGGCTTTTGCGACCAGCGAGTCGGTCAAGGTTGACTTTCCGTGATCGACTAGGGGATTAGGTCTCAGATAACGATACAGCGTTGTTGGACCAAATTTCACCTACCATGAGCGATGACACTCATGTTACGAATGTTCGTTGGCTTGTCCATCAACCCACGAACCTGATCTATTGGTCAGGAAATAGATATTAGTACTGAACATTTGTATATAAAATTCTCAATGCTAACCAACTGTGAAGTTACTTGAAACGATCAACAAACATCGTTTAGTTTTTAAGAGAGATGATGATAACGACGAAGACCTACACCATGGTGAAGCAAATCTACAAACTTGAGGATTTAAAAGAAATATATGATGAGAACAGTCCCTATGACTGAGAAAGGTTTTGGAGCTCAACAGCGGAGTGCAAGCACTGGATTCTGTTGACGAGGAGGGAGGATAAAGTTTTGGAGTTTACAAATCCTTGTCTTATCGATCTTTCTTTCTTAAGGGTAGGTCAAGGGTCAAACCACCTGACCCTGAGTCTGCCATCAACACTTCGCTTCCGAAAGTAGCACCGTGCCGTACGGATGGATCAACGCTAGCGCCCATACAAAAAGCGCTCTTGCATCATATAATTATGACTCGTACTCCTTGGAATGAATCTTAAACCACCTCAGCCCTTACAATTTCATCCCAATACAAATGAGCCGTTCTTGCGGCTGCGAAATCACAAAAATGTAATTCTGACTCCTTATCGACTAGATGACACGACTGGACTCGTCCGGATCCTGAACGATCCGCTTGTCTACAAATGGTTATACAGTACAAAATTTCCCTTTACTTTAGGTTGGTACTACATTTCATCTAGTCTGGGCTGTCTTACCAAAGTTCTGTAGAGGATGCAAAAACTTGGCTTGACCAAACTCTCTCAAAATCAGATGCGATGCTGGCTGAGCTGGCAGATGGACCTGATTATATCAGTGGTACTCCTTTGACGGCTATTAGAGAAATCCAAGAGGACGGCACGGATATCCTCATTGGCAATATAACTCTAGCCCGATTCACTCATGGCGAAATATTCAACACAGAAACCGTTGATTGGGAGAATGCAGATGAGAATATTGCTGAAAATTTAAAGCTTGAAACTGGCAATCCCAACATTATTTGGACAATTGGCGGTTTGTTTCCGGATCTGAGGTCAAGAATTTCCAGGCTAACTCGCATTTACCGCCCTAGATTATCTCGCATCCACTCACCATGGACGTGGTATTATGTCTGATGCTATTCAAACCATTGTCTACGATTGGGGTGTGCCAAAAATGAATGTTCGCAGAATGATGATTGGTGCAATGGTAGACAACCCCGCGAGCATTAAAGTTTTCGCCAAAAACGACTTCAAATTTTGGCGGAGAATCACAGACTTCGATTATTCACCATACTGGGGTCGGATGCGGGATGTTGAGTTTCATGAATGGACTTTATAGTACAAGATGGATCTGTAAATACTATTAGATATACTTCTGCAGCCGAAAGCGCCTGCATGAGGTAGAGACGCCATGAAGCGGTGATTTTGAATTCTCTTTTCTGAGGTAGCGAGCGTATCAACAGCTTCAATAGAACCGTCATTCAGGGAAAGGTCAGCCATATGGCAGGTTTTCATTATTTGAATCAACAGCGTACCAGATGCCCTCGTATTACTTAGCCCTCACTACGACCCGGCCGATGGAATTGTCTTGGATTTGACTTTACTCCAAAAATTTAAACTATTATTAGCAAGTAAATCAACTCGGTATTTCTGCTACCTTTATGAAACAAAGGACTTATTGTAGCGCGCACTCGGGCATCATTTGGCACTGATATTCTAGCAACAGCCAATTAGGCAACAACAGGACCGAATGTAGAACTAGTAACGCCATAGGCAACTTCCAAAAAAGGTAACTGTGGCGCAAACGAAAGTTGACATTTCATCAAAAGGGCAGATAGAGTATGCGTAGAAATAAAAGGTCCTGTAGCAGTAGACATTTAAGAGTAAATATGCCCTCTTTTCAGGTCCTTGGATCGCAGAGAGGTACATGAGCATGGGAATGAGTGAACGCGACCACTTGAGGCTTCTTCACCGCGTAGATCCTTTATCTGACGAAACAGGAATAGAACAGTGAAGCGCCAACACGGGTACCAAGCCGCTGATTAATTCGAGTCATCCACAAAAAGTAAGATAAAGGTTAACTAAGTTTGGCACTGCCCAATTGCAATGGACAACCACCAGTACCAGCCTCTCGAATTCAAGGATAAGGAGCCTTTTCTTCGTTTGGAGAAGCACAAGAATATTATTTTAACACCACCCAGACCAGATGATCCACCTGCATTTGTGCCTCCCATGAATGATCCTCGGGTCTACGAGTGTCTTTCAACCCCTCCGTTTCCATATACCCTTGGTACAATTTCAAGTTAATCATGTATCTGCAGAATGATGTTAACTGAAGATCTTCTGTCAATACAGAGCACGGCGAAGGCTTCGTAAATGGCCTCCTTAAAGATTACAAAGAGGTTTGCAAGAAGTTAGACGGAGCAAAAGACATTCCGGAATCGATCATGGTTGATTATTGCCCTGTCAGGGTCATCAGAGAGGTTCAGGAGAATGGTTCCGATATACTCATTGGCGACATTGGGTTCTTTAAATGGAGACATGGAGAGTTGATGGCGTTTGATGGCACAGTAGATTGGACTCTGAAAGAGAAAAACGAGGAAGAAATGGCGAAGTTACCAATTGGTGATCCGAAAATTGTTTGGGCATTGGGGGGTAAGAAAAAGAGCCTTTCGATGTAGTCAAATGCCTGATTATTCTTATCGCAGATTTCTTGATGCCGTCGCATCATAATCGAGGGATAATGACCGACGTTGTTGATACGTTGTTGAAGAAATGGGGAATTCCGCGAATGGGAATCAGGCACCTGTGCGTGGATGTATTCACGGATAATGAGGCAAGCGCCAAAGTTTTCTTGAAAAATGGCTTCAAGAGTGTTGGAACATTTCCTGACCATGTAGTGTCGCGGGGCAAGAAGCGAGGGCTGAACGTCTTGGAGTGGAAGTACGAGGATCAGTAGAATGGAATGGGAAATGTTGTTGCGATTAATAATTTTGCCATCTGACAATTGAGAATGGGACGACCTGCAGTCGTTGGCGACCGATCTCTGCTTCATTCAAGCTTCCGAATCCCGCAACGTTTTGAGAGCTGTCGCACAGCTTTTGTGCACAGTAAGGCTTCTGTGCAGCTTGTGTTATGAGACCTTCTACTTTTAATCAGCTGCGTAAAATTAACTTGAGCGTCGTCTTGGAGTTAAACTTATAAACAAATACAGAATAGCAGAGCCTACGGCCGGAGAGAGCTGACCGTTGTGGGCGAAGATGGGGCTGACAAGATATCGTGGGAAAGCTCCATGCTTCCGTGACTGAGTGCAACGGCTGTCGCGCTGAGGCGCCTGTCTTTTCGTGTCTCTCCTTTGTACCATTCTCATCCTTCAAAATGCCTCCCAGAGCAAACGAAGGCCTCGATTTTACCCCAATTCTCACACATTATCTTTTCTTGTTGACAACAATTTTATCAGTGGTAGGCTTTTTTTTAGTTGAACTATTGGTTGGTTGAAGACTGAGGGGATGGGTATAGGTAGGATGGTTCACTGCGTTTATTTCCCAGTGTATTGTTCAAGGTCGGTTAAGTAAACATACTCAGCAGAATTATGGTCTGATATATGGTATTGCAGCCGGTGGTAAAGGCGGCGTCGGGGTGCTGTGGTTCGCAATCTTCCTGCAGTTGTTCCTTATCCTTGGTGTACTCTACACCCTCGCATCCGATTCGATATCGATGCACCGCTTCCAAATATCCGTCTTCGGGGCCATCGCCATTGTATTCGCTGTCGATGGCACCAACGCAGGCATCTATGCCCCTATGGGAGCCGTAACCGCTCTGGGCGCTGGTTGGCTCATCCTCGCCATTGTCGATGTTTTATGGGTCCTGTATTTCACCTCAGAAGAAGACTCGCTCGCTCTTCACGTATTCAACATGCTCGGTACAGGCGGTCTTTCCCCTCCCTCTCGCCGGCGGCGAACTCGTCAAGCATCATTGCACACTGCACCCTCAGGCAATGGATACCCTGCAAACTACGCCAGTGGGGGGATTGGCTCACACGATTACGATGCTAAGGCAGCGAGCGGTGGATTTGGTAGCCCAGGCGGCGCTCTCAGGAATCAAAATAGCTTTGGTGGAAGTCTCACTGAGGGTATGAGGAGCTTGGGTGGTGGGACTGCAGCAGGGAGCATCCACAACCAAAGTATGGTTGGCGGTGGAACATCAGTAGGGGGTGGTGACAACGGTCCGAGTTCACCACTTATGGCTGGCGTTGGTGCTGGAAACTCGTCAGTTAACTCTGGTATCAATCAAGACGCAATGGGTGGCAGTCAAGAAACCTATACCTACAAAGCGAAGGCGATGTATGCTTGTAAGTGGCTATGCCATTGGCTCAAGATTTTCCAAATTCAATGACTTTCCACAGATACTGCTAATGCTGACGATCCGAACGAAATTTCCTTCATCAAGGGCGAAATTCTTGATGTTATGGACAAATCAGGGAAGTGGTGGCAAGCAAGAAAAGCGGATGGAACGAGAGGGAGTAAGCCAACACCTTTGATGTCTTCCTATCTAATGTTAACCATATTTCCTAGTTGCGCCCTCTAACTACCTGCAACCCATCTAGATGCAGTTTGGGTGAAACTGAATATACGCCGTGTTGGTGCAAAGTATCTTATCCCTCTCATCTTATCATGTATGAACGAGCCTTTTTATGACCAAGACACTTGTTATAATACCCACACACATTCCACATCACCTTGTCAGATCTTGTTTCATTGACTGCACCTTTATTTACTTTTGAGTACGTTCACAGGACTACATGGAGCGTTCTATCCAGACTCTTCTTTGGTATGTGTGAGATTACTCGGTGTTGTACCCATTTACTACAGTATTTAATATATGTCGCTGTTTCATCGTGCGATTCAGTCCTTCGTTTTGCGTGACCTTGTGGTCAATTGGTATGCTGAAATCTTCATTGGCAACGTTGTTCTACATAACCAAGACAACAGTATTGGCCAAATTAGCCAATCCACAGTACGCCATACTTCAAAGCCATAATTACTTCATGGATTAGGTACATGCAGGACTACACAATTTGAACAAAGGTATGTTAATTGGCGTAAACCCATCACTGCTTTGCTGTACGAAAAAAAATACAAGAAACAGCGAATCATATTTAATTTGCGTATTTGGAAGATCTTGTTGGACGACGATTTCGTTGGCGAGATTATGCGGGCGCTGCAAAGAAAAAGTAAAATACCCATCTCCGTAAGAAGGGGCAGAAGTTGCCTTGGCTATCTCAACGTCTTCTTGCCCCGCCACCACTACCTAGCACAACAAGCTTATTGGCACGTTTTCTACGACCACCACCGCCAGTTCTCTGTTCGAGCTCATGGAAAGCATTATCGAGATCCCAGTCGTCCTCTGTAGTCATTCTACTTCTCTGTTGGCTGGGTTGACCACTTCGAGAAGGTGCGTTTGAGTGCAGAGCGGACGCAAAACTCCTTGAGCCCCAAACTCCTTGTACGTTGGGTAACATCGTGGGGTTCTCGGAAACAGTGGCATTTGAAGCTCCTTCTAGTGCAGAGAAGTCTTCGTGTGGTTCATGGACAGGGATAGATATTGGTTGTTGAGATGGAATCGACGAGTTCCAGGCCAGCGCAGCGCTTGTACTCTGTCTTTCTTTCTCCCTTTCTTCTGCCCTGACTCTCGCTTTCTCTTCTTTTTTCTCCTTTTCCTTCCGTCGGCCGCTTCTCTGCTTTAAAGGAGCTTCGAAACTCTTTAGCCCATCAGAACCGACAACGCCTTCCAGGTCAGACTCAATGAAAACCACATCTGCACCTTCCGGCATATGAGCGAGGTATCTACACCGCTTGCGTAGATCGTCGTTGACAGTCCCTTCGGAGACGAATTCGACACGAACCGTGATGGTGTCTGGGAAAGCTGAGTAGCTATTAAAGTGGGATAAAAGGATGCGGATGTCAAGGGGGTGTAGAAAGAGAGGTAGGCCTGATTCTGCTTGATAGTAATAGTATGTCGAAGTAGAAGGTGGAGGAGGGTTGATATTTCGGCGTTGGCGAGGTTGGTTGCGACCTTGAAATGGGGGTCGAAAAGGTATCTCTGGGTGAGATGCAGGTTTCACGATTGTAGATGCTTTTCCGTTCCTGAGCGCTAAGAGATCATGCGGGATATCCGAAGGTGCAAGTTGTGCATGGTTGTCTGCACCGGCGATTTGTTGTCGCTGATGCTGAGCGGCAAATCGCTCGTCGATTTCTAGTACGTCACGATGAGCTTTGTCAATCTTCTCTTTGAGTGGAGGTATCTCAAGGGCAGCCGCTTTTGAGATCTGCTCCCTGACTTTGACCTCTGCAGCATCAACAAACATAACACCGAGTGAATCACTCATGCCTTGAAGAATCCGACGCTCCGAAGCCAGTTCGTCCAGGTCACGAGTAAGGTCGGTTATGAGGTATCCTGGCGTTGCGAGCATGAATTTGGAGAAATTATATACATCAGGGAGGAAGTGGAATGGGGCTTGGTGCGGAGGTAAAAGATCAGACGGCCAAGTGTGTGACCGTGGAAGGGCAAGGGTGGTGATTTGAGGTCGCTGAACCAGCCTCATCTTCAGTGTGGAGCCTGCCCGAGGTGTTACTTCGAAAAGGGAGTCAATTTTAGAAGTGGAGGAAGAGGATTGTCCTGGGTTTTCCGTGACCTTGTTCGCGCCAGTATCAACTGGGCCTTCGAACCATTTGACGGCTTTGAGCTGTCGGGCATGAACAGAGTCAAAACAAATGGGACATCGAGCCCATTTGTTCTCAGAAGTACTGAGATAATGCAAAATGCATGGATAGCAGAAGACCTAGAGAGGAAGAGGAGAGATAAGACAGGGATATTGCGATTAAAATAATCTTCCTTACATGGCCACATTTGGTCATTCTTGGGGCTGTCGGGGGCGATAGACATATCGGACAGAATGTGAGGCCCTCTTCTTGAGTCGAAAGCTCACTGGAAGCTGCAGCGGAAGCTAACAGCGAAGACCGAGGGATGATCACTTGGAGGATATCTTGCCACTGAAAGAAGCTGGTGCGGAGTTCAATGATAAGCCCGGCTTGCAGATACGCTGAAGATAAGTTTCACATACATATCTGGATCCGCAAAATGTACGGTATAGTCGCCAGATGGGTTCATAACAAACCTATACTGAGCGTTCACAAAGCCTTGATAATTCACTCCATTATTAGCCCGCATGGTAAAGATGACAGTAACTTGAAGACATACGTTCTTTGTTCCAGACCCCCTGAGCCGTACCGATCTTCCTACTCCTTCTAGGCAGACTGGTCGGTGGCCTGTGCTGCCTTGGAGGCAGTGTAAAGTTGAGCAGATCATTCACATTTACGGCCTGGTTCGAGGGCATCTTTGCAAGTCGCTTTGGAGTATTCTGCGCTCTCACTGAGCCTGGAGTACTTGTCATTGATAATTTCGGCGTTGAGTTGGAATATTTGTGGCCCTACCAGACCTCCACTAGGAAGGCTGAAGAGGGAGCTCTCCGACTTTGACAGGCTCAGCAACTGATGCCATGACTCAAGTGTCCCAGGCACGTGTCGGCTCCGTTCAAGCGCGTCCGCGACTGTCAGTCCTATCTTGAACGCGTCCAACGATAAAAAGTCGCAAAAATGGTCTCAGCTTCCTTTTCTCCAAGCCAAGCAGGTCCTTGGAAGTCGCTCAAATGGCTGTTCTGTATCTCTCTGTGCTATCGCTGTTCGTGGGTTTCACTCTTGGTAAGCTTCAGTATCACAAATGAGTCGAGCAGACTTAATAGCGGCGAATTTCTTAGGAGATCCTACTGATTGGGTCTCGCCGGATTACATGATTCTACAAGGCCAGACCAGTGGGCGACCCGCCTCTGGCGGCTCTGATTTATCTACTGCAAAGGCCGCAGTTATTCGTGCAGCTATCAAGTCAGGACAATCAGGACCCTGGAGTATGTCTTTACTTTGTTTGTTTCCCCAGAGGTAAAGGCTTATTCCTGCAAGGCGTTGTAAGCACAGAGAAAATTCAACCTCCAAGCGGTGATGTTCACGATTACTTGAGCTGGGCTCCGTAGTAAGTCTAACATGTTTCTACACCTTTACGACACTTAAGACATTCAAAGTCATTGGCCAGAGTGTAACTGGTGCCCAAACGGTAAAACACATCTGGTACACACCATAAGTGGCTCTGGCAATGACACTGGCACGCCTACAAATAGTTTTATATCATCATCCTCGTCTCCGGCCTCTACCAACAGCTACAACGGCGACGATCCCTATCAGTATTTTGTCTCAGTCCCAGAAGGCTCTGATTTTGACTTTCATCGGAGGCAAGCACCTACCTCGACTCCACCCGCAGATCTATCTTCTCTGCCTGCTTTATCAACTCTTCCTCTCGGCGAAACGGCTTCTTTGTCCCAGACAACGAGCGCTCCTGCCACCAGTGACATCAACTCGCGAACCCATGTCGCTCAAGCTGCAGCCAAAACAACGAAAGCTAGCTGTACTCCCTCTCCAACCAAATCACTTGTACCCAGTGCTAGTAAGTGATTTACTACTGCATTTGACGATTGTATTAAAAAACCACTCAGCTTGGACGACTTGTGCATATGTTGGCCGAGACGGCCAAGTGAATTCCGATGTTCGTTCTCTTCCAGGTCCTGATGCCCTCAACTCTATGTCCCAAGCTTGCTACAGCAACGCAGCTGCATACGCCATTACAAAAGACGCTTTGTACGCAAAGAAGGTCGTGCAACTCATCAACAACTTCTACATCGATGAAGCAACGAAGATGAATCCAAACATGAAATTTGGCCAAGTTGTTCGTGGCCCTGGGCCAAAGGGTATCGAAGGTACATTCACAGGAGTTCTCGACAATCGCGGCTTTTTAAGGGTGGTCAATTCGGTTGCCATACTTCGAATGACTAAAGCGCCGGATTGGTCAGCTGCACTCGACGAAGGTCTGAAAAGCTGGACGAAGATATACGCGGTTTGGCTTTCTAGTAGTGCGATTGGTCAAATGACTGCCTCTCGACCAAAGTGCATTTTCAGGTCGTTCGTCTTGATCAGATGCTAATACGACCTTCTTTTAGCAACCATGGCACCTTCTACAAAAGTCAACTTGCTGCGGCTCAATATCTTGTCGGATCGAACGAAGAAGCAAAGGCTACTATCCTAGATTTCTTTCAGAAACCGTTTCTTGACCAACTGGCTGTCACAGGCGAACAACCTTTCGAGGCTGTGCGGACGCGTCCCTATCATTATCGACTTTTCAATCTTGAGGGTCTCTTGGTAAGTGTTGGTAGATCCATTTTATTAGAAGCAGACTCTCACATTTATCCTCCAGGCTCTCGCAAAACTAGGCGACTATCTCGGCTTAGACTGCTGGACCATGAAGTCGAAGTACGGTGCTACGATTCAAACAGCTTTCGACTACGTCATGAATCTTGACCCCAAAGGAGAAGACAAGTCACAGATCTACCCACTGATACCAGCGATGATGGCAGCATACGGAGACGCTCAAGGCACATACGAAGCGTTCCTGAAGAAAAACGATCCCAACTATCAGTCGAAGGTGACGTGGTTCAATAACCAGCGCGGAGCTCTATTACATGCTCCTGCATCTCAGTCGAAGAACGCCAGAGCTGTCCTATGGAGTAGGGAAGATTTACCAAGTTCCCCAACTGTTGGTAGTACACCGTTTGTTTGTCCTTCTGTTTTCCGAGATGCGGAAGGTGGGGTAGTTGAGCTGGATAATGGTTTCGCGGTTACTTGCAATGAGCTGGAACCTTTCTATAGAATTCAACCTCCCGCTACAGTAGACTAGCACCCTCTGTCTTCACTGTCATAGTTATGGATAAATAGTTGTGCTCCTCAGTGAGATGGCGCCGCCAAACACAAGACAACAGACACCTTGTGTTGCACAGCAGTGGCAGTGTCACGGTCGACTGTCTCCTCTCCTCCTTGCCAACTCCACAGCGCAACTTCATTTGAGTTCAGAGTTATAATGGCAGAATCAGGTTCAGGTTCAGGTGATAAGGCAGTTCAAGTTAAACTTGTATTACTGGGTGCGCTTTAATTCTCGTATCGAAAGTGTCCCCGGAATTCTCATGACACTCAAATATCTCTAGGTGAAGCTGCCGTTGGCAAATCATCAGTTGTTCTTCGATTTGTATGGAAAAATACTGGAAATAGACAAATGGAGTGTCTAATGCTCTTTGTTTGCAGGTCTCAAACGAGTTCCAACCCAACAAAGAACCTACAATTGGCGCTGCCTTTTTGACTCAAAAATGCCGTCTTGAGGATCGTGTCCTCAGGTACGAGATTTGGGACACTGCCGGACAGGAACGCTTTCATTCTTTAGCTGTAAGTATGCCACACTATTTGCGATTCTGTTCAAAAGTTGATTATCACCCTAATATCGTTTCTCCCAACTGCCACCCATATTTCTTTAGCCAATGTATTACCGCAATGCTCAAGCTGCAGTTGTCGTATACGACGTCACTAAAGGGAGCAGCTTGGAGAAAGCCAAATCATGGGTCAAGGAACTTCAACGTCAGGCGAATCCCAACATCGTCATTGCTCTCGCTGGTAACAAGGTCGATCTCGTTCAGCCCTCGGCATCTTCATCTTCGCCCGCGTCACCTCCAGAATCAGAAGACGAAGCCGACGATGCTACTGCTACTCCAGGAGAGACACCCGGAGCTCCTGGTGAACCCGAGAGCCTAAGACAAGTTCCTCGCGAAGAGGCACAAGCATATGCAACGGAGGCCGGACTTTTATTCTTTGAGACAAGTGCCAAAACTGGAGAAGGTATCGTCGACATCTTCACCGAGATCGGTGGGTTTTCATTTTTTGGTGGTCAGTATGACTTAATGCTAATGGTCATTGTCATTCTTCAGCCAAGAAGATCCCGATTGAGCACATTTTGGCATCTACCCGCAGCAACTCCGGCCGCCCAGGTGCCAGCGGTAGCCGAGCAGAGGGGACACAGGCCGGAGGCGTTAACCTTGACCAGGATGCTACAAAGGCCAAGGACGGATGCAACTGCTAAACCATCAGCTAAGCAGACCGCTGAGACATTCTTGCTATACGTTATGTTCTTTATGTGTTTCTTATGATGCTCATTGGAGGCTCATCCTTTCTATTCATCGTACCCTTTCCTTCTTGTAATAACCTCTTCTTCTGTTATAAATATATCACCTAGACTTGCGGATTAGGCTGCCAAATTGTACAAGTTTATTTCTACTGGGGTGTCATTCTCAGTCGGCGTAAGGTGGTGGCCTTGTCACTGAGTCGGTCTCGTTTGTGCGATGCGCCTCAGGATTAAGATAGGGTGGTGGGGCAGCGCCCGTGGCAGAAGCTACTCCTTGTGGTGCTGGTGCTGGTGCTGGTGCTGATGGATTCACAGCCAATGTTACTCCGTGATATGGTACTGGCGAATCTGGCTGGATGGGTGAGGCTTGTCGAGCGGCTGCAGTGCTCCGCGGAGGAGATCTAAAATCTGAGTCGATAGACGGAGGAGGATCAGAGGGATCGTCCATCGCCGGCGGAGGTGGCGGCGGGTGATCTTCAACTACCATTACTGTATCTTCGTGATGATCAAGAACGAGATTAAGTGCTTCAAGTGTTACATGATTAGGTCCGTCAGCCAAGGGGGTGAGATCTGTGTCTCTAGCCGCCATCTCTAGAGTTGGTGGTGGCGTATGTGATCTTGGAAGATCGTCTGCGTGACCATCAAATTGCTGGTCAACACGGAAACCGAAAATCGTTCCTTCGCCTGGAATTGAGAGTTGGGTTGGAACGTCCTCCATGAGGTGACTAGAATCTGGGAGAATTACTTCACTCTCAGATTCTTGAAAGGTTGGTAGTCGAGACGATGACGAAGCCTCGTGAGCGGAAGAGAAAAACGGTGGCGGAGCATCGCGTTCCTCGAACGGAGGAGGCGCTCCTGCAGGAGGCATACTTGGCCCTGCTTCTCCCTCAGAGTAGTGGGGAATATTGGGGTCCACTTCGTCCTCACGCACTGTTCGTGTAGGTGGTCTGTCGTGCTTCTTCTGGTAGGCGTCGTCCAAAGCACGAGATACTTCTGGGAGAGGGGCATGAGGTGGTAAAATAGTTACGGGAACGATAATGGTCGAAACGCGCTCCGTTTGAGTTGAAGTATCAACAAAGGATATGTGAACTTTGATATGGAAGGAAATCGAATGGAGCAGTGTAATTTGAGTAACGAGAGCGCTTTCGATGTCGCTCTCCATTCGGTCTAAATTGGTTCTTGAATCAGAGGGGGAGCTGGAAGAGTTCTGATGGAGGACAAAACGGAGTTGGATGGGGCGAGAAGAGTGGAAACGACACGATGCTCCCGAGCGCGCAATTACAGCTCTATACGAAGATCCAAGAAATAGAGGCGAAAGCGGCATCTTTGAGGATGAAGGCAGAGGTGGATCACCCATACGAGCTGGAGGAGGGTCCAAAAGCGTAGACCGTCCCTGAAAGACATCCGAATCGTCCAATCCGGCATCGCTATCTTCGTCACTATCCTCGCCTTCCATATGTTCTCGTTTGACCTTGACAACTCGAATAAGTTCAGCCCTGACATTACGGAGCCGCAAGCCGCGATGGACGACTGTCTCGCGAGATGGTGGAGGAACTGTCACGTAAAGTGGTATGGCCTCTCCAGATGTGTAAGCTGTTCTTGCGACTTGCACATCGACATGAGTGGGATCCTCAAGTGAATGTATTTCTGGGGACGGGGCCAGAGTATTCGAATGAGAAGTATACCTCCTCGTATGCACGATGAGATTTTTGGATATTGGAGTTGTTACCCGATCATCTGCAGGGTACAAGGTGGCATTTAATGTGTGGGCCAAAATTGAATGGGGTGTCTGTATTGACTGAGGTGTATCTGGCAAAAGCGGAATGGAGAACGGAAGGGATGTTGGGAATGTCGAGGTTGACTCGTCCTTTTTCCAAAGCTCCAGTTCATGAAAAGCAAGCTCGACGTCGTGCTCATAAGCAGACTCGAAAGATCTTAACGACACAGTTCTGAATTATGCGTCAGTTGGGCTGATTAATAACGGAGCTTGATACCCACAGACGATCCCAGCGGTCGACTTCGACCCCCTTGATCTGCAGTTCTCCTTCAATAGCAGCGCGCTCGCCGTCGGCTCCCAAAAAGCCTTTCTGGAAGTTAACAGCATCGACCGAGGGTATTAGAAGAATCTGTGGCTCCGATGACGGATCAGTGAAGTTGTCTGGCGTTGTCGACGTTACGGGATCTTGCTGAGAGTACGTGGGCGGTGGCACATGCTCTGCCATTGTCGTGGTGAAATGCAAGATCGAGTACTAAAGATCAATGGTGGCCGACGTTGGCAACCAGTGTACATGGTTTGAAAGCAAAGCCTCTCACTTCTTCTCCATCAACTCCGGGGCCTCTGCCATCACGTGTACGAATATTCAAAGCAAGATCTGGGAAATAAAACCACGAACGTGTACAATACAAGTACTGGACATACATAAAGTCATGCAAAAATAAATCCAATTCTCTACGAAGATTCCACGCGAACAAGGCTATCAAGCTCGTTGAAGAATACCTCGTCACTTAGCACGTCCCTCATCATCAGCATTTCCCAAGCAACATCCCTATTGGCGCCCAGTAGACCAGTTCCTTTCTCAAAGGACGAGTCGCTACCGTCAGAGAAACCCATTCCGAACTGCAGGGCTGGCAACTCGGGTTCAACAGTATCCACCTTTTCTTCCGCTCTGTCAAGCAGTTTCAGTGCCTCAATTGACCTCCGTGCTGGGATCGCAAACATGGCACGACCGTCATTTGGAACAGTCAAAACACGCTGGGCCATCCTGAGCAGAACATTTTTTACTCCTAACCTCCTGTCTGCTTTGATTCGTTGTTTGAGATCATATGGCGCAATGAAGAAGAGGGAGTAAATCCCCATAATAATCTTCTCCACGTACCCAGCCCAATAGTCTCGTTGCATAAGCAAGAAATCGGACTCAACCATCGGGACGCGATGAACAAGGTTGGCTATTAGCTGATGTATCCATGACTGCGGAATGATCTTTGTAAGAAGTTGTCGATTGTAGTCCGGTTGAGTGAATCGTGTAAGGACATCGAGAGCAGTCTCGGCGAGGAGGGGTGGCCGAAGTCCAGCAGTAGGAACCACGCCAGCCAGCTGAACGCTTGCCAGAGGAGGAACTGCATCTGTTGAATCAACGAGGTACGACGCAGTTAACTCAAAGAGTCGTTTTGCTATTCTTCGGGAGGAAGGGGTGTTGGTGAACTTCATTGAGCCGCTAATGCTGACAAAGATGACCATAATTTCCCGACGAAGGAAAATGAGGTCGGCGATGGAAAGACATTCGGCGACTGGGCATGGATTATTGTCCTTATCACGTTCCACCATGCATAGCCGTAGAAGCATGTCTGTAACTCGCGGAGATGCTGCGAGGAAATCCCAATTATTGGTCCAGACGGATAGATTGCGGATGATGGCTACGATGGCGATAATGATGCTCGCTGGTCGGGGGAAAGGGCCCAAGGAAGGGTCTTTACTCCCTTGGTGAGTATCAAGGGAGGCGAAAGGTCGTGTTTCTTGATCCTGAACGAGGGTCAATAATTCTCGGTTGGTGGGTATATCGTGGGCCCTTGTAAGTAGAGTAGTGGCTTCTTGCTCAGGTCCACCAAAAGCTGTTTCTTCCAACAAATCCAAGACATCATCAAGCAAATCCGGACAATTGGAAAGTGACAGGCCTGTCCCAGGCTGTTGTTCACGCATGGTGGACAGCACAGTAAAAGTTGTCAAAGCGTATGAAAGTTCCACAGCAAGACGCGACCGAAGAGACATACATAGATGCTCAGTGTCCACGAGGCCCCATTCGCTAATGTCTCGTATTGGTCGCCGTGATTGCTGGTTATGCCACTCAGCGTCGAGCGTATTAACATCCCAACCACCAAAGGTTTCGACTTCGCGACCCAAAGGAACGTATTCTATTTTCCGGCGTGCGGGTTGTTGTCGGGGACGATTAGGAGTGCCAGCTGCAGCTGGAGGTTGAGAACCAGGTCTTGACTGAGCATTATTGGCAATATCGGCAAGCAACTAGGATTGATTAGCAAAGAATCAGATACAACGGTGAAATTGCATACAGGATTGCCTTCTGGAGGATCTACGGCGTAATAAATATCACAAGACACAAATCATGTCACAAAGCAAGCCTCACCTGTCTTCTGGCGTACCCTTTTCATGTCAGGCCCTTCGCTATTGTGTTTCCGTTTGATACCCTGAACATCTTGGTCCAACAGGTTTGGTTCGGATTGGGTAAATGGATCCATGTCTGAGGCCCCCAACGAACCGTGCGAGTCGGATGAGGCGAGTGAAGGTCTTTGCTGACTGTTAACCGAAGGGAACGTGCCGGACCCGTTCGTTAGACCCATCGTTCCAGGCATAAGCCCATGGGAGCTCATCGAGCGCATACCGGCCTGTGGGTTCCCATTCACTAGCAAGGATTAATGGAAGAGTCCCGTAAGCCTTTTGGAGACATACCTGGTTGCTGAGACATCTGCAGCTTTTTCTGTTGTTCTTGAATATTTCGCCGATATATGGTTTCGAAAGGAGCCAGTAGACGCATGTAGACGTCGTGCAGTTCTTTCAAAACCAAAACTTGATTGTTGGTCTGAGGATCGGTTGCCTCCGCGGGTAGACCCAAAGCCGTAAGAATGGAAGGCCACATCTTATTGCTCTCAATCTACAGGAGTTAGCCAAATCGGTGATTGGAATGTACCCATCACTAACCTGTGCCGAGCCCCCTGCTTGGATGACCGTGGCCCACAATTTGAAAATCGCGATATCTCTACTCGCAATCTTGAAGTGACCAATTTCACTTCCAGGATCGATGAAAGACCATGGAGATGTGCTGGCATCGTAGTTTGGAAAGCTCATCCCACTCAACGCAGGGGGCAGTGGAGTTCCATTCTTTGCCCAGTAATTTGCCAAGCCCTGAAGTAAACCAGTTTCACGAGCTTTGAGTTGTTGGTTATGGTCCTTCATGACCTGGGGCCGTGACATGGTGCCTTGCGACATGGATGTTGGGTCAAGGAACGAGCCGTTAGAAGCCGAAGAGGGGTTTTGTGGGAGGCCAAAGTTATTTGACATGGAGAAATTCGCATGACCGTTTGGACTAGCGGAAACGTTTAAAAGGTCATGGCCGTTTGAAGGAAAGTTGTGTGAGTTGGTGATACTTCCGAGGTATGACCCCGAACTTGTTCCGCCGGATGCGGACAGCGGGGACGGCGCTGGACGAGAACTCTGGGACATTCTGGCTTGGTTCATGGCATTAAGCGCCGCCATTTGTTTGGCTACATGCGGGTCATCGTTGAATGACAACGGATCGACGCCTCCGGCCAAACCAGGCGACATAAAGTTCGAAAACCCCGCCTGCTGCTGTGTCCGTTGCTGTGGGCCATTCTGGGGTCTTGAAGGTATAAAATAATGAGCGCCCGTGCATCAAAATGTAATTAAACAAGGATTCTTACACCATGCTCTGGCGAACTTGAGAAGAAAGTCTGACAATGTATGGGAAGTGGCAAGTCCGGATTCAACAGCGGCCAAAAACAACATGACACTGCCCTCTTCAAACATTTGCCAAATTCAGGAGAACCACTTCTATTCGTCTGCAATTTTTTTGGGCTCTTAGCTCTCAGGACGGTAAACCAACACTAGAGACAGTCTCCATAAATATTCTACGGCTTCTTGGACCGACAGATCGTTTGCCCCGTGGAGGACTTAGACTATCGCGTGGCAGCATACTTCGACCAAACAAAGGATGCATCACAAAATCAGGGCCTGATGGTGCTACAACCTGCAGTCGATTTTCACATTTTGCCTCCATGTCGGAAATCGACGATATCTTTGCTTCCAAAGGCAAGGCAAAGGAAATTTCAGCCTCGCCTACGATTAAATCTTCCAAGAAAAAGAAACGGGTGTCCGTACATCTTGATACCTCTTCCTCTTCGTCTGAGATCAAAGATGCTGCGTCCTCGTCCTTGAGCCCCTCAAAAAAGCGTCGGCAACCTGAGACTGTTGTCGACACTTCTAACAATCTCTCAGGCCCTTCTAAACGTCAGAAAATTGACGATTCGAAGAACTCAAAACCAGGCAAGGGCGAGAAGTCGAAACAAGCCCAAGACGATCTCACGAATTTTAAAGATTCCCGAGGCTCGTCGGATCGTTAGTTTTCTTTACTCATCTCTAATCAAATACTTATGAAAATCCTCTTTAGGCAAAAAGACCGCAGAAGGCTGGCTAGTGTATAAAGAGGACGAACTTGGCATATCCCAAGAAGGCGGAGGTATGATTAGTCTCTGCTTCTCCGTATATTTCACGGCATCTGTACTTCAGACACCCCGCTGTGTCCCTTTGATTGTGATTGCTGTAAGTGGCCTTCGTTGACAGCCATGATTTGCACCGGCTTACCAGTGGTCACAGGTTTTTAAATGGAACGAAAACTTGCCGACAAATCAACGCTACTGAGCATCGTGATACCTCTTAAACTCGGCTCTTTCGAAGCCTCTCGACTCGCTTACTTTACGATTCGTGAGGTCAATTTGTAGCCAACAAGAACACCCATTCTTCTGGGTTTTCTCCCTACGTCCAATAAATGTAGGAGGACTCTCATGACTTAGTTGTCCCGAAGAATACATTTTCCGCTGTCTCGACATCTTACTTCATTGTTGTACTCATATTTTGTACACGCTACCGCCTATGTGGTATTATACTTACCCTATATACCTATTCAATCGTCGTCATCGTCATCGTCGTAATCTACTAGACCTCTCTTCTGCCCGAGCTCGTTACCGAAAGGATCTCCGTTCTCTGTTCTTTGAATGTCGGCAACCTTCTTGCTTCGTTTTTCGGCGGCCAGACGATCGTCGTCCATCTTCCTAGCAAGAAAAGCTTTTGTACCAGGTACCTTTTCAGGGTTCTTGCACAATCGGAGACGTCGGTCGACCTCCCGCACAGACTCGACGCTCGGAGGAAGTCCTTGGGAAACAACGATAGATTTGATGACTTCTACAGTTTTTGCAAGTCCTTCAACCTCGGAAGGGCTGGTCAGCTTGGATTCCATCCATTGTGAAGCCAGCTCAGGTTGAATCAAGGACAACGAGGCGAGAGCGATTTGGGAAGGCGAGAAGCGGAGCTCTACGTCTGTGAGCCGAGACGCTCGAACGTGATTCAGCGCTGCGTCGTAAATTTCAGTATCTAGACGCTCCGTGTAGCTTGACAAATTCTACAAATTTACCGTCAGCAAAGTACGACGCAGTCGAACGCACACATGCCTGGATGTCGAGCCAGAGACCCCAAAGTGCTCTATGAGCATGCCATATAGCAAATTCAAAGTTCAGGCTCTGTGCAACAAGAAATTCGAGATCTAGCACATCACTTGGGGATGTCTTCGGGATGTGTGTTGTATAAATCTCGAGAGAAATAGGATTATTTGTAGTTTTCGTTGCCAAGAATAGAGCTGTGAGCCTGTGTGGCGATCAATCTTAAGAGACATGCGTAGCTGCAAGCGCTTCGTACATACATCACATTCTTAGGATGCCAGTCCATCACGGTATTCTTCAGATAAAACCGTTTAAGATATGTAACAGCAGTTGCCTCGACCTCTTCAGGAAATCGGAATAGCCCACATAGCTGAGTGATCTTGGAGATATACAGCTTCACGAGAAGGACTTCTTCGTCTGCAGTCAAGAAAGCTACTCCCTGAGAGGACCCCGACTACAGCAAGAGCTAAGCAACGAAAAGAAAGTAGAAGACAATGCGCAAAGCTGCACCTCGTCAGTCTCGAAGGTCTTGCGAATTGCGGCTATCGCTACTTCATTCAAAGTCTGACGAGTTTGAGCAAGTTGTTCTGCAGAGTACCTCCAATTTCTGAATTGCGTACTCCCTTGATAAATGGAGATTTTTGGTTCAGAGGGTGCGGCTGGCGAGGTCATTGATTCGGAGAGGCGGCAGATGACCAATCATGTACTTTCCAGAAATGGCACTGACGCGTCAATAAAGCCACACAAGTCCAAAGAACGCGTCTCATTGTATACCAATTAAGCTCCTACTTCGGGAGCCTGACGCCCCAGAACCCTTTTCTTTTACGCCCCACCATTACAACTTGAACTCTTGTGTTGAATATACCAGCAAAGCGCAAGTCAGACGCCGTTACTCTGGACGAGGTCGACGCCAATGTAAAAGCATCTGGCAGTGTAGAACCAGCCCCGAAAAAAGCACGCGTTTCGGCGAAATCCAAGGCAGTTGATTTGGGTTCTCATGATAAGTCCGACAAACCCAAGTCGTGGAAAGATATACAGCTGGATGGGGAAGATGAGGTGTGTTATCTTTATGTATTCCATCATCCTTTAACATTGCTTTTGACTTGCTTAGAATGAGGTTGCCGTATAGCACGTTCTGCTCTTTTTTTACCTTGCGAAAGCAACTTTGACAGGCTCTCTGTCAGCGATGATTGCGCCGAGATCCGTCGGAAAATCCGTCTCCTTCAGAAGACACCCGATTGGAAGGTGAGTTGGTATTCTTTTGTACGATGTAGTCGAGATCCTGATGGCATATCCAGGTCACTCATTGGCTAAAGGAGATTGGGTGTATTGATAACAATTCATCCAAGCGATTTAGTACGTCCAGTTTTATTCTCTCACATGGCTCGGAGAGGATTGTCGCAGTGGAGCCGAGATCTCGAAATGACGGCGCTACCAACGGGACCTACTATGCGGCGTGAGTTTTGGTTGTTCCGACGTATGTCGTATAATCTAACATTGTGTCCAGATATGTTTACTTTGAAAAGGTCAGGATCTTGGAAGGGGAAAAGAAAACTTCCAAGCGCATTGAAAACGAGTCTATACACCCGAACGGCTTTCCCCTCGTCAACCCACCCAAATATGTTTGGGCTCGGCGCTGAATTTCAGCTTCTTACCCATGTCCCGAAATAATGTAAATTAATTGACCTCTTTACTGTTTTCTAACCATTGCGTAATCCATCCAATAATTCTTTCCACATTGGCTTCAAGATGGTCAGAAGTTTCGCTCTCGAGGTCCACCACTATTTCAGCTGGGTATGAAGATCGCGCTTCTTCCATGACTACTTGCATAATTTCAGCCTCGTTATTCTCCTGGATCTTCTTCAACGGATATCCTCTATCACGATTCTGTTAACTCTGTCGATCAAGTTTGCCGATTAAATGGTACCTTTTTTCCAGTCTCGACCAGAGTTTTGAATGATCACACCGCAGAACCACTACAAGATCGGGCCAACGCTCAGGGAATGCTTCGCATGTATGCCAATCTAGGATCACGCCCCCTTCGCTCACAATCACCTCCAGCTCGTCTAGAAGCTGCCAGAATTCAGAGCCGCCGCATCGGATGAAATGCAGATGATGCGTACCCTATCTTCGTCTACCGTGTGCGTTTGCCATTCCTCGTCGTACTCTTCATATAACCCCCGCTCCTTCACGTAGTCGCTGACATTAATGTGTTTCAAAGGTACTGGTGATTGGCTCGCGAGCAGTTCGGCATGCGTCGTTTTTCCAGTCCCTGGAGTTCCAGTAATAACAATGACGGGCCCCTTGGTCATGGCAGTATCTCAAAGAGCAAACGAGAAAAAAATTGCTTATCTAATCACAAGTTACTCTTCTGATGGGCGCTTGAGAAGCTTCGGTGCGTAGCAATAAGCCTTGTGAGCTCCCCACTATCAGACAATAATTCACAGATACCACCTATTTTCATCGAATCTCGTGCGTAAGCAAAGCCAATTGAAATATGCCATTCTAGGCAAGGTTTAGATTTCTGCCACGTTCCAACGGAATGACAACTGCAGCTCGACCTTCATTGGCGGTTACCATCTACCTTTATAGGCGCCGTAGACGATCTCATCAACTGGTCTCCACTACGATGACTGAGAACAGCGTGGTCATTATTTCGGCTATGAACAAAACCAATTCGCCTTCCGGGAAACTGCACCCTAACTCCTCCAGTCTCCCAGCCAGTACGCAGGAGAATCGAAGTCTCCCTCGACTAAGGATCTTTGAAAGACCTTCAGTCAGCTCTTCGGTTCCCTTTCTTATTGGAGTCGCTGGCCGCTTCTCTTTTCTTCACCAAATAATGGCGACTCCTTCCACTCATTTCACACCCACAAAAACTATCGTTGCCAATTCATCACCGTCCCCATCTTTTCGTCTTGAACCCCGTCAAAGTCAAGGCCCATCGTCATCATGTCCACCCAATGTGCTTGTTGTCCAACTCTCTACAACTGTATCTATCCCAAATTATCACTTGTATTACCAACAACCTATCGACTCTTTCCGACCAGTGTACCATCAATGCGACGATGGCTCGCTTCTGGCAGCACCATATCTAGAGGATCTCTTCGAGTCAAATCTTGGCCTCCTTGTGGTCAGCGCTCTTGCCCTTTTGTTTCTACGCAATATTATTGTCTCTGGGGACTACTTGAGACGGGGGAAAATCAAAAAGAAGGGGCTTTTTTATGCCCTGTTCATCAGCCAACTATTCGGTATCGGTACTTTCGTCCCTTTGCTATCATCGTATTTCAGTGAAATTTGTAACTGCACACTGTAAGGCATGTTTTCATCACATTTTTAGCTGACTAAACTCTGGATAGGGTATTCCAGTTCGCATGTCTGTTCGCGTTCACCTCTCTGTCGATCTTGGTTCGTCCTACCCAATTTATAGTACTTAATGTTGCTTATCGTTTAATACAGATCACCGGCATACTTGGTTACAAGGTGTACAAATGTATGCGCAATGCGAAATTTGTGCTTTTGTTTCTTGGTATTTTCCAACTAGGATCAACTACGACAACGATTCTTGACATGTGGTCGACTGTTGGTGCTCGACGTCTTACAGGTTGATTTTATCTTCTCATTTCAATGATAAATAACTGATTTCAGTTCCAGGCAGTTGCACACGAACCAACAGCCTGCGATATGTCCGCTTTTTCGTCTCTATCCAATTTTTTGAGTCTCTTTTTATCTGCTGCTGCTGTTAGTCCGCCTTTTCTGATTCTTTCATCGGCAAATTACTCATCAAAATACCCAGTTCTATACGTCCTTTACAAGTCTCGGGGCTCTCCTACCGCGAGGGGTAGGATATCTATTGAACTTTCCTTAAGCGACGCCCCTGTTGCCGACAAACAGGAAGATGTCGAAAAAGTGACACCCCCAACAACCTGTCGCCGTGGGTGGTGGGATTACACTTCTAACAGCGAAAGCGAACCCAATTCGGCCACTCGATGTTGGCCTCCCACATCCAAAACAATTCGCACATTCTTTCTGCTGCGCGGGAACAAAGACAGAAAACGCATCCTCCCAACATCTTCGAGACATGCAAACACACTTGCAAATGCCCAAGAAACCCACATTGCAGATGTCGATCCTCCATCCCGACACTCCTATGCAAGCCGATTGAGTCGTCTCATTCCTCGCATGGAACTATTTCAGCAAGTAATGAAAGATGAGGTGAATTTTCTCAACCCATGACTCATGGCTTTTTTTTGACATTCCGGACTGTCAGCTTACCTATACAACAATCATCACCTGCTGCTGTGTCATCGTGGCAGTTCTTGCTGTGATTGGGGTTAACGTTGAAAACTGTCTCAACGTCGCCGCTTGGATAACCCTTAATTGTAAGCCTGGCCCTCTGACCCCGCGAGGAGATATTAAACTGTTCTGTAGGGGGTATTATATCGCTGCTTTCAGTTCACAGCTTCGGTCGCGTGGTCCACAGACATGAGAGAGACGCCCTTCTTAGCCACCCCGTCACATGTACTGCCGTCACACGAACTGCACAGGAACTAGTCCGCCGACGAGACTCACTCGGGCGAATACCGTCGTCAATCCACTTCGAAGCACCGGATTCTCCGGGCGACCTGGCTTCCGTCGACGACCCATTTAAAGATCCAGACTCCATAAGTATCGATAGAGACCCGCACGACAATCCCCAAGACTCCGTTAATCCAGGGATCCTGCCTTTAAATCTAGGTTCTGGACATAACGAGGAAACCGCCAAACACCGTCATTATTCACCCACAGACCAGGATTTTCCAACATCTTGTTTAGGAACACCACTCGAGGCATCTTACGATGTACCGCAAGGTAGCCCAATCAGTTGGCTGGCCTTTCCGATCACACCAGGTACCAGTGCTGCTGGGAGCAAACGTTCATCATTGGAGAAAGACATAGTTTCTTAATAGATCTGGACAATGTTGTAAATCTAGTACACCTACTTACGATACGCACACCAGTCCCGCGGTTGTTTCGTTGTGTCCCGACGAAGTTATGTCAAAGGTGAAAAGCACTGGTTCGGAGTTAGCCAAGGACGTGGTGACCGAGCCGAGACTCTGTATTTCATTTCATGACGATGGACGTTGGTGTTGACGACGAACTTGTCTCCGTTTTGCCCATACACTTTTCCAATGCTCTATCTCCGAATATTCAAATCCACCAATTCCCACTGTTGACAAGGCCTCTTCAAGTTCCACCATCGGCGGAACAGAGTGGAAAATTCATAAAGGCTCGCATAAAACCTGGTATCAAGAGGCTCGAGATTCATGTCCCAGCAGACACGCGAACCGATGTTTACAACCTTGAGAAGTCAAAGAACTTGGGTGCTGCGAGGTTAGAAGACGATAAAGTCAAAAACCAAGAAAACAAGGATAAGGCCAGAGAGGAGGACCCGCGCTTATCTGAAGTTAGGTTACGGAGCGAAGAAGTCGTTCAAAAGGGCTCTTATGTCCTTGCAGTTATCCGAAATGGTAAAGGTCTAGTTTTTACAACTTCTACCACGCTGAAACTTATGTTGTCAGGGAAAATGCACTTCCACCCAGTCAGCGAAATCCACCAACTGCGGCCCACGTTGACTTATCTCGATATCCTGTCTCGGAAAAGTAAACGATCTCGTGGAGGAGACTCTGACTCTGACTCCGATGGACCACCACCTGATCCAGATGATCCTATACCTGTTGCACCCGTCAAGAAAGAGAAGAAACCAACAGGAGAAGCCAAAGAAGTGCACGTAACCGCCAAGAAAGCAGACGACACTATTGGTCAAGGCGGCTTGTCCGCAGGACGTAGAGAAATGCTTCATCATCTACGGCTAGAGGAGGAGGAAAAATGGGAGGATTTACAGTTTTTCGATGCTTCAGTGAGCCTAAAGTTATAATCCCTACCTTATAGAACTCAACTTCCGTTGCAGACAGAAGAATCGTCTGCCGCACTTGAGTCCTTATTCTCTCAAACTGAGGAAGAACTGAAATGTACATCCGACCTTACAACCTTCTTGACATCTATTAAAGGTCTTTGACTTCGCATGTACCTTCAATAAAACTCTTCTACATATATTTGATGATCTGGCGCGTCTTGACAGCAAATGAACTTGCTATTCAACACTATATCAATGCCAGTCTTGTTTTCAACACTCTTTCTTGCCAGCCACTATGTCTCTTCCTAGCGATACCGAGTCAGATTCTCCTTTGACCCCACCTCCTCAGGAGTCTTTGCTGGGGAAAGTGGTCGCCCCTTATACTCAAAGCAGTCCGGAAGATGCTGACATTTTATACCCTCCCATCTTCAGTTCGCTGAAGTTTCTCCAAAATCAAAACCTGCCTCTTCGCAAGGTTAGTGCCTGTATCTATTGCCGCTTTCGGGCCAACGAATTTTATCTCTTAGGACGAGTCAACCTCCATCAAGAAGGTTCATTCTGCATCGGACATGCTACTCCACTTCCTAGCCAAGGTACCTCAGATCTTTAAGTTGACGGAGCAAACAGCAGATACATTCAAGGTTCTTGGAGAACTTGGTCAGTGACCCTTTGTTTTTCGAGTGCTTTGATTGCAGAACTCATGCTCTACTAGCCAACATAACCTTCCTTCAAAAATTGTTGGTTTATCGGAAAGCACTTCGGGAAAATACTCCCCTAGATCGCGTCAATGAAATGCCCTTAGTTTTGATTACTTGGGTGGATGTTATACTAGCAAAGCTGGTCTTAATAACACCTATCGTGGTTAATGGCTCTGCAAATGCAAATTCAATAATAGAACAAGGTCCAGGATGGCTTCTGGCACGCCAGGAAGAGGATGCCATCAGAGTTGCCACTCAGCTTCCAGGTTGCGTACTTTAGTAACGTCACTCTGACACAGTCAGGCTAAACCGATCTGAAGATTCTTGGGCTGGAATCATGTTTACTATTAGGTCGACTCATGCTTCTCCTGCGGCTCGGCGCCTTGCAACAACACTTGCATTCCTCACCTATATTATTTTACCGAAGCTGAATAACTCAGATCCATGGTCTAGTGTTAGGTCGACTCCGCTCTGCTTTATCCTCGTTGTATATTAAAATACTGATGTATTTTATTAGCGTTTCGCCTATCGACCTGATGGAACGACTGTATAGCGCTATTGGGCACGCCGGATGCTACACCACATCACCTACCAATGCATACTTTGTGTCAATGGAGCGAGTTCAAATGGCCATGCTAATATCTTTGTTCTCAGTTAGGCACCTTCGGTGATTACCTGTGTCATTAATAACCAAACTTCTAGGCAGCTCATTTAAAGGTTGATGGCATGAACGAGTTGGCTCAGCTACGCCCTGATGGCTTCGGTCATATCTTGGACATCATTCAGACGATCATGCAACCAGAAGGTACTCTATTTCCCCCCTTGGATGAGCTAGACGTAGCCCAGTGCGTTCTTGTGCGATGGGGTGAATTTGTCCCTTGGACGTGGTCAATTTGGAACGATCCACGCACTGCAAACTCCGAGGTTTTGAGATTCCTTGTAAGTCGTCTCTATAGACACAATGCTAAAGATAATTCAAATCATTTGCAGACATCTACTTGGTTATACCATCTAAATACCCCTTTATATGCGTCTATCTTTGACGCCTACAACCAACCTAATCTGGCAGTGGACTTGAGATCAGTTTTACTCAAAAACATTCCATCATCTAGTGCAATGATCCTGGTTGGTTTTTCGTACTCCAGACTCTTGCTATTAGCTGACTGTAGTAATTATTAATAGCAGGTCTTCCAAGAAACTTTAAAGAACCTTGAGTGCAGCCAAGTTCTACTGCCGAGTTTCAGGATTACCCTCAACAAAGTTTGCTGGAGCATCGTCCAATATTTTGAGATCTATCTATCTCATCAAGATGTGACTTCTGATGACCGATTCTCCGAATTTGGCAAATTGTTACTTGTTGCAGCTGTCCATTCACGCCTAAGAGAGGATGGGTACATCCGTGCGTTATGTCGTTACCCCAAATAACTGACTTTGACCTCAATTTAGTTAGGGATCTGATCGTCGAGGCTCTGGTCTTGACACCAACCGGAATTGTGGACTCACTAACGAAATCAGTGATTGCAGACAAGAAGGCACTATTTATGACGTGCCTAGATGAAAGTAGGCCCTTCAAACTACATACGTAGCCTCAAACGTTGACAAGCTAATATACAATTCAAGCCATACGGCATTCCCTCAAGTGATCTGGATCTGTATGTTCGAAGAGAAAACCACTAATCGATTTTTAGGATCCCCAGCACTCAAGATGAATTCTCTATGACAAATTTCTCGGTCATCAAATCGATTCTAGAATTTTGTTGTGTTTTGCTATCTCACCCCTCTTGTGGAGATGCCGGCTTGAAGACAGCCGCTTCAGTCTACCTAGAGCGTGTGTTCACTCTTCTAGTTCAAGAGGGCCCTGACTCTACTGGCACAACCGTAATCCTTGGTGCATTTCTAACACTTCTTGGAACGCTTCGACGGCATAAATACGCCGTCAACATCATCGAAGATGAGCTTTGGGCTTTGATAACGCCTAACTGCTATCTGGACATTACAAGTAATTGCTCCTTTTCTTTTCATCCTTGTAGAATCCCTGACAGCTTGATTCGGATTGTAGTCCCATTCACACATTATGTCTTCGGCACGTTGGATCGGCCTCGAGATCCCCTATTGACTCTTGAAGCATGGGATCATATTCTTAGCACTTTCAGGATGATCGTCGACGAGCAAATGACAGATGAGGAAGAACCTCTGGCGTTGCTAGCAGTGCCATGTCTTTGCTATACCATCTGCGGCATATCCTCCTCTAGCAATACGTCTGATTCGACCCGTAATGTCACCGAAGATAACTCTTACATCGTGCGCACTGACTATAATTTAGGATTTCATCTCCGGGCCTCGCCGTGGACTCAAACGATGCTTCTATCAGTTGGTCAGCTACTGGATAGCGAATGGCCTGATGGGTCCTTTGGGAAGACACTACAAGGAAGGCTACAATTACGATCTATCGGGAGAGCATTTCTCAAAGAGGTACACCTCGAATGCTTTGATATATCTTGCGAGACCTTGCTGACATCCAGCAGTTTGGTGTGCAAACATCTGAAGAGGAAACGGAGTCCCGAAGCGGTTCACAATCAGTACGCCACAAGGCCACTAGATGCGAAAAGTTTTACTAAACTTTGGTTGACTATTGTAGACGGCATGGGCAGCTCAATTTCCCCGCCTTGTGTATTATCGGGACAGCTCGTTCTCAGGATTGATACCAGTGCTTGATATTGATTAGCAGTAGACAGTCTTCTCGATGATGATTCGGTGTATTGGCGGTTCCGGTAAATGCGCTAAAAATAGACGCATGTGTAATGGGAGGACAAGATAATTGGGATGGAGCCCTCAGTCAACCGTTCTTCAGACTCAACGCCCATCATGTCTGCTTTCCGCCCGCGATCTCATTCATCTGATTCTCCAGTTAAATCTCCTCATTCTCTCGATATTTCTAGGAAAACCTGCTCAAAAAGAGGCCATTCTCATACACCAAGTCCCACAGCAGCGGATGTGGGGCTCAGGAAGAGACGGCGGCGAGATCATTCAGTGAGCAGGCTTCTGGAAAGAGCAGTGGTGGACTTTGACAATAATGCACAGCTCTCGATGTCTGAGTCTCCGTTTACTTCTCGAAAGTCGTTGTTCACAAGCAACAATGAGCATCCAGGCTCAAAACCTGTCTTCGCGACCACTTCTACCCAATTCAATATTTTCCCAAAACAATCCCATCGCTCGAGCTCTCCTTGCCAGTCATCATTTAGCAACGATCCACCACCTCAGTCGCGCTCTCCCGGTCTGTTAGACGATCTGGCGAGTCTACGTTCTGCAGCGTTTTGGGAGCTCCGCCAAAGCGTTGCCGAAAGCGGAGAGGGTTTAGTTCAACGGATGCGGGAATACGAGCGATCTCGTTCACGCCATCAAGCCCATCAACGGACGAGGGTGTTGGAACGGAGTGGGCGCAAGCGGTCGGCTTGGCGGATGAGAAATCAAGCAAGCCTTCCCATCCATCCGCCTTCTGAGGCCTCTGACGATGAGATTCCCACTCGCCATAGCACATCCTTTGAGCACAGTCTCGTTTCTGAAGGCCAAGGATTAGTGCGGCCTGTGGAGCCAATGGACGTAGACGTTGGTGACGCGTCTTATGGGGAACAACAATACAAGGACTTCCTGTCTGTTACCCACAAACCAGCTTCAGCCACCTCGAACAGTACCACCGACGAGGATGAAGACGAAGACGCTATTTTTATTGGCACTTTGAACTCTTCTGCAAACTTTCAAAACGAACCCCGGCTCGATGTACCAGACATTGATTCTTCGGCTTCGAGCTCTCAATCCATTACCGGATCACCTTGCTCATCCGTCATTTCGCTACTCCTTCCTAAAGCCGATCCCTTGGAAGAAGATCCATTCTCTGCACAATACCCATCCACCACTTCCGAAAAGGCACTGGCGGCGTTGAGCATTGCTTTCGCTAATGGAGCAGGAAGTATCAGCGATTATTCTCCTGTCTGGGAGTATCAGCGGCGTTTCAATACCGAAGAGTATGACCACGGCGATTTGTGGCGGTAAATCTCTACACCACAAGACTTCAAACTAATTGAAAAGCCACACCACACAAACTACCTGGAATCGTTCATATCTGCATTTCCGTTGGATCCTTCATGTTTCTTTTACTTGTCATCTTTTGTCCTAATTATAGCTACTTCGAGGAGTCAATTATAGATCTAAAAAGTTGTATCTATGTACAAATTTGTATTTAACATGACGTTCTCTATTCTCTAGCATTTCATCTGGGTCACAAAGTCGCATCTGTAAAACTGGTCAAACGATATCATTTTGTCGCATGAAGGACCAAGGCTTATTGTGGAAGCGTGTCGCCTGTCCCAAAGAACACTATTATTACTACGGAGACGTGATTCACAAACATTACAGTAGTCCCAATATTACAAGGATACTCCTTTAGATACATGACAACGGCGTGTTTAGAGTCGGTATAAAGATGAGAAGCCTGTTTAGGATGTTGCTAAAGCGCGGAGCCCAAAACTTTCATGGCCAAAGCTCTCAAGATCTGTGGAAAAGTTGATATGGTGGAAAAGAGTCAGAGGTATATCAAAGCTTACTTCAGCTTTCTGTTGGCCGCCAAGATCGTTGAAAACGGCAGCGACAGATTTGCCTTTGGCATCTCGAACTGCACCGAGCCTGTTGCCTGCCACAGCTCCCAGCATAAGACCTGGGAAATTGGCAATGATGAAACCAATTCCAGCGCCACATATTGCACCAAACCACGACCAGAAAGGAGTCCGTCGCTCTACTTCTGGTCTCAGAAGCTAGAGTAAGAAGATTTAGGACAAGACGCGGAGTAAAAAAACACAATGACGCACATCATCAAACACATCGGCAAATACACCCTCAGCATTGGGTTGCGCGGTTCCCGTCGCAGTTCCTTTACTTGAGCTGCCACCAAACATTCCAGAGAAGAATCCAGAAGAGGTATTTGGGTCCGCAGACCGATCTGAGCGGGTTTGGTAGAGGAGGTCATACTCTTTTCGACGTTTGGAGTCTGAAAGGACGTAGTATGCATCTGCGACAGCCTAACGACAAGCTCAAGTTATGATTCTGCAGAAAATGACTGTAGAACATACCTGGAAGCGCTCAGTTGCCCGCCTTGTTTCGGCAGGCGTGGCGTTCACAAGCCGGTCAGGATGTGTTCTAATAAACTCATTACAATGAATTCCTCAGGTCTACAAGTATAGCACCCACTTTAATGACTCTTTCTTATAGGCCTGCCGTATCTGATCCTGAGTAGCTTGCTGTGAAATACTCAAAATGTTGTAGTAATCAGGAAATTGGTTGTTTGACATGATGGAGGTAGGGCAGAAAGAGACTTGTAATGACGTCAGTGATATTGAACGCGCAAAATACAGCGATCAACTGAAAATAGAGAATAAAGTTATCCCAAAGTAAATATTACATAGAACGAAGGCAAAATTTCTATGGATACATTGTTGAAAAAGTCCATGGCAATGTTTTATTTTATAATTAATGGAGGCGGCCGTGGCCTTTCAAAGGCGTCAGGAGCCGAGTCTGAATCCTCGTTCAGTCGAGGTGTCCCAATATATGGTCGTCGAGTTGCACTAGCAATGGTTCCGCCTCGTTCTCTTCTTTGTGCAAGCGGCACCATCCTCCCAGGCAATGGTAGTGGTGCAACGGACCCCATGGGACGACCCAGCAACAACGGTCGCAGAGGGAGCGGGGAATCCGCACCTGCTGACGGCAAGGCTTCTGGCGCCTGGCCTGAAGGCTCAGCGTTGGCTGAATAGATGGCGGAGGCCAATATCATAGGTCGAAGAGTAACAGCAGAACCAATAGTTGCCGCTGTAGTGCTGACTGGTTCTGCACTGTAGGGGATCAGTTCGCCTTGACTAGTTCTTTGCATGAGAACTGAGCTCGCAGGCGCGCCTGAAAGATCTGAGGGATTTATCAGAACGAAAGCCCGGAGAAATATATTTCGAGAAGCTTACCTCCAATGAATGAAGTCACGTCGTACTGCGTACCAGCGGAATTAAACCTTTCATTCCCCGTGTTCAGTTGGGAAAGAGTGGCGGATGACACAGTCGCGCTTTCTGGAACGATTTGGAGTGGTGGTGGTATACTGTCCGTAAAGGCCTTCCGACGTAACACAGGCGGTGCAGTCGGAATTTCTCTGCTTGTGTCTTCGCTCTTGACCAAGGGTGGTTCAGGAAATATCGAAAGTGAAAATTCACTTCGAGATGGGGAGCCGTCTCCTTTGCTTGTACTGAACGAGTTCGTCAAGACGCTTTTCTTCGATGGGTAAGAAGAGCTTTCTCCTCCAGGCTGCTCTTCATCTGGGGTGACAACAACCGAAGTTACCATGGACTGCGTTGACAATAACCGAAGAGCAGCGATACTCTTGTCTAACTCATTCTGCTGTCGAACAAGCTCGTCAAATGATGTGATGCTTCCTTGTTGACTACCTGGTTGACTGTCGAAAGGGCTTAGCGCCTGGGCTTCCGCGTAGATAACGGCCAAGCTCCTTTCTGGGCTCCTTGGCGGGCTGACCCCATAAGCTGTAGCGATGTCAATGGGGCTAGCAGAAATTGGTGGTGAAGCAGCTCGACGTTTTGGTGAGGAAGGTTCTGATGAGTAGTACGAGGTAGTGGTGAAAGGTCGCTCAATTATTGGTTCGGGTGTGCGAGGAGGCGCTCCAAAAATGCCGATAGGATTTCTGACAATGACAGGAGTCCCAGACTGCAGTGGGCCATTCTGTTGGACAAGTTGAGGTGTACCAGTGACTACTTCGCTTGCTTTGCTCTGTACATCAGCTTCAACTCGTCGAGACATTGATTGATTTGTTGACATCGACATCCAAGACGGGGTCTTGGATCGCAGAGGGATTGCTCTGGCTTGGTATCCAGGCGTTGCACCAATTTCAATGACAGATGGCACACTGCGATCGTCGTAGTTCGGAGATACCACTGCCCTGAAGTGCGATGCCGATTTCTCCGGATCCCAAGGTGATATTTCGTGGCTCACTTCTGCGATTAGGGGCTGAGCTGCATCAATCGCAAACATGAAAGTGGTGTTGAGGTTGTTGAGGAAAAGTATGTAGACTTCGACTGCTCGAAGCAAACGACCTAGGGTTGTCTCGGTGAAAGCAACTGAAGTAAATAATAAGAATCGAAGTATCAGTCGAGTTATTGGATTTAAATCTCACAGACAACCAAATTGCCAATTGCCAATCCTACACCAAATGACAAAGCCGCTACCGGGGCTATGTACATGCGTGACGCCTTCCAATACTCGGCGGAAGGTGAGAGGTAGATGTTGAGTCCACATTTGAGGATAAGAATACTGATGATCGTGGTCTGAATGACGGCATCTGCCACGTAAAACGATGAGTATCGACGTTGATCAGGTAGAAGCCGCCAAAGGGTTTCAAGCAGAGGCACTGAAAGTAATGCCGCAAGAGTGAACCACTTCAAGACGACGCCCAATGTACCCCACCGGTTCCAACTTGCACTGTGCGGCCGAGGTGTATTTGAGAATGAGAGAATTCTTGTGTTACTGCACTCCGGACGAGGACATAGTGCAACCAATCTCCAGTAGTAGAGGTTGAGAGCGAGGATCGAGAGAGAAAGAAAGATTTCGCGACTGATGATAAACCCTGTGAGTGATTGGAGAGTTCCATCGTTGGACACCTTGCCAGGACCATGCACCAGGATTTGCGAAAGATCGAGCGTAGCCGCGGCGAATGTGAGAAAAGAGGAAGCATATAGAAATGCACTGGGCCTGCAATGGCTTCGTCAGTGTTGCTAATAGGTGGTACATTCTCTGGCACACCATTTTACTTGTTTGGCAACAACCAGAAAAGTGAAAACACCAATACCCATGATACCTTCACAAAACAGAGGAATGTCTGCTAGAATAGCTTCGACCTAGATCACAATATGTCAGAGTTACAGCAGCCCATTTGTGATATCAACATACTGCAGCATCACTACTGAGTGAAATGGACGAGGTTCGAAGGGTGTTACTAAATGTCATTCCCTATACCTGCGCTACGCAAGCCGTCCAGGCTCGAGCGATAGGGTAAAACAAAGTGTCGCCTGGACAGGGTATACTGAAAAGAATGACCAAGAAAATGAAGGTGGTAAGAAACGAGAAACGGTAGCAAGGCCTCAACGTTAACGGCTGAGGGTTGAACCGTGTCGCCCAAGCAAAGCCCAGAGGTGCGTAGAACGGTAAAAAAGAACAGGGCTGTTGGTTGGTGCGCAAAGACGGCGAGATTTCGCAAGGACATGGTTACGAACGACGGTTGTTTTAAGATCAAGCATAGAAACTACAAAACATTAAACGACGGCTATCCCATCATGGCCACATTCCCACTGAATCTAATCTGGGAAACCCCAGCTGATACTCTGAAACTTGTCACATTGTCCGCTTATTCAAGTGTTCCTGCCCCTCCAGTCATTTGTCTGACCAGGAACATACCTCTGCCCTCATCAATGCTCTTACTGCTGCGCATTCCGATAACACTCTTGGGCCGTGGTCGCACGACACCAGGTCTTGCTCCTAGTTGTTTGGTAGGGCTGATGCTTCTCGTGGGACCCATTCCGGCCCCAGTCAATTGGCGCATAATTGCGTCGCTACCGCCACTACTCATGCCGGTGAACTGACGCACAATGGTAGTAGTCCCGGTCATCTGGGGAGCGATCCTACTTGAATTGGAACCCCCAGTAAATGATGGCACAAGGGGTGATCTTGTCGGCGAAGTTTGTGGCGATCCACCAATTCCTATTAGCAACTGAATAGAGAATCTTCAGCGTAGTTTCGAAACATCCGTCATTGATGAAACTTACTAAACATTCTCTACACCAGATACCCCCTTCTCCATCGCTCTTGGCGGCGCTATCTAATCTTTTGCCACAACCTGGTTGTCCTTTCTTCTTGTCTTCGCGGCCCAGCAGCCGGGCTGCAGTCATTTCCTTTTTGCCGCCACATACAAGACAAGAAGCATGCCATTTCGTGCCCTGAGGACCCGGTACAACTCCGCGTTCCATCGGAGAGACTGCTTTCTGACACCCTGGACAGGCCGACTGTCCTCCAAAACGAGGCATCGGAGCTTTCGAAGCCCCCATCGACAAAGGCCGTTCCAGCCTACTTGACGGGGGTCCCATTGAACCTGCACTTTTTAAAGGCACTGTTGATTTCATAGGAGGATCCAGGATATCTCGAGCTGATATTTCGAGAGGCTTGATTTCAGGCGGTTTTCGAGCCGTTGGCACGTACTGATGGGTGGGTGCGCACTGCGAAGAACATTGGTAAGATATAACAAGTAGCAAAAATAAACTTACATTAACATGACATGGGCCTGTCAAAGTAAAGACAAATGAGGATTGGCCTTTCTTTGGGTCGCCAAACGGCTTATCACAGACCACACATTTGAAACAGTCATTGTGATATAGCTTGGGACTATCATTCTCGTCTGTTCCGGGTATAGTGACGAACTGGCCGCCTTGCCGTGGATTGAGAATTGGTTGACGACATTTGCCACACAGAGAGGAGGTGGTGATAGTTACGGGAGAGCTCGTCGATTTTGTAAGTGGGCTTGCTTGAATACTACTAAGTCGACGGGTCTTGGTGGTGGAAGGCGAGGTCGTTGGAGTTGTGTGAGTAGAAGGAGGGTTTGAAGACATTCTTGGCGGGCTGGCACGAATATTGTCATGAGCACTACTAGATCGGCGAGTCTTGATCGTAGGGGACGATTCTTTGAATAGTGTTCTTGAAATGTCACTGAGGTCGGAACGTACTCGAGGGCTTGTTGGCCTATCGTCTGATGGTAAATTGGTTGCAGGTTCTTCTTTAAGTCGCTCTTGAGAACGACGTAGGAGTGCCTGCGAAAGAGATCGACCGAATGGTGAATCAGGATCAGAAGTAAGAGATTTACGCCGAGGAGATCCAGATGAGCGACCTGAATTACTTAGGGCGGGAGACATTCTGCTTTCTAGCTGGCCATAACGGTTCGACTTTGGAGAATCAACTTGGGCAGAGAAGCTTCGAGCCGGCGAAGGGTTTACTGAGCGTCTCATCTCTGGTGGTGCTGGACTGTTCTCGCGAGATTTGATGATTCCGAGTCGCTGTTCGAGTTCCTCAATTATGGGGCTGCCTTCTCGACTCTTACGGTCATATTTGGAGCCCACAGAGGTAGGGCTTGTTATGCTGGGACTATTATTGTTACTGGAATGTCGTTTCTTCTTTGGAGTAGCCGGATGGTCTCGCTTGAGACAATTGTCAAAGCATTCTGCGCAGGTTGGCCGACCGAGAAGATCAACCATGGGAGTGTCGCCAATATTCTTGAAGCAGCCGCCACATGTAAAGCAACCTTTGTGCCAGTACTTGCCTCCGGAGTGAATAAATCCACCTTCGGACTTGAGAGCAAGCACAGGTCTTGAGCAGGATGGACAATTGCCTTTCGAACCACCATTCGATGTGAAACATTGACGACATAGGAAAGTCTTTGTATCTTCCGGATCGTTTGGGTTGGGGTGTATTGTTGCGTCTGGTGGGAATACGGTCGAACAGATGCCGCACGAATGAAGTGGCAGAGATTCTTTGGGTTGCAAAACAGACCCATACACCTTAGAGAGAGTTGGGATTGGCCCCTGAGATGTTAACGAAGGCAAAATATCGGCCTCCGGGTCTGAGAAAGTTGTTGAGAACTTTAATGGTGATGGTGGACGAGAGGCTTGTGAGGTAGTAGCCAAGATATGCTCCGAGACCCCTCTTGATAGAGATGTTGTAGAGAGCGAAGAAGTAGATTTTGGTCTCGGGAAACGTCGAATAGTCGAACCAGAGGAACTTGACGGTGGTTTTGGTTGTTCATCTCCTGTTGACAATGGCTGCGAAGTCCTCATGGGCGACACGGACCTCTTAGAAACATAGGTCTTGGACCACTTGTCCTGTATTTCTGTTCCCGAGCCTATGCTAATGGCATTATTTCCATGGTTCCAGGCGATAACTGGTGCTGTAGTCGTTTTCCGAGATCAATATTAATTCCGAACTTTTTCGTACTTTGACATACCAACTGCAGTTCCTCCGCAGCGACAACGAGTGCCTGCAACTATGTCCCCACATCTTCTACAGAATCCCATGTTGAGTAGTCGGAGGAAATTGTTTGATTGCTGCAACAATGCTTGGTTGCCTGTACAGCCTGCTTAAAGCAGCAAGTTCA
This sequence comes from Crepidotus variabilis, assembly GCA_015657495.1. Taxonomy (NCBI): domain Eukaryota; kingdom Fungi; phylum Basidiomycota; class Agaricomycetes; order Agaricales; family Crepidotaceae; genus Crepidotus; species Crepidotus variabilis. The sequence continues at coordinate 561,105 of MU157833.1, read as the reverse complement.
ACTTTCAGATCACGTGTCCGCGCCTAATAACCCGAAAACGGCAATTATCTTTTGTTTTGTTACTACCATCACCCCTTCTCGCGCCAACTCATCCAGGCGGATATATTTTGAGGAGCTAATACAATGCCATGACTCTAAGGCAGTCGCTAACTTCGCCGAACGTTGGGAAGACTCCGAAAACACCCAGAAAGCCGAACAATAATCGAGACACGTCAATCCAGTCCCCATACTTCAGTTCTGGAAAAGCCCACCTTTCCACCAGGCTGAATGATTTAGAACGTAAAACCCAGCCAAAAAACAATCACGATACGCTTCCCGCTTATGAACCTGTCGTCCTTGCTCCTGACGTCCAAAATTTACTGGATCATTTAACCAGCTTGAAGCCTGACCTTATTCAAGGTAAGCAGTTCATTACAATCACTCTGTCACTAGCCTTTCACGTTGATCATACACAGAGAAAGTGGCAAATGATCCATGGAAACTTCTTATTGCGGTCACTCTGTTGAACAAAACTACAGGGAAATTGGCCATTCCAGTTTTCTGGAGGTTGATCGAGAGGTGGCCCACGCCACTCCTTCTTAGTCAAGGTAAACTGACGTGCTGATTTCTTGCAATTCACCTTTGTTAATGTTGTGCTAGTTAATCCAGAGGAACTAGTTGACCTAATTCGCCCCCTGGGCACCCAGACTATCCGCACAAACCGCTTGATCGACCTTTCTAAAGCATACATGCAAGACCCACCTTCCACCCATGACATTCGTGCATCAAGGACCTCCGTGATTTCCACACGAAGCTCCAGGTTCTTTTCCTTGACGCGAATTCGTTATCCTGCGACACCTGTATCTCACCTCCCTGGGGCAGGCATATATGCGCTGGATTCCTATCGCATTTTCTGTATTTCTTACAGCGATCCATTCTCAGAAGAATGGAAGTTCGTTCAAGCTTCTGATAAAGAGCTCGTCCGCTACCTAGTTCGTGCATTGTTTTGATAATTGTATCTTGTGAACTAATTTGTCTATCTGCTCAGAAGTGGAAATGGGCATCTTTTGAACACCTTCAATGGTCTTCGAACAAAGGACCAGGTCGGCCAGTGACATCCAAATATTTACGCTTGCTTATCGCAGATTTAGAGGTGAAATCATGAATGTTCGTAATAATAACATGAATATCTTAAATATTAGATCGCAAGACAAGGACAGTTGCCCAGAGTGAGTTTCCACCAAGCTTTAAAGTTTGGATGCTCGTCGAGGTTCCCAATCCACCCGTTGAATCTGACACGGAATTGTGAGCGAAGTTCGCTACTCTGAGCTTATTTCGTACCATCTCCGGGCGAAGTTCATGAATACTTGATGCACCTAGTAGGCGCATAGCTGTCAAGATTTCTCGCTGCAATATCTCGACAAGCTTCGAAACACCAGCCGTTCCGTAGGCCTGATTTCCATATGTTTGAGGATCTTTAAAAGACACAATGCGGGAAAACACTCACGCTTTGAGCATACAAAAATGGGCGGCCAAGACCTACGGCCTTCGCGCCGAGGCAGAGTGCCTTGACAACGTCTGGGAGAGTTGTGTTACAGTGTTCGATTGAAGAAATAAGTAACGAGCTCACCAGTTCCTCTTTGGACACCGCCTAGACATGAGGACGATCAACATGAACTACTATGTTCACGGCGGAAAGAGCTTACCATCAATGTAAACTGTAATAAATGGTCAGCTTGTAAATTCAGAGAAAACCGACAAGTCTCGTACCCTCTACTCTATCAAAGACGTCAGGCCGTTCCCGCCGCAGTGCGTACAATACTTCCATTGGAGGCAATGAACTTGTAATATGTCAGAACGGCGGAGAACGGATACGACATTTGTTACTCACAACTCTAACTGCCTCCCTATTTATACGGAATCAATGACAAAAGCTTAATGGAAGGGACATCAGGTCGACAACATACCACCATGGTTAGACAGCAGTATCCCATCAACACCAGCCTCTACTGCAAGCACGGCATCTTCTACGCATTGAATACCTGCGGACGAGAGATGAGTCGCGTTAAAATTTGCACAGAAAATCATCAAACCTTTCACGACTACGGGAAGTTTCGTGATGCTTCTCAGCCATGGGATCGTCTACGTACCAATGAGGTTTGTTATTGTACGGGCCAATGAAGAAAAGGAACCTTCTCCCAAGTCATATCTCTGTCGTCGTTGGCTACCAGCGCACCCGCAGTACCAAATACGTTAAGGCCTGCTTCTGGTTTCTTTTCTTCTTGGTTGAAGTAAAGTGGTCCATTTTCTTGCTCTTCAAGTACCCACGGGCTACGGATGTCACTTTCACGGTTTCCAGCTACGATGGCGTCTACTGTCAAAAAGAGGGCTTTATAACCCAATGATTCGACCTCTTGGATCCTCTTCACGGCTATCTCGTCATCTTTGTGCTTGTAAAGCTGGAAAAACAGCGTTTGTGCCGGATCTGCGGCCTGTGCAATCTCAGCATACGATAAAGACGCGTTTGACGACACCATCTGAATAATGTCGCCTTGGCGAGCACCCCGTGTAATATTGGCTTCTCCTACAAAGCCAAGAATGGTGGTATAAGATTACCGGCCGCTGACAAGATGTCACGCTCTTACCATCTGGGTGGCCAAGTTTTGCGAGAGCAGCGCCACTTACGAAAACCGGTATCGAGGATCGGAATCCAAGAATAGTTGTGGAAGGGTCGCAAAATGATACTGGACGCATTACACGTGGTTTGAAGAAGAAGCGCAGAAACGCTCGGGCATTTTCGCGATTTGCTGTAACGTTACGTGTGTGGTCAACGAGGGTGTTACTCTGAAGGCTTGCTAGGCTCACTAAATTCATCGTCTGCTGCTGATGAGTAGTAGGCCAGTGCTTTGTAGCTGAGGACCTGTCTGGCAACAATCTGCAAAATGCCTTCAGTATGTAATGTTAGGGAGCTGCTGTGTGTACACACCTCCATGTCTGCCAGGCTCAATATCCGATCTAATGGTGGCATTTTCTTGCGAGCCTGTTCAACCCGAAGTTCGTCTTTCGTCTTCTCCCTGTTATCATTCTGTTCGTCTATGACCCTGATCGACTCTTGTGTCAGAGACCCAAGATGTTTAGATGCGGGTAAGTTCTTTTTCAACGCATCTGGTGGATGTATGGGCTCGTAGACTCCAGTTGCGTCGCGACCACCATACTTCAAGATAATCTCTGCTCCTCCAGGGTGTTCCTACAAGTTGGGTCATTCAATTTGGGTTTGAAGGGAATGACAGGACACGACATACTGGCAGAAATTCGGTAACATCATAAACCTTGTTTTGGATAATAACCCAACATGAGCTAGGATGCCGAACGTAAGTCCCAGGGACGAGTAATCCTGAGAGGTGAGAAACACCGACCTTGACGATTTATGCTGAGAAACTTCAGCGAGAGTCTTTGAAGCCATCGGAAAGTTTTCAACAGGGTATTACCTGTGAATTCTGGGTGGTGGAGTACAACAGGTGCTCCTGCCACATGCGACAGGTCTCTGAGAGCTGTAACTCATAAAATTAAAACGCAGTAGACCTTCTTGGCCTATTCTTGCACACCCATCAGCAGCCCATGATGTTTTTGATGGGAATATGAAAGTGACGGCCCGCCGGCATTTAAACTCCGGAGAGTCAGAGCAGGGGATCATGTGACGTCGCGTTGTTTGCCCGTGTTATGGATTGAACCGCGCATGAGGTGCATGCTACATCTTGGGAACGCCGGACAATTGTATTCGAAACCACCACCATCTTCAACGCCATGCCGCCCTTACACAGCCGAAGTTCGCTGGAGGCGATGAAAAGAGTTGACTTGCAAAGATTGTGCAAGGTCTGTCCCCTAATATTAGGCTCCGAAGCCATGTGTTGATGTCATTCTCTGCTTCAAGGAATACGGTGTCAAAGCGAATCTGAAAACAGAAGATTTGATCGACCTTTTGCTAGACTCTCAGTATGTTTCCATTTAACTGAATGTTGGCGGCTCTCGAATTATTGTTCCAGAACGCCAGCTCCTCCTAGGGCCACACCAGGTCCTCGATCCACACCTCAACCGCAACCAACTCGGAGATCAGTATCCATTAAACCTCCCAGTAAATCTGACTCGAATCGTGCTGGGCCTAGCCGGGTCTCCTCCATGATTGTACATGAAGACTCCGAAGAAGATAATGAAGAAGACGAGGCACAAGCATCAGAGACAGAGTCTGAGAAACCTCCATCACCACCACCGGTACCACCGCCTCGGACTCGCAAGGCCAAAGAGCTACAGACCAAACTTGGAAAGGGCAAACCAGTACTTGCTGGTGGAAGTGGCCCACGTGCAATCACTGCATCTTCTGGAAGCTCAAAAGGCAAGCGAGCCAAGTCTAGTAGGAGCATAAAGCCCAGGGAGCCGACTATTGAGGAGGGTATGTAAAGTTCTGTTTAAAAAAGTGTTTGACTGAGATATTTCTAGAGCCCGAAGTTCTGAGTGTGCCGAAGTGTAAGCTCTAACAATTACAAGTTGGGACTAAAGCTAATATAAATTCAAAGTTCCAGAGGTACCACCTGAAACAGAAACACAACCACTCGGAGAACCTTCATCACCTGAAGGTATCAAACCATCTCGAACCTTTATTGTTCATGACCCTTTTCCTTCAACAAATGATTCAGTATGACAGCTCTACATCCAATCTTTCACTCAAAACTGACATCTTTGGCACAGATACAAACACTATTAGGGCAAATCCAGTCCCTAAGAGCCGAGCTAACTCAAATAGCGACGATGAAAATCGAGTTAGTGGCTCTCAAAGGGCAGATGGCTGATATTGACCAAACTCAACGGGAAATATTGACGGAAGTCAGAAGCCTACGAGAACTTCCTGCAATGGTTGCAGCATTGAAAGAAGATGTTAAAGCCTTGAGAGATGGGAGTCAACCATCTCGACCGACGACGCCGAAACCGAAACCAGGTCAAACTCGCCCAATGCCGATGTGAGTGCCTTTTTTTTCTTCTCTATACCACTCAGCTCATTCATCTGATTAGTGGTTTCGGCCTACCCTCCGTTCTTAAACATTCTATCGCTTTTCCACCTGAAGCCAGCTCAAGGGCGTTGGGCCCTTCAACAGCACCGCTTCTCCATCCAGGCGTGTCACCAAGCACTCTAGGCAAACGCCATCGAGACTCTTCCTCGAGTATAATTGACGGCGTAATTGAGGAGGGCCAGCAAGAAGACATCTCAGATGCTGAACTGGCTAAAATTGTCCTTCGGCATGACAAGAAGCGGGCCAAAGTATCTACAAGCCTGGAGCACACTCCAACAAATGGGTTCGGTAAAGAAGAAGACGGAGACGAGTCGAGTCCAAGAGGCTCCAGTAACTTCACGGTTTACCAAGGTACCGATGAACAGGACCTTCCACCACCAACCAGCCACCTGCCTGAGATCTACGTCGTTGACTCACCCTCTGAATCCAGCGCTGCCCAAGGGTCCCGCTCAACAAGCGGTGTGCCCACCAGCTCAGCCCATGCTTCTGAAAACCAACCTTTTAACTTTGCATTCTCAAATATGACATCAACGCCACAAAACATGTTTATGTCTGGCTTCCCATACCCCGAACCGCCCCAATCGCCGTCGCCCGCAGGCCCGAGTCTACCTCAAATCTCAGGACGACATCAAGAAGAGCGAACTGACATTTTCAAAGAATTTGGTCTGCCTTCACCTGTTCGATCCGTACGGAATTATGGAGTGCTAGCGCACGATGAGCGAGGTATCAATCCCGCTGCGTTACAAGGGACTTCAACGGCCCCAAAAAGAAATGTTTCCAGTGATGAAGTGGCGGCGGGCCTTGGGTTAACGGCTCATCGAACAACATCTTCATCGGATCCACCTTCAACGGAGGCTCCAGCGGTCAGACGGACTATGTATGGGACGGAACTAGATGGTGATACCAGGTTCGGCGATTTTGGCGTTGAAGGTGTCGCATCTGGCTTTTGGTTATCCAAATAGCCTTCACGAGCATTTCATGTAGCTATTCTTTGCTATTTATTTCTACTGTATCGATGTTATTGTACATCATTCAATTTGCCTTCAAAAATCACCATCTCACACCAATTTCCTGATTCCTCAAAGTTCAAACCCTCATTCACTAATCGTCGTCAGGTGTCCTCGCTCTTCTCAGTTCATTGGTTTTGGATATCAAAGAAACCATGGCAGCAATCGCAGACTTAAATTAAACTATATTTGCACAACATTTGAAATATCGCCACAGGTTTCGAACAGACACCTACATATGACGATGTGAAGATAGATACAACACTTGGGCTTTCCTTCGTGAATTAACTTTAGATAGATGGTACAAACGAAAGGACCTCCTCATAAAGGAGTTCTGATCAACATCGTCAGTAACCTGGTAAAAGAAGATGCGAGATACGACGTACCTTTGAGCTGATCTTTACTAAGATCGTCTTTGTGGACTGGAAGGACAGATAATTTCAATGAGCAATTTTTTCACATCAGCAACGTTAGCACATACGATCAAATTCGAAGTACGATGGGCTGAGAGGCTGAACAGTTGGCTCATCCTCAGGATCGTGCTAAAAAAAGTTTAGACCTATTGTTGTAACTGGATTTAAGTCGTAACTCACGTATGCAGAAAGATAAGGGTGTTCCAGAGCCTCATCAGTGGTCATGCGCTTCTTGGGGTCGAAGGTCTAAAGATAAAGGCATTTAGACACCTCACTCAACTCGTATAAAATGCCGCTGACCAAGGTCTTAGACAAGAAGTCGATAGCTTCGGCAGATGCATGAGGAAACAGAGTTGGGAAGGGACGCTTCTTGCGGATGGGAAGAGCGCGAATGTAATCTCTAGATCTTCGTGAGGTGATTGCATAAAACTCGTCGAGACTCGGCGTTCCTATGCGATACCACGTGCGTGAGTGGTCAGATAAGAGGATGTCAAAGGGCTTCGCCTACCGATAACATCAAGAATCAGGTCGAGTTGATGGCTGTAGTCGCGACCGGGAAAGAGAGGTCTTCCGGTTAGGAGTTCAGCAAGGATGCATCCAACCGCCCAGATATCAATCGCCTAGAGAAAGAAACCGATGAATAAAGTGTCCGCGAGAAGTTTTCGGCAAATATACCTTGGTGTACATCTTAAACGAAAGCATGATCTCGGGCGCACGATACCACCTCGTTGCGACGTATTCCGTCATCAACCCAACCTCCTTACCGCCTGGTACGCTGGTTTTGACACTCCGCGCGAGACCGAAGTCGCAGATCTTGAGGTCACAGTTAGCATTGAGCAGCAAGTTTGCTGGCTTGAGATCACGGTGAACAATATCGGCGCTATGAATCGATTTGAGCGCCCGGAGAGTTTGGTACACGAAGTACTGTTCAAGCAGATAGTTTAGTAACTGCCGAGATTTCCGTGGGCGTCGCATAAGCGGCAGTTGGTACTCACCTGGCAATGATCGTCCGTGAGGTGCTGTGTCCGGATAACGCGGTGCAAGTCTGTCTGCATAAGCTCTTGGATGACTGTGAAAGGTGTTAGTCGTTGATGGGCGATAGGATCACTCGCTGATGCTTACAGTATATTTCCTTGAACTCGTCGAGAGTGGGTGGCTTAATGATGTCGAGAATAGAAATGATCTTTCATATAATAATCAGCAGAGATCCATGGCCGCGACATAGAGCGGTGCATTACATTCTCGTTGACGCAAGTTTCAGAGAAGAACTTTAAAAGTTTGAGCTCTCGAAGGGTTCGAAGGCAAAACAAAGTGTGATCGAAAGGCAAAATCTTCTTGATCGCCACCTGGCGCTGCGTAGGTTTGTGAAGGGCGGCCGCCACCGTTCCATAGGCTCCTTCACCAATAGCATGCAAAAGTTGGTAGTCATCGCCTGAAATCGCAGTAATCAGCCCACCGTTGTTGATCAAACGACGACGACGAGTAAGGGAGTTTACCTATCTCGAACTTGGGTAAAGGCTTTGGATTTTTACGAGAAGACATTGCTGTTTATTCGTACACCAGAGACCAGCCGGCGAATTGTATATGAAGGAGGTTTAAGAAGAAAAGAGACGGACGGAGTTGAGAAGGTAGTGTCACCAATTCAAGTTCTGATCTGATGGAAACACACTACAACACACACCAGTTGCTATTGATCAAACTGCAAATGCAAACAACCTGACTACTTTAATTCAAGCGTACTTAGGTCTCTCTCGCTTATAGAAAATCGACATTAACCCTTGTTTTGTCAACGTAGTCACCTTGATGCGAGTGATCGTTTTTGGAATATGACCCGCCCTGGGCGCTTGTAGCTCGCTTCAGGCAGAAATTAGACAGGGTCAACAATGGCAGGCTTATCATGATTGTTGGTCCCACCTCGTGGGTACGCAACTTGCACAACATATCGTGTACGACACCGGAGATGAAGTGAAATGTAACTGGGTAGCCTGCCTTCGTCGCCCATGGCGGCTTCTTGCAACGGTTGCGTCCAATCATGTTTTGTCACAACAGCCTCCAAGCTCTGCCTTCTACTTACCCTGCTTCGTCAGCTGTAGAGCATTGTCAAACCAGTTTCGACCAGCACCTTTTTTTTGTCTTGTTCTGCCAGGGCCCAGTTATTCTTATCCTCGTCTTCGATTGGACAAAGGACATGCTGCCATGTGCTTTTCCGATCTGTCAATGGTTGCTATGCTAAAAATAGCAGCTGTATTGTCTTCAGTTTCCTCAGTAACGAAGGTTTAAAAAGCCCAGAGGTTGAGGCATTTTATTTTATTCACCTTTTTCCGCTTCCCTCTTTACGTGTCTCGTTTTCGTTTAATTTTTTCCACTTTTCCTCGCTTTTCTTGCTCTTGCAGATTCTCTGCCACACTCTCTTTCTCAACGTCAACCTACGACTACTTATATCGCTAGCGATGTTTGCTTTTTCCCTGGGCCTGGCGCTTATGCCTTTCGTGTCTGCTGTTGTTCACGACATCCAAGTCGGAGCTGGCGGAAAGCTGGTGTACTCCCCTGAAGCCATCGTACGCTCAAAACAAATAACAAAATGTTTATGTTACTAACCAACAAGAAAGGCTGCTAGTCCCGGCGACCAAGTGGTTTTCCACTTCAATCCGAAAAATCATACCGTCACTCAGTCCGCATTTGCTAACCCATGCGGACGGAAGGACGGTGGCTTCAACTCCGGCTTGTATGTGCGCGATTACTTGATTACTGTGCCCGATCTGATTTTTCTTCAGCCAACCAGTACCCGCAAACCAGACTGATAACCTCCCCACCTATACCGTTCAAGTTAATGATGTGAGTTTCGAAATTCTTTTTATTTCGACCAAGGATGCTTAATCGCCTTTAGACTAACCCAATCTGGGTGTACTGTGCTCAGGCGGCTAATACCGCTGCCACTCATTGTGGTGCCGGAATGGTCTTCGCGATTAACTGTGGTCTTGACGGAGCTCCCAACTCTTTCACGAATTTCAAGAACGCGGCTTTGGCTATTGGTACAAGCTTGAAGGCTAACGCGCCCAGCTCTACTGCTGCTGCTCAAGCCTATACTACCGCTGCTTATGGCGGTTATACAATCCCAGTTGCACCAACGCCCGTCCCCGTAACGGTCCCAGTCACCCTTGGTACCGAGACCTGGACTACGACGTATGCTTCCTACCCCAACTCACCTGCGCCGACCCCTGCTTCGGCGGAAGGGCAAGTGATCAAGGTAGTTGTTGGTGGACCCAATGGCAAGCTTACCTTCGATCCTTCTCGTGTTTCTGCCTCCCCTCGCGATACCATTGTCTTCGAGTTGTAAGTTGCCACACACATAGTCAAATCATGTTGCAAAACCTGACTATTGTTCATTATTCATAGCCATGAGAAGAACCACACTGTCACTCAATCCGCCTTTGACGATCCCTGCCGTCCCTTGAAGGCTAGCGGTACCGCCAGCGCCGGGTTTGATTCTGGATTGTAAGTTGCTGCTGATATTCGTCATGAATGTACGGTGTTAATCGTATTTTTCCAGCCAAGCATCTGATGGTACCACTCTCCCAACTTGGAACTACACCGTCAAGGATACTGCTCCAGTTTGGGCTTACTGCCGTCAAGGCAACCACTGTGGTGCAGGCATGGTCTTGTACGTTTTTCCACTATTGAATCACATTCGTCGTTTCTAATCATGTCCTCAGCGCCATCAACTCCGACGAATCATCGCCTCGCAGCTTCCAAGCATTCCAGGATGTGGCCAAGGGCCTCAACGGCACTGCCGCCGCAGCTAGCGCACCACCGGCTGCTGCAACACAACCATCATCCGCTGCCTCTATCAAGCTCGGTGGTGTTGGTGTAACCTTCTTGGCTGCTGCTGCTATTGTTGCTCTCCTCTAGACACAAATTTGGGATCGTCATCTTGGTATCATATTTGAACGCTTCGAATTTTCTTCGTATGTGACGTCAGGACGTTGTTCTTTTCTGATTTATTGGTCGTGCCAGACGCTTTCTTTTCTTCTTGAACGAAAACGAGATATACCCATCCTCTCTCTCCCGATTCCCTTGATACGCGGTATACCACGTCTACATTGTACTTGTTGTAGACTTTCAATACATTAAAGGATATATCGTGTTGTGCTTAAACATCGGTTGGTAAAAGAATGCGACACCAAACGTCACAGTACATACGTTGGCGTACAAAAGATGAGATGAGATACAAAACATACAACTTCTACTCGCCGTCACCCATCGACTCTCGCTTCTCCTTCTTCAGCCGCTTGCGTTCTCGTTTTGCCTCATAGTCTTCAGCACTCTTCGCCTCTTTCCCTTTCTTCTCCTTCCTCTCTTTCTTCCGTTTCTTCTTTTCATCGGCATCTTCTTCAACTTCTGCTTCACCCTCAGGCTCTGTAACATCCGATTTCCTCTTGCGCTTCTTCTCCTCTTTCTTCGATGTTGACGACCCCTCGACCGTGGTATCAACCGACTCGGCGTCAACGGTGATCGTCGGTGCAGGCCTTGATTCAACGACCACGATCGAGGTTGAGGTTGAGGTAGTGGGTTCCTCACGGTTGAAATCCTGGTAGTCTCTGTTCCATTCAGCAGGTGTAGAGTCAATCTTCTCGCCATGCTTTCCAAGTTTGCCATCCTTGATCATTTTCTTCTTCTGAAGAGCAACAGGCCCAAGACCCCAGCGACGAGGATAGGTATCGCGTTCCATAATACAGCGCTTGACCTTGGCAACCACGCCGTGGTCACAGGTTGCAAGTTCAACCGTCGACATCTGTGCAACAGCAAGTGCAATGGCTTCGCCTGTCGGAATGCGTCAAAAAGTTGACAAGCACAGATAAGAAGAGATCTTCTACCCTTGGTGGTCATCAGAACGACTTCTTCATGCACAGAGATATCTGCCTCATAACGCAAGAGCCCAGGTATCATGAGTTTAGCACCATAGCAAACTGCGTTGACGGCACTGTCTTTGACGACGATTCGTTTATAGCCAACCATCAAGCTTTCCAAAGGTTTGATAACACGACGAAGGTAAGACTCTGCAATGATACTGTAAGAATAATATCAAAAAAATTGAGGAAGGATACGAACCATCTCTTGTATTATCATACACCCACTGAGCATCCAGAACATCGTGCATGGTCACCATACTGTCGTTTTCAGACATTGCACCACTTCGTACGCGACGAAGCTCTTGCATGTGTCCACCCACACCCAATACAAGACCCAAATGAACACAGAGCGTACGGATGTATGTTCCTGCTTCGCATGATACCCAGAAGACAGCTAAGTTCCTTTTTTCATCGAACTCGATCAATTTAGATTCATGGATAGTCCGTATCCGCAATTGCCGTTTCACGGCTGAAATCAGAGGAGGTCGTTGGAAAAGAGCACCAGTCAATGTTTGCAAAGCACGGGGGAGAGCAGCAGGATTGGGTAAAGCAGCGTGTAACCGCAGAACGCAAACGTATTCCTTGCCTACATGACCCGTTAGAACGAACTTGCTGAGTGCTAAGAAATCAATAATAACCTGCGCCTTGTTGCGATTTTACCAACCGCGTCGCTCGGTCAATACAAACAATCAAACATCCAGTGACTTTGGGATCAAGTGTACCACTGTGGCCTGTCTTTTCTACCCGTAAGATCCGCCTTAGCCATGCAACAACTTCATGGGAAGACGGATTGGAAGGTTTGTCAAGGTTAATAACGCCCGACCTATATTCTAGTAAGAAAGATTAATAGATGGAAAGATCGTAAGTCTCACTTGATGTATGAGCTAATGTCACGTTTAAGAGGGCTGCATCCCTGAGGGATAGGCGTAAAATGGCTTGACCTCACAAGGAGCTTGTCATAGTTTTTAAGCAGCAGAGGCCATTGTGAAGTATCGAGTGCAGGGGCACTCTTTTCAGATTTTATAGAAAATTCGCCAGAAATTTGAGCGGTTGCCACCTCTTCTCTTGTCAATGAAGGGGCCATAGTTGCAGATTAGCAGAGCCTGCACACTCTGCTCAAAAATTTGAGATCAAGTTCCCCGGCAAATCACCGGGATTCTTTGATACTGGGCTGGAGTTGAAGTATTTCGATCGCCGCTTAAACCTTAAATCGAACTATGCAGTCAACAGAAAGTCGAGTGCTTGATTTCCATTTGATCAATAACGGCCGCCCTCTCATCTTCACCAGCGACAACGAAATTCGTCAAAATGGTCAGTGTCAACGGGCAACCGCTTTGCTGAGTTATCTTCTCAGTAGGCTAATGCCGCGTTTTCTCTTTGCCTACATCTAGCCCAAAGCAGCAGCAACCAAGGGTGCAGCCACCAAGCACAAATTTGTAGTCGACTACTCAAAGCCCGCTGCTGATGGTGTTTTCGACGGTGCTGATTTCGAAAAATTCCTCCACGATCGTATCAAGGTCGAGGGCAAGGCCGGACACTTAGGCGAATCTGTCAAGGTTGTCCGTGATGGTGAGTTTTTGTACTTCCGTCATCGAAAAGTTGGTCTGAAAAGTCAATCAGGCAACACCAAAATCACCGTCACCTCCAACATCCCATTCTCAAAACGGTATCTTAAATACCTCACCAAGAAGTTCTTGAAAAAGAACAGTCTACGCGACTGGATTCGTGTTGTCGCTTCGTCGAAGGACAACTATCAACTCCGGTTCTATAACATCACGTAGGCTCCTCATTTTTTATTGTTCGGGTTTTGATCCTGACCCTTTCGCAGTGCCGGAGATGATGATGAAGAGGACTGACCTTGTACTCGTGTTTTTGTCCTTACCATGTCATTGTAGCGTATTTCAACCTCTGAGACAATCTCCAAAGCTCCACGAAACTCGAGGGAACCGAGCAGCCAGCCCAACATGTGGCTTAGAGCCCTATTTACACACCGATTTATTGCATTTGTATCATCATTGCCTCTGCGTCATATCCACTCAGGTTTATATAACTCGCCTTCAGTACAATTTTATCCCTGAACAACTTTGTCTCCTATCACGATGACAGAAATTCACATCGAAAGGCCTCTTAAACTTGCTTTCACATATGACCGCTATTCAGATTGGATAGAAGAGGGTCTTGCACCCGAAGAATGCAAAGAATTTCAGGAAGATGACACCATTGATGCTCTTGCTGAAGCTCTCCGAAAACTGGGTAGTGTCGAGATGGTCGGTGGCATCAAAGCATTGACGAGACGTTTGGCCATCTCCAAGCCGGACTGGGATCTTGTCTTCAACTTTAGTGAAGGTTATGGAAGCATAAGCCGTGAAGCTCAGGTTCCTTCCCTACTTGAATCCCATGGCATCCCTTTCACCTTTTCTGACTCTGCGACGATGACACTGTGCATGGACAAGGCAAAAGCCAAGGTAAGAGCTATACCTGGAATGTCTTCTGCCAAAACTAATCGTGAGATGACAGATGGTGTGCGAACACTACAAGATACCCACTCCTCCATTCGTGTCGATTGCTCCGCGTATCTCGTGGCCTCGTTCAGGTTTTGACCCATTGTCTGTCTTTGACGACGCTATACATGCAGAGGCCTTGAAATCATTTCCCCTCTTCGTAAAACCAGCAACAATCAGCACAGGTATCGGAATTGGACAAGTCAATAAAGTCAAATCGAGAGAAGAGCTCGCGAAAGCCATCGAGGATATATCAACGCAACACCCCAAAGATGCTCTCCTCATTGAATGCTTCTTACCAGGACGAGAATTCACGGTCGGAATCCTTGGGCGTGGAGATGACGCTAGAGTTGTTGGCGTCAGAGAGCTCGTGTTCATTTCAGAGGGTGGTTTGCCACCAAATGCCGACTATGTTATCGATGACAGTGATCCGTATTTCAAGCAGGACGTGTATGGCGTTGGGAACAAGCTTGGTCTTGACACAAAGCATCCAAATCCATGGCCAAGGGACTTGGACACGAGCGACCCAGATGCCAAAGCAGTTGGCGAAACAGCGCTAAAAGCCTGGAAGGTTTTAGGATGTCGTGATGCAGGTCGTGTAGACATTCGCCAAGACAACAAAGATTCTTCAAAGGCTGTTCCCAACTTCATTGAAGTAAGTCGGATTCATCTCATTAATTGATCAAGACAGTCTTTTTTGTGACGCATCATGTTTTTGCAGGTTAATACTCTCGCAGGCATGATACCAAATCTGTCCGACTTTGTTCGGCTAGCAAAAGAAAGGGGCATTGAGTATGACCAGCTGGTTGGTATGATAGTGAGAGAGGCTTTAGAAAGATATCAGTAAAGGAACTACATCAATAGATTGCCACGTTGTAGATTAGAGACTAAATCGCGCTTCTTTCTTAGATCTAGAAGATAATACACGTAGTCAAAGTAAGCCAGCTGGGTTTCGAACGATATTCTCCAAAAGGTGGTCGATATCCTGCCAAAATGGCCTTTCCAGAGTCTATCGACACCGAGAGAAACTCCTATAAGCTCCTCAAACTTGCATTCACGTACGATCGCTATTCCGATCGGTTAAAGGAGGGCATCGCTCCCGAGAACTGCCTAGAATTTCAGTCTGAAAGCGCGATCGAAGACCTTGCCACAGCTCTCAGAAAGCTGGGGACTGTTGAGATGGTTGGTGGAATCAAGTCTTTGACGAAATTTCTTGCCTCTGCCAAGCTGGACTGGGATCTGGTCTTCAACTTTGCTGAAGGGTACGGGACTGTCGGTCGCGAGGCGCAGGTACCTGCTCTACTCGAGGCATATGGCATCCCTTTCGCGTTCTCTGATTCTGCTGTGATGGCTCTTTGTATGGACAAGGCAAAAGCCAAGGTAAAAACTCCAGGGCTTCTCGTGGATGTAAAATTGAATTGATTTACAGTCTTGCAGATGGTTTGCGAGCACTTCAGGATACCAACTGCACCCTTTGCCTCGATTCAACCGCGAAATACGTGGCCTCGATCAGGCTTCAACCCCTTGGCTGCAATAGAAAGTTCAGTCCATGCAGAGGCACTGAAAACATTCCCTTTGTTTGTGAAGCCTGCAACGATTAGCAGTGGGATTGGGATTGGGAAAATAAATAAAGTCAACAATTCGGAAGACCTAGCCAAAGCCATCGAAGAGGTTTCGAGCCAATATCCTATGCACGCTCTCCTCGTAGAGACCTTTCTGTCGGGGAAAGAGTTTACTGTCAGTATCCTCGGAAGTGGAGACCAGGCGAGAGTCTTGGGGGTCAGAGAGCTCGTGTTTGTCTCCGAGGGCGGTTTGCCACCCAACTCTACCTACACAGTCGATAAAAACGAAGAGTATTTCCAGCAAAACGTGTATGGAATTGGAAATAAGTTTGGTATGGACATGAGTCGCCCTAACCCATGGCCCAGAGATATGGACTTGAACGATCCTGAATCTAAAACAATCACTAAGGTGGCTTTGAACGCCTGGAAGGCTCTTGGTTGCCGGGACGCAGGCCGCGTAGATATTCGGCTCGATACCAAAGATCCCCTTAAGGCTGTACCTAACTTCATTGAAGTGAGTAACTTTTAATTAGAATGGATATAAGGATCGTTACTGATGAATAGGGTAGGTCAACACTCTGCCCGGTATGATTCGAGGCCGCTCTGATTTCGTTCGCATGGCTGAACATCATGGCATTGAATATGACGAGTTAGTTGGCATGATAGTGGAACAGGCCTTGAAGAGGTATCGATAAAGGACTTGACGCTAGTACTGCAATCTATGTCTAGTGATAAACAACACTCATCTAAATGAATAATCTATTTCAAGAGCTGTACATCTTCGTTCTCCGGCTTGGTTTTGATGTGCCCCAGAACAACTTGTCCTATATCCTTCCAAGCGTGCTGCAATTCGGTGAGAGGTTTTCCTTGGTACTGATGACTCAGGAGATGCGCAATTTGTTCCCTAAGTATTTTGAGGGCCAAGTTGGTCCTTGGTGGCACAAAGAATCTTGTCTTACGATCAATTGCAACCATTTCCGCAAACAGCTTGAAAAACACATCAACTAAAGGAGGTGGCGAAGACTTTCTGAGCGGTACCTTGTGCTCGGAATCACCACATAGCAAAAGCAAAGCAAAGTCATCGACGGGACCTGTCTCCCATGCATATAGCTTCTTGGAATGCCTATGAAAAAATTAATAGGAAGTACAAAGAATCACATGGTCTCTTACATCAAGGTAAAGAATGACAGATAATTGACCCCAAAGCTCAACGGATTCTTGCCAAAATTAATGGAAGATGGATGAAAATATGCGTGTTGATTGTTCGTCAATGTACGCATCTCCCTGTTTGGGTTAACGGAAAGAATCTTTGGATATAAGCCAGCAGTGAGGGCCGCATGCACCATGAACGGATTATTCGAGTTGGCGTCAAGTTCTTGAGGTACCGTGACAAAACGAGGTTTACCGCGACCATAACGTGCTCTGTCAAAATCATGAGCCCGAGGATGGTAAAACTTGCAATGAGCAAACCTTCCAAGGTCACGCAAAAGCTCTTTGTTCACTTGGATAAACGATGAGTCGATGAGGTAGCCAAGAAATTGCTGACGAAGATCCTCGATCTGCTGCAGGTTTTGCTGACTCAAAAAGTTTTGGCGACAAAATTTACGAGCAAATCCTGGATTGGCGCAAGCCCTTCGCCAGCTGGAAAATGCGTTGTGGATGGTCAAGAAGTCAGAGTTCTCTGTGATGGGTATTAGAATCAAGATGGTGTTTTATTTATATGCATACCAATCCTGAAAGTGGCTTTAGCACGATCAGCGTCTTGCTCCAAGCCAAGTGGCGCAACGAAGGGCGATTTGGAATTGAGAGTTGCAGCAATGGTGAGAGCGGGATCTAAACAACGGAAGACAGTTGAAACCAGTAGGAATTTTCCCAAATGCACATCTGTCGGTAGCTTGCTCAAGAGCCTGCCCATAGGTGTAATATCCTCTGCTTGTGTAAGTGCACGGACCTGCGTAAACGCTAAGCACGCTATCTGGCCTAGTATGATAAACACACCAACTCACCTCGACAAGCATTGAGACGGCTCTCTGAACATTTAAGGCAATTGGAGGATCTAAGGCCTTGGAGAGCACATCTCCAATCGATGTACCAAGTTTTACGTTCATGATCTTGATTCTAAGAGCAAGATCTGACAGACTGAGTCTCAACATCTCCGGAAGAGGGCTATCCGCCATCTACGAGGTAACGACTTTAATGGATCATGGAGAATAGATGATGACTTCGTCGTACCTGAGTATCATGACGGATCTTTGTAAAAAGATGGAAGCAAAGGCCTTGTTGGACTCGGCCAGCTCGACCGCGTCTCTGGGCTGCGTTGCTCTTGGCAATAAATGTTTCCACAAGTCGACTAATCTGCCTCTTTTCGTCGAATCTGGGATACCATGAGTTTCGGTTCTGCTGAATTAATTGAATAATGTAAGTACCTCATTTCACGGTGTTTGCCTGTGTCAATAACGCATGTAATGTCGGGAATCGTAATTCCTGTTTCCGCAATGTTTGTGGCTGTCAAGCAGCAGTGAGAAATTGTGATCAGAGAAGTAAAAAGATTTTACCTATCACTATTTTTCGAATTCCAGGCGGTGGCATATCAAACACGGCACCCTGGGATTCGCTGGATAGAGTCGAATGCAACGGATAAAGCTTGAAGTTCGACGAGCCAAATTGAGGGTGTTCAACCAGAAGATCATTTAGTCGGCGGATCTCTCCAAGACCAGGCATGAAGACCAAAACGGCAGCGGAGAACGAGTTGTATGCGGGGTCCTCAAAGCAGAGCTTCTCGAGAAGCCTGATAATTAGGTCGTAAGGGATCAAGCGTTCATCAATCATGTTGAGGCTTGCGGTGGTTTCCGGAGAGTAGCGCTTCTCTAGTTTGAGGTTGGTATCTGACTTCGATGCGGGATCGTCGTCGTCGTCTTCCAGTGTCTGCATATCTTCAGACCATTCAGGGCGGGATTTGCCCTTGTGATATTTGTCTGACACTGAAGTCATAGATCATTAATAACACATGACAAGATGGCAAGAGGCAGAGCATACAGCGTCGCGCATATGGGGAGGTTTCTGTGACAATCCACTTGGTGTATTCCATCGCATCTTCAAGATACTGAACAGTTACAGGGAAAGTACGGCCAGGAACGTGGAGTGTCGGACAGTTTTCAAAGTAGGCCGAAATTTTCTCAGCATCCAAAGTGGCAGACATGAGGATGACCCTAAAAAGCCCTCAGTCAAAGTCATCTATCGAGTATAGAAAAGACTTACTTCAAGTCGGGGCGTTCGATCATCAATGTCTTGAGAACAATGAGAAGAAAGTCCGACTCGATTGTTCGTTCATGAACCTAGCAAGATAGAGGTAAGATAGGAATACAACCTGCTTCTCGAACGAGGACGTACTTCGTCTACCACAATATGCTAGATAAGTAGTCAATCTAGGTATCTATAATCTCGTAACGAAACAACAGACCGTGATGTCATCGAAAGCGGTTCCTTGACCAGTTTGGCCACTCCCGTTTTCCAACATTCGAAGTGCAATACCATTCGTCACGAAAGCTAAACGAGTTGCACGAGAAATATTGCTCTCCAACCTGATTGAATAACCTATAAGACTATGGGGACCTCCCATAGAGTTCGGCGGGTCACAGAGCTCATAAGAAACACCTGCGACTAATTAGCCTCCGATCGATGGCATCAAAGGCAGTTTGCAACCCACGTTGAGCAAGAGAAATGGCAGAGATTCGACGGGGCTCGGTGCAAATGATTTTACATGGCTTTCCTTTCGAGAGATGGTCCTCCAAAATGAACGAAGGTACTTGGGTAGATTTACCACTAAATTCGATTGAGAAGGTGAAACCTTTGGCCAAGTTAATCGGCGTACCATCCCGTCTCTCCACTCAGGACAAGGACTTGCGAGCGCTCTAGCAGATCATTAATTTCTGTTCGATATCGGGAAATTGGTAGATCGTTGCGATGGGCCTATCGAAAATGAGTATTCGGTAGTAAAATGGTGTTGGAGGCCTACAAGGATTGCTTGGTATGCAGCAGTAGCCTGTCTAACTTGGAATGTAAGCGCCAAGGAGTGGAAAGCGTTAACGTTATCCGAAGTCGAGTGCGGTAAACGATTTTGTTCTTTGTCTCCTGGATGCTTGATTTGCCTCTCAGAGACCTGTGATTTGTAAGACACGAGATCTAGCCAGAGGAGAAAAAGACTAACCTTCCCGGACCTGGCTTTCTCGTCCAGAATAGACCTCAACTTGGCCCAGATTTGCCTATTTTTCGCATCTTCATCCACCTTTCTCGCAAGCTCGAGCTCATCCCATAATTCTCGATAAACTGCTGGGAGAAGACGGAAGGACGTCGCGCTGCTTGAACTAGCAGGAGCAGAGGACGCAAAACCCTCTGTCGTGGGGTATGTCAGGGAATGAAGTGCAACTGTAGCAACGTAGTTTTCCGCCTGTGTGTCATCGGAGCAGGCTATGTCTTCCATAACCCATTCGTCGCGTTTCTTGTTTTGCCAAGAAACAAAAGCACTTGCCCTCCTCGCGCGACTATGGGTAGACACCATTGTGTATGTGATGGCAGCGTACTTGTCTTGTTTCTGGACGAAATCCCGAAGTAAAGTCTTGGGCATTGGACCGGACCAGTGCTTCGGCAACGCCATGCTCCTGAGGCCAAAAGTAACACCTTTAATAGTAATTTCAGTGGCATTGGGATCCTCCAATACACCCAACATGCCCACAGAGTCGTCGCTGTCAGAATCCTCAGTCGAAGGAACGGGTGCGGCCTTCGATTTGATCGCTGATACAGATTCTTTCAATTTCTTGGTGGATTCTGTAACTGTTGATGATGGCGTGGATCGTAATCTTGATTGAAGAAGCTTTTGGTCGAGTTGTTTCTTCAATTTCGGATACAACGCTTTCGCTTCTTTGTCACTGAACATGTAGTCTTTGGCAAAGATTTCCATTTGGGTACGAATGACGCGTAGATGACTCGACGTATTTGTTGTGGGTCCTGCAAGGACAACATCCTGAAGCAGTTTAGTTCGAACAAAAGCCGACGTCGGCTCTACTAGATCGAGTTCCTTGTAGGCCACCAGCTCCTCGAGTACGTCTTTGTATTGTTCAAAGATTTGACCAATGGTGTCTATGGCACCAACTGACGAAGCGGGGTTGATGGAGGCCGCGACCGTTGGATCGTTACCCTTCGGAGAGGGTGCGCTAGTTTCAAGGGCTGGAGTTGGAGGAAGAGGACCTGATATCATCGCGGGTGTTGTTGGCGGAGTGAAGTATCTTCTTATGGCGACCCCTGCGCATATTTTGAAGGTTTGAGAGTCTCTGTGTTCGTCTAAAAATGAATTTAAATGATTATGCAGTCAGATTTCCTAATGGTGCATACCCAAGGTGAGTTCTCCTTCGGAGCAGTTAAGGTATAGCTGAAAGGTATATGAAGCCTCGGGAGAGTCGAATTCAGAGGTAACACACCCATTCAAAAGCATCGTCCAGCTCAATCCCATCTGTAGCTCTAAGACACCTCTCCACAATATCCTCTCGGAATCCTAGTCTTCTCAGAACACCAAAAGTTACTGCAAGACGAGGAATAGCCTTTTCGTCGTCTTCGGAGAATTTAGGCGCTGGGATATGGTCAATGAATATCAGCCAAAGGAAGTAGTCAGACCACCTTTTGGTTCCAAGTTGGCTGCAGCTTCGAGGATGCGGTCGCACAGAGATTCTTCCAACTCAAGTCGCGGTAACGTTTTGGAGAAACGTTTATCCACATCTAGGGCCTTGAGTCACATCAGTCAAAAATCGCAGAGAATAACCAGAAATATAACCTTGATGTATCTGCAAAGACAAGTCAGCAAGCCACTAACCGGACTAGAGTTGATTTATGCACCGTACGATCTCTTTCTCTGTTTTCTCTTGTAGCTTTTCAACAAAGGCTTGAAGAAGCTTTTCTTCGGGAGGACACAATCCCGTAGCGGTGGGAAGGGCACATTTAGCCTGCGCAGAATCCGTATTTGTTGGTTGACCTGATTGTGAGTCATTACTTGTGCCCGTCTGCGCAGTACTCTCCGGCGCTTCCACATCTTGCACAGGTTTCTTTGGCTGAGAGGTGGTGGCAAACCCTCGATTTACCGGTTTGAGTTGCGTCTTTTTCTTTTTTGGAGGCATAGCAGAAAATGAGACTCTTCACACAAGAAAAGTGCGATAGATGACTTGATGGTTAGGTTGTAAGATCAGCAGAGATTAGGTGTATAACACCGCAGCAGGGGTAGATTGACCACTGGTATCGAGTAGGAATGATATATGAGGAATTCTTGGCTCAAAAGAAACATGAGATTTGCAGAGAAACACGGTGACCTTGATGTAGACGCGAGAGGAAAGGCAAAGAGCGCCTTGAAATTCGCGGGATTACGGTCCCTCGGCACCGAGCTTATGTAATCGGACTGAAAAACTTTGAGCGCAGAAAAAATACATGAGTGAACTACTACTCTACGATGCCAAATATTAATAAGACTATAATGCAAGAACAAGAGTAAACCAGTGATATTGTCCGCCTTAGTCGTCAAATCCCATCCCCACATTAGCCGCGCCACCTCGCTTCCTTGGACCAGTCTTCCTACCACGTCCTGCACCACCGCCTCGGCGTCCTCTGCCTCGACCACTCACAACAGGTGCAGATTCCTGCGGTTCTTCTTGAATAAAGGCCGAAGGTCCAGTAGAATGACCAAAGAAATCATCTCCTTCGTCGTTCCAAAGGTCTCGAACTACGGCTTGTTTTTGCTTGTCGTCAACTTCTTTTGTATTCGAACTCTCAGCTAATTGGTTTGTAGTACCCAGCGAAGCCAATTGTGCATCGTTGAGGAGCAGCTGAACAATTTCGCTTGGTTTAGTAACATCCGTGAGGTTCTTATTCCCTACGACAATATCTTGGACCTAGAAGAATGTCAATTCGAAATCGCCAGTCATGATGGCAAAGATCACGTACATCTTTCTTGACGCGGGCTAATTGTACAATACGCTCGTCGATTGTACCCTTGGTCACAAGCCTATACACGGTCACTTGTCTTGTTTGGCCCAACCGATGGGCACGATCCATGGCCTGAGCATCATTTGAAGGATTCCAGTCATGATCATAAAAGACCACAGTGTCGGCAGCAGTGAGATTGATGCCCAAGCCGCCGGCTCTCGTAGACAGCAAGAAGACGAAGATATCTGGCCTACCCAGGAAATTTAGTATGAAGGTGTTATAAACTCTGAGATTATCGTACCTAGTTTGCCAGTCAATGACCATGTCACGTCGATCTTCAAGTTTGGAGGAACCATCTAAACGGAGGTACTTGTACTGGCGGAAAATAAGATATTCCTCCATCAAATCTAGCATTTTGGTCATTTGGGAATAAATCAGCACGCGATGGTCCCCTGTCTTCAGCTCTTGTAGCAAGCTATCCAATCGAGACAACTTGGCCGAATCATAGATGAGCCTCTTCGCCTCCGGAACGACCATGTTTGACATTGGAAGTTGGTCAGGAGGGGATGTACTAGCCAAACCAGCAGGTGAGATGACGGGGACAATTTTGCGATACGATTCAGCGGCCTGGTCGGAGTCTCGCAAGTGGTACGGTAGCCCATAGAAAGCGAGCGTTTCCAAGGGCGCATCGCGGGTGTAGGTTTGTGATTCAACGAATGTGCGATCGTTGCAATAAACAGCCGGGGGAGGAGCTACGACAGAGGGCGAATACCACTTCATGTCTGGTCGCGATAGACAAGACGCTCGCCATGAAGAGGTCGTAATGGATTGAGGTTCGGGAAGTTCGACTATAAGTGGCTTTGGGAGTACAGCGGACTGTGGAATCCGTAGATGGTTACAGGTGGAGTGAGGGGAGAAGTCCGGATCGCTTGAGAGATATCAGCGTACGTGGAATATATATCCGATATTACTTACGAGGAGTAGCGGATATTTGTCTGGATGGTTTCTCTTTCAAATGCAAGTAGTTGACGTCGCATCAGAGGCGAGACATGGATTTGATGTGCTTCAGATGCTGGTAGATCAAGGAATCGCAGGAATGAAAAGGAGGATGAGTCTAAGGATGAGATGTCAGTATGATTGGAGGACCACAAATAGTTGCATAACATACCGTTGTGATACAAGGATTTATGAATCCAATCCGTTGTCCAGATGTTCATCATCTTCGTCAGGGCTTCGGTATGTGAGGGATTCCGTGAGTTTTCAGAGGGTACGCTCAGCATGCCACCATCATGGTAAAGAAGCTTTGGGATCGAGTATTCGAGAGGACTTCGCGTTGAGTAAGGCATAAGAACGAAGTCACCTTCCCTCATGAGAGGACCGGGCCGCCCAAATTCGCAGAACGAGAACGGCGCGACAACATCCGCTCTTTCAAATAGCTCGGGGTGATTGCAAACTTTCCGGAACTGCATGACGAGGTTCATGAGAGAACGAGCAGAATCGGCATCGCCAATGTTTGCAGCTTTCTCCAACAGATCGGCAACAGATACATTAGCCAATAAGGCAGCGTAGAGCGCTCTCTGCCTGGCGCTCAAGTCAACGTAAATATCGACTTCAATCTATTTCGACAGTCAGAAAGTGCGTCATCATGGGGATAGTTTACGTACCTTCTCGCTGAGTTCGTTTTGAACGTGCCTCTTGACTCGACGTAACATGAATGGTTTCAAGATCATGTGTAAACGTCGTAGCTGATGTTCGTTGAGTTTGCTGCCCTTGTTTTCGGCAGCGTTCTCGATGTCCTTGGAGAACCATTCATTGAATTCATCATGCGAATCGAACAAACTTGGCATGATGAAATGCAGCAAGGCCCACAACTCTATAAAAATTATGAGAATAGGATATATCGTGGAGAGATGTGATGTTTACCTTGCATTGAGTTCTGTATGGGTGTACCCGTTAACAATAGTCGATTGCGGCAGTGGAAACCGAGCAAGGTTTTCCACCTCACACTAGCTGAGTTCTTGATGTTCTGGGCTTCATCAAGGATCATGTACTGCCATTTAACCCGTTGAAAGTATTGTTGATCTTGAGTGATCTAGCATTGAAATGAGAAACCAAGCATATTCAAAGAATGCTCGCACTCACGAGCTGATAACTTGTAATCAAGATATGAAATGGCGAGTCTCGATTGTATGTAATCTCTTTCTTGCTCCAGAACTTTCTCAATGTCGCTCTGTCCTTGACGTTACCCCAGTATGGAATAGCCTTCAGCTGAGGGACAAAGCGTGCGAGCTCCTGCTGCCAGTTGTGAAGGGTTGAGGCTGGTGCAACAACTAAAAACGGTCCCCAGATGTCATGAGCTTCAGCCAAGTAGGCCAATAACGAGATCGATTGGACCGTCTAACCAGATAACGTCAATGTCACGAGAATGTGTGCAAGAAGAAATACGTACCTTTCCGAGACCCATCTCATCTGCCAAAATACCGTTGATACCCTGCTCGTAAAGGGTCGCAAGCCAATTCAAACCCTTTAGCTGATATTCTTTCAGTGTGGCCATTAGCATCTTAGGTTGACCGATGGTCAAGGGGCCCATCAACGACGTCGGATTTTGGAAGTTAAGCTCATCCGAATCCACTGCAGGACATTTAGAAATAGAGCAAAGATGATAAAGCAAATACGACTTACAGTCCACCAGAGGCGCTTTCCCTGTGGAAGTCGACGCCTCTCCTGGTGCGCCCTCTGCCTGTACTTCTTCTTTCTCTTCATGAATATGAGCTTGGGCTTTCGCAAGTCTAAGGGCTTCGTTAGTCTTGCGCTCCAAAGCAGCCTGGGCATCAAATTGTTGAGCGCGCGCTTTGGCTAGTGCGATCGCTTCTTGGGCGTTTTGACGAGCGTGTCTGTGAAGATTCGTGCGGTCCTCTAAAAACGATCGTCAATAATTAGGCAGGTTATTGGCGGAAATCAACACACCGTCATCGAAGTCAATCTCTGGTAAAAGTCCTCCAGTAGTTGGAATACCCTCTTCACCCTCTTCCACGGCAGCCGCATGTATCGGTTCGGGAACGACTTCGCCATCGCCTTGAAGTTCAGCAGCTAAACGAGGTGGTCAGATGTGCCACTGAGAGGTATTTAAAAATTTGTACTTTTCAATTTGCTTCCTACGAAATGGCTGTAAAGCTCTGTTTGCGAGATCAAGAACTCGAGTTTGCGGGCTTGTCGTGCGGCTTCGCGTTTTTCCTCTTCAACCTTGAGTCGATCATTGGCCTCCTTTTGCTCTCGCTTCCGCACGTCCCGTTCTTCTTTCTCGTTTTTCTTCCAGAACACCTGCATTTCGCGCATAAGTCGTTTAGCTTTCGCTTGGATGTCTTTGTTGGCTTTGGCAGTCTTCGTGAAGGGTTTACGAGCTTGAATTGACGCAAGTTTGGCAATGCGTTCAAGCTGAATTTGTCGAGTGTTATAACCTGTAGTGTGAATTTTATACACCTGAGACATGATGAATTAAAATGAAGCACAGATAATGCTAGCTGACAATGCTCACCTTCACAACATCCCTACGGGCGATGTTGGTCCAAGTTTTCTTCTGAGATTCTTCGAGTGTTTTGACACGTTTGACAAGGGTAAAATCATCCACTTTCTTTGCCTTTCTAAGAGGCGGTAGCACTTCGTCAAGTTCATATACCATGGACGTGTTGATTGGAACTGGCGAAGTGCCCCTAGAGTGTGCAGGAGTCACATCACCAAGCACAGATGCTGGGCGAGAGCTATTCTCGGGCTCAAGTTCCACACCAAGTCCGGTCTTCTTCTTGGGAGCAGTTCTCTTTCGTGATGGTTTTGGAGGGGTAGTTGCAGATACACTATCCTGACTGGGTTCCCGTTGTTGCTTGGCCTTGCCTTTCAGCTTTGAGAGTGATAGTTTAAGAGATATTGATGGTTCATCAGCGCCGTTCACAGCGGAGCCGTTTTCCAGCTTCCGCCTTTTGGTTGAGGGTGCCCCAACATCCTCCTTGACCAGGTGATGATCCACCTCGCCACCGAAATCCGAGTCCGTAGCAAGAGGTCGTTTCTTGTTGTCCCCATGCCGCGTCTTGAGAGGCAAGTCCATCATTTCACGTTCAAATTCCATAGCAGCATCTTCAGCGCCATTGTCGTATGGATTTCTGTGACCTTGATCATGACCATTGAGTTTGGCGCCATTAGCTGTCATAGTCTCAAATTCATCATCGAAAGGGGGAGGATAATGCGTAGGAGGTGTGGGTGGCGCCATAGGAATGCTATCAATCCGTCTTGAATAGTGGTGCGAAAGGTCAAGTGCAGTAACAGAGTTGCGGTCCTATACATATTATATAGCTCAGCGGAGTACAAGATATGTGGAAACGTTCATTCATACCAGGATATTGGACCAAAAGTATTGAGCTACCTGGTTCTGTCTCTTTTTTGTTTCGAGAACATAGTTATCCAGCTCAGGTTTCCAGAGTTCTCGACAATCTTCGAGATCAGAAGAGTCTGGCCCAAGTTCCTCCAAAACTTTCTGACCGTTCACCGCACTTGAGGGTTCATTGGCCTGAGCAGAGGACCGCGTTTCTTTACCCTTACGTGTCTTTCGGTTACTTGTCTGCAGGCAAATTTGAGTGCATACCAGATAAGCAAATTTGTAAGACTTACTCGTCTGGGTTTCGATGGCTGATACTCCGCATCCTCCTGTCCTGCTTTGCGTTTCTTCTTGGTAATGGCATCCGGTTCGGGCTCTTCTTCCGTTGGAATGTTTGCTGGAGGTTCTATGGGAGATACAACACGATCCTGGTCATAGGGGTGCCTTCTAACTTCACCAGCATACGAAGTATGATCTTCCGTACTCCAGTCTGCGGAACGAGAATCCCAGCCTCGGTCTTGATGTCCCACATAATACGACCGGCCACCCTGCGTTTCTCTTGAATGTTGCTGAGACACGTATTGCTGTGACGGTGAAGTAGCTCTAGGGGAAGGCCGAGCGTCGTCATTATAGTTGACATGGTCGCTCGACAGGGTCCTCGACGACGTAGCATATGGTGTCCTGGAATGTGAGGGAGCTGGTTCATCGTTGAGGATATGACGAAGCGACATGGCGGTCCAAAGGGAAGAAAGGACTGTAACAAACCCTCAAAGCGACTCTGGCGATGTGAACGGGACGAGCCTCGTGGGATCAAAGTTGAACAATTCTAGAATGACAGCAGAGCAAGCGCCGTGGGTTTCAGGAAATGAGGAGAAATAACTCAAAGTTAGCTGGCTGGACGGAAAAGAAGGATAAAGAACAAATGGGAATGCCCGCTGTCAGTGCACCGCAGACTGATACGGCAGTAATGAAACTTTGATCTTTTTTTCTCATTTTCTCGATTCCGTCGCCTCGTAGCACGAAATAGGAAAGTGAGTATTTGCGTCTTCCGTAGGCGCACTGCCTGTCTCACTTGATCAGCCTCGACATTCACTCTCAGAACTCCAATAGATAATAGGACAGCACTCTACTGTTCCATAATCGAATTGCAACCTTACTGCCCGGCAAAAGAACTTGGCTGATCCTAATCCATCCACCTATGTGGACTCATCCGTATTTTACTATCATGCCACAATTCAATACACGTAAATAGCCCTCGATAGAACCATGCAACCTTCCACGCTTTAATTGTCAGGATAAAGCATCAGTTCGGGTCGGACTTTCTCGTCAAATTCCTCAGGCGTCAGGAATCCAAGTGCTACAGTGGCCTCCTTCAGCGTGGTGCCTTCCTTGTGTGCTTTCTTGGCACATTTCGCGACATCTACACAAGATACGTGTTGGTCATACCTAAATGCAGCAGTCAAATGTCCACTTACTGTCGTAGCCGAGATGGCTATTCAAAATCGTTGCAAGCATCAGCGATTCATTCAGCAAAGTGTTGATCCGTTTCTCGTTGGCTTGAATGCCAACGACGCAGTTCTTGGTAAATGATCGAGCACCTTGGGAGAGAGATATTACAGTCATGTGTATAAATGAGTTTACTGACTTACCATCAGACAGAAGGCGGATACTCTGCAACACGCTCTTCGCAATAACAGGTTTGAAGACATTCAGCTATTCCAGATGTCATCAAAATTTGAGTCATTCACCTGTTATACAAACCCTGAACCTACCTCGAACTGGCCGCTCGCTCCGGCGATGCTGACTGTAGTTTGATTACCCATGACCTGTGCAGCAACCATCGTCAAAGCCTCACATTGCGTAGGATTTACTTTCCCTGGCATAATACTACTTCCAGGCTCGTTCTCCGGCAAAGCCAGTTCGCCCAAACCACATCGCGGGCCTGAGCCAAGGTAGCGGATATCGTTCGCAATTTTCATGAACGAGCAGGCAAGGACGTTGAGTGCGCCGTGCGCCTCCACCAACGCGTCATGGGTAGCCAAAGCTTCGAACTAGTGAATGTACGTTAGTGTAGCGCCGCCATGTGTTGAGTCATGACAAATACTTTGTTGGGTGCGGTGACAAAGTCCAAGCCTGTGAGTTTGGAAACTTCGGCTGCAATTTTGACATCAAATCCTTTCTTGGTGTTCAAGCCCTGCGCCAAGAATTTAAGATATGTATAGGTGTTCCTTGTGACTTCACGTACCGTTCCTACGGCGGTACCACCTTGGGCAAGGCAACGGACCCTCGAAAGAACATCATTTACACGTGCAATGCCATTTGTGAGTTGCTGGACATAGCCGCTGAATTCTTGACCAAGGGTCAACGGGGTAGCATCCTAATGGAGACATTCGTCAAGCTCTTGTGAATCAGAATAGATGCAACTACCAACCTGAAGATGAGTCCGGCCGATTTTGATAATATGTTCAAAGGCCTTCGATTTCTCTTGCAGAACGTCTCGGAGCTCTGTCAAAGCAGGCAGAAGACTATTGGACATCTCCGTAACAACTGCGATATGCATCACGGTGGGGAAACTAATTCAAGTTTAGATCAATTAGTCCCTTAGAAAACTTTAGAACTCACGTATCATTGCTACTTTGGCTTTTATTGACATGGTCGTTGGGATGTACCGGATTCTTGGATCCTAGCTCTCCTCCTAGAAGCTCGATGGCTCTATTCGACATGACCTGAAGCATGTCAGGCATCAGCGCGCGCTCGTTTATTTGAAATAGCGTACCTCGTTGGCATTCATGTTACTCTGAGTGCCACTTCCGGTTTGAAATATGACCAACGGGAAGTGGTCTACCAATTTGCCTGCGATAACCTAACAGGAACGTAAAAATTACGGCTTGCATCAGTATGCATTCTTCTCTCACATCATCAGCCGCTTTCTGGATGGCTTCGCCGATCTTGGGGTCCATGCCATACTCAACATTGACGATTGATGCCGCTTTCTTGAGAACACCAAATGCTTTGATCAGTGGCGGAGGTAGTCGCTCAGTCGGGCCACCGATGTCGAAGTTCTGCAGTGACCTAAATTCAATCGGTCTCAGTACCATATCTCTGATTCTGGTCAGATTTGTTTGACCTTTGCGTCTGGGCGCCCCAATACCTGTCAGAAGGAACCTGGAGTTCACCGAATGTATCTCGTTCGACACGGAATTTGTCCTGAAGTTTGATCTATGATTGGAAAGAAGGTTCGACTACAGTAAAGATCCATACCATGAGCAACCTTGAAGAAGAGAAATGTCTTGACCCCAAGGTTTTCGCATTTCCGGTCCTTAATGAGCGCGAAACCTAGAGCATCACGTGGGTTTTTGAAGCTATGACAGAGGGAAAACGTGTCATACTGTTGGGCAAAAACGCATGACTATGTTGGGATTTGGGTGGGGTATCAAACTAAAGAGTGTTTTAGGAGGAGGATAGATTATTCTGAACAGTAGGAATTGGTCCGCTGTGAAGGCCGTCTATGGCGTGAAAGAACCAGTTTCAAAGGGCCCTTTGTACGTACCTGACCGCGTAGCGGCTTTTGCCGTCCGAGATCTTCCGACGAGCTGCCCATTAACCTAGTTAGGTCCTGCGCCGCGTCCAAAACTTACAAGAGAAATAATGAACATTCCAACTTACAAGTAAAAAGAGGAAAACAATTTGTCTCTTGTGAGTGCGGCCCATAAAACTTGTCTCCGACTCTCCGAATAATTCTCGTCCCACCTTTCAGCCGCGGCATTTAAGAAATTGTGTTTCTGGGAGTGACTGGATATTTGACATTTGGCTCTGAGTAGCAGACTCTCGAGAATTGATAGTCAAAAATTACAGTATGGATAGCTAACTTGCCGTGCATCTGCTTCCCAATCTTCTTTTCACGGTCAAATAGACGCCCATCAGACAAGTGCTCGGCCCGTACCTTTAACATGTGCGGAGGAAGATCGGCAATGGTGAATCCCGCATCCGTGCCACTGCGATTCTTGAGTTTTGACCACATTCGCTTCTGCCAACGATACTACTTCCACGGAGGAATAAGGACTGGATAATCTTATGGCTACTATTGCGTCTCAGATTATACTTCATCCTGTAGTTTCTCAAGGTCTCAAATTTGGTGGAACGACCCTTGGAAGAGATAAAGTGCGTCAGGGTCTCCAAATTTACATAACATTGGACTCACAAACCTCCCGTAGACATACAGAGCTCTTCAGTACTTTTCTCGTTTCTTTGCCTGGTACCTCATTAACAAAGGTGACAAAATCGAGGCCGCGCGATGGTCCGCGTTGAAAGCCCATCTCGGAACAGCACGCAAGCGTAAGTCAGCCCAACCGCGGGAGGTGTCCTAGCAATCCATTTACGGTTCACCCATTAGTGATGCGCCTCGGAAAGCCAATGGAGCATCTTCAGGCCGCACTTAGGGCTGCCTTCTCTTCGAGTCCTGCTTTGGAAACGATCACTACCATAGCCAGACAACTGGGCTACTTTGGCTACCTCTCCTATGATGCGATCGTATGGGTGAGGGCTTTTTCTTTATGCTATATTGAACACTTGCTGACAATGGCTTCTTGACTTCTAACTGAAAGGCCTCCACTATTAAACTCATAAACGTGACCAAGGAAACTGCCGCGAGGGTGCAGAAGAGGGCTTTCCAGTTCTGGGTTGCTGGAATTGCCTTCAGTTTGATCCACGGCGCTTTGAAGGTCAGAACGTGTTACTTCGGATGAAACAATCAAAATTAACTTCCGTTTAGTCACTTCGCCTTGCAAAAGAGTCTAAGGCTCTCAAAGCTTCGAAGACATGGGGCGAGAAGGATCTGGCAGAAGAGGCCTCAAGAGAAACTAGAGTCGCTCAGATCACTGCGTAAGTCTAATCCGCATCTACGCTGCGAATCTGGCCTGAACTTAAATTAATTCATAGGGCACGCAATAGTAATAATGCTCAATTAGCGCTAGATATCTTTGATGTCTGGATCCCCGCGTCAGGCGCAGGATTAGTTAATCTCAGCGAAGGGACATTGGGTATTGCTGGGTAAGTAAACTATCAACTGGGGTATTTCAAGCTGACAGGCATTGGTTACAGACTAATCTCTTCTCTTCTCGGTGCGAAAGCTCAATGGCAATCGGTGAACGGGAAAAAATAGGCATTTATGCTCTGAACTGTCAAGCGTCATGACGATAGCAGAGTAGTATAGCTGGCTGTCCTTTTGGTCCAGCAGTTAAACATATTGTTATGCATTTCTGAAGTTGTAAAATTGACTGCTACCAATTTGATATTACGATATATTTGACCTCTCTTGTATATTGCGGAGTCGTATGTATTCTTGGCGAACTTGTTCCATGGGCTCAGGAGCAGTGCTAACAATTGAGGTCATGAAATGTCCTTGCAAAGATATAGACGCGTACAATTGGACCATGCATTGCTGTACCACTTTCAAATGATCTCTGCATGCCCATGCAACCGAAACAGTCCGTCCGGATGCACACGCCGCGAATTCTGCAAGGCCACATGAACGGCTTTGTCAACAAAAAATGACTGTTTGGCGCACCTTTCAGCACTGAGTCGCATTCCTTCATCGCATACTTCTTGGTTGCTTTTAGAAGAGTGTCCTCTTCTCTCCGCGAAAGCGCGTTCATGTTCTTCAGACGCAGTGGGCGTAGCTCAAGTTGCAGATTGCCAGATACAGTCCGCGTATTTACTCTTGTTGCCGACGGCCGGTGCGGCAAACAGTGACCAAGCCGACGGCTGTCACTGGTCATAATTATGTGGCACTTCTTTATTCCAGTCTTTTGACACAAACTCTCATTGCTCTCTTCAATGTCGCAGCTTTTAAGAGCCTCAAGAACACGGATACTACCATCGTATGCGCGTTGCTTTGCTACTGCCTCCACAACGCCTTCCGCATCATCGTCAAAAGCGAACTTCCGACAAAGTCTGGAAAATGGACCCACTTTAGACGATTTTATCTCGGGAGAGCCAGAGCCAGTAGAGCGTGTTGTTCTTGGAAACACGAAGGGGTCAGCAGTCATTATGGCGTTCTACGGTGGCCCTAATCTTCAGATTGTAGGCCTAGACTGCCGTCCTATTTGAAAAAGTCTATTCCTTCCGGAGCATCATTCAATAAAATCAAGAAGGACCTTCGCGGTCTGAATCTACACACCGTTTGTGAAGAAGCCCGGTGTCCGAACATAGGTGATTGCTGGGGAGGCAGTGATACTGCCGATGGTAGGAATACTGCAACCGCGACTATCATGGTAAGCTGAAAGGTGCTGTTCTTGTTCCGAAGATACGGACTGAACGGAATGACGCAGCTCATGGGCGATACTTGCACACGAGGATGTAGATTCTGTTCTGTCAAAACGTCGAAGGCACCTCCACCCCTTGACCCTCATGAACCGGAACATACCGCAGAGGCCATCAGCAGATGGGGATTAGGTTATGTAGTCCTCACAAGTGTGGATCGCGATGGTGTGTCCAATCCCAAGTTTCTTGAAGTTGTGGCTGAACTTTTACAGATTTGATTGATGGCGGTGCCCGTCACTTTGCCGAGACTATCAGGAAAATCAAGTTCAAGTTGGTCTTTGCCTTATATTATCATAATTCTAATCTCATGTATTGGCTTAGAGCCCCGCATATTTTGGTGGAAGCGTTAACTGGAGATTTCCAGGGTTCTCTAGAGCATGTTTCAATGGTGGCCAAATCCGGTCTTGACGTTTACGCTCATAACGTTGAGACAGTCGAAGAACTGACTCCTTTTGTCCGCGACCGGAAAGCTACATTCCGGCAGAGTCTTAAAGTACTCGAGCACGCGAAAAAAGAAGGTGTTGAGGTGACGAAAACGAGTATCATGCTCGGTGTGGGTGAAACTGCCGACCAAGTCGTGGCTGCGCTCAAAGGCAAGTATAGTTCCACTCTCCCTCCTTTGTCCGTGCTGACTGTCAATCCGGTAGAACTTAGGAAGGTTGGCGTAGATGTGGTTACTTTTGGCCAATACATGCGTCCAACCAAGCGTCACATGAAGGTCGATCGATACGTGGAGCCCGCAGAGTTTGACAAATGGAAACAAATCGCTGAAGATCTCGGCTTCTTGTATGTCGCAAGTGGTCCCCTCGTCCGGAGTAGCTATAAGGTAAATCTTCGAAATTGCACAGCCCTGACACTTTACTTACGCTCGCGACAGGCTGGAGAATTCTACATAGAGAACGTTCTTAGAAAGAGGAAGGCTGCACGCCAGACCTCGATTCCCGATGAGAATCTATCCCGAACTTCGGAGCAAGTTGGGTAACTCTTTACAGTGTCGTGTGTTTTCATGACCTTTAGACTTAGTTTATTGCAGTATAATCTATTATAATCGTTCCCGATCCATCTTGCCTTGAAGCTACTTTGACACTTGCTCATTTTTTTAGTGACTCAGAGGTAGTAGGAACGAAATCCGGCCAAAGCCGTGAAGTTCGATCGGAGATTAAATATTTTGAGACCCCAAACTCTATCTACACAGTGGGTATCAACAGAAAGACTCCTGACGTCCACCTCCCTCATCACACAAAATGGTGCGCTCAGTTTAATCTATGCCCCAGTTCTTTGATTGCTGACTGTAGATGCATAGGATTCATCCAAAGCTCCCGTTAAGCTCGCAAAAGTTATCAAGGTTGGAACAAACATCGGTCATTTCGCAAGGTTTAAGAGCATATACTGAGGCTTCACATTCGCAGGTCTTGGGTCGTACTGGTTCCCGAGGAGGTGTTACTCAAGTCCGGGTTGAATTCATGGATGACACATCGCGGACAATCATCCGCAATGTAAAAGGCCCTGTGCGGGAAGAAGATATCCTTGCACTTTTGGAGAGTGAGCGTGAAGCAAGGTGTGACTTTTGTGTGATTCTAATTGGGAGTAAATCATTTATAAAAATTTCCCTTTCAGACGTCTTCGTTAGAAAATTTCTTTCCCAGTTTGCTAGTTGGCAGATTGTTACTCTCGTCATCGCAATATTATTGTACCTTTCCCACTTTCCCATCTTGTCGGGGTGAGGCAGATCTGAAACTGCGCAAACTGAGTGTGTTTGCAGTTACTCCGGCGGGATACTCCCTCCATCTGATTTCATATTTCTGCAATATCTCCCGGTTTTGATTATGACATCGTGGAAATGGCCGAGCTGGAAGCCCTTTAACATGCACCGTCAACTTCGAGATGCCTCGTCCCAAATCCCCCCCTCGTCCAATGAGTTCTAAGTGTGCCTATGTCACTCTCCTTACCAAGCCTTCATACCTCGCTGGGGTTTTAGTCTTGGACCACTGTCTTCGTGCAGTGCACTCGCGCTACCCTCTTGTCGTGATGATAACCTCGTCTCTACCGGAGGAGGCTAGGCTTGTCCTACGCAAGCGCTCCATACGAACCAGAGAGGTCAAAGCCCTTGACCCCCCTCTGCATCATACTCTCGCTAGCCACGACTCGAGGTTCGCCGACACTTGGACAAAGTTGAGGTACGCTGTTTCTTCAAATTTGGAGTGCTAATGACGCTAACTGCGTGGTTAGAGGTTTCGAACTCGTGGAATACAAAGTGAGCGCTTATAATTACCCTGGAGGTCGTACTCATTATACCCTCATATCCAGCGCATTGTGCTTCTAGACTGTGATATGATTGTTCTAAAGAACATGGACGAGTTGATGGCCATGGATCTCCCTCATGACCACATCGCCGCTGCTCATGTTTGCGCTTGCAACCCGCGTGGCATCGAACATTACCCGATTGACTGGTTTGTCGTTCGCAACCTTCCATTGTTTCAGACAGCTTGATTGACGTTTTTCTGCCTAGGCGACCGGACAACTGCGCCCATACGACGCTCAGCCACCCGACATCTCTCCCTCCTCTACCAACTCATACTTCTCCTCGGCCTCACACCCAGCTCAATTCTGGAACGGTTGTGCTGAACCCGTCCAAACCGCTCGCTGCCAGTATTGTTCATCATCTTTACACTAGCCCCCGAGTGGCGGAGTGGAAGTTTCCAGATCAAGATATGCTCTCGGAGTATTTTAAGGGGAAATGGCGACCCATATCGTGGTACTACAACGCACTTCGATCACTGTACAACTCGCATCCGACAATGTGGTCCGAGCGGGAGATCCGATGCCTTCACTACATCTTTGCAGACAAACCTTGGCAATCACGGCGGACACCACGTGGGATGGAAAAAGGCTTTGATGTCATGGATAAGTGGTGGTGGGAGCGCTTTGACGCCTTAGGCGAGAGTATTGCCAGAGCAGATCCGACAGGATGGAAATTCCTTCTTTCTACAGTAGACAATTCTCTCTAATCTATCTACTTCACCCGACGCGGTAATATTAATCGTATTTATTGATAGACACACCCACGTATCGTACTTGGAATCAATAATCACTAATCAAAGATCATACTCTCCAGGAAACGTGAACTTGATCCGTTCGATATCTGACGGCGTTTGCTGAGTGTGAATTTTCTCAGAAGATTTGAGACGCTCACCTTTGGGTGCATGTGCTTTTCTCAATGGGCGTCGAATGACCCATGCGGAAACCCAGCAAACCTGCTTGAGCTATCATGATGCCGTTATCGATGCAGAACCTAGAGGAAAAAATAGACATCTGGGGTTGAGTGCCTTCTGAATAGAAGGGGATAAAGTGTAAAGCAACCTCTCGTCAGTGGCGAAGACCTGTCCTCCTCGCTCGCTCGCCATAATCCCCATCATCTCCTGAAGACGTTCGTTACCTTTTTCAGGCTTGAGGGATGACTGCGGCGTGTATTGAAGTTGGAGACTCACATCCAACACCGCCAACGATAAGGACTTCTCTGCTGCCGATATGAGCCATCGCTCGTTCTGTAATCTCCACAAGCATGGCGAACACATTCTCTTGAAGTGAGAAGCACAGATCTGCAGGAGTTATAATGTCTTGATCCTCGGCACCCTGAGATAGACCATCCGGACGATACCGTTTGTCGAGCGTGTAGGCTTCGACCGCCGTCAATATACCAGACAAACTGATATCCATTCCTTTGGTCGTGTACGGGAGGGACATAAGGCGTTTACCGCTGGGAAATGAAATCAGCAAATGTTGGGTAAGATGGAACAGTGGAAATCACCGCTTTGCCTTTTGCTCAATGTTGTATCCAGGGCTGGGGTTATTACTGAGATTAAGCACTCGTGCAAAACGATCTAAGCAATTTCCGACGGCTATGTCCAGAGTTTCTCCGAAAATACGGTAACATTGCCTTGAATATGCAATAACTTGGGTGTTGCCGCCAGATACATAAAGAACGACAGGGTTCTTTGCACCAGTGATTTCTCTACCCATTTCAATATCTAAAGTTCTCGCGCCATGAATATGAATTACAGAGACCTAGAGCGCGGCTTACGGCCAACACAGTGATTCACTGCGACAAGCGGCTTATCGTAAAGCAGTGAGAGCGTTCTTGCAACCAGAGCGACGGATTGCAATGGAGCTCCCATACCAGGACCTAGGTTTCACTGTAAGATACCATGCATAAACGAGGGTGAATCCACCTTTCGTATAGCAAATGCAATCTACCCCAGAAATTGGTACCCCTGCCTGACTTAGAGCATCTTGAATGACACTCAAACACCATTCTCG
Organism: Crepidotus variabilis; assembly: GCA_015657495.1. NCBI lineage: Eukaryota > Fungi > Basidiomycota > Agaricomycetes > Agaricales > Crepidotaceae > Crepidotus > Crepidotus variabilis. The sequence goes on along the minus strand of MU157833.1, from coordinate 523,703 downwards.
ATGGTGTAGTGCCGTATCGCGTGGTTGAAACCCCTCTCCGGGCGGCGTAATGTATGTATGCCTGATGTTTGAAAGGACGACAGATGTGCCATCTGGACTGTGTTTGATGATACCTGCTCCAAGCTTATTTGCTGATCCCTCTAAACCTAGGGCCATCACAGGTCTGTCTGCCCAATAAGCATGCTGTTAGATTTGAATGACAGAAGCACCCTTGGATTAAAGAACCTGGATTTTTGAGGGGTGAGGAAATTCTAAGGCGCTGAGACATTGTATATAGAAGTCAACTCCCCAGAATTTTACTGCTGTGCGGTAGAGATGCAAGTCGGAGTCCGAGGTGGGAGTTTAGTGAGAAATCGAGAAGAGGGTGCAGGAATTAGGGACCCTTAGCGCTAATTAGATTTGCTTGCCATTCTCGGAGCTCATCAGTTCGCACGAAGCATGGCAATCCCCGAAACGTCCACGTTCACCCCAAACACTGTCGCAGAAAGAGGATTGAACGAAGATGTATAACAGAACTAAAGGGGGATAGATCGTTCAACAGAAACCAGAAAGAACTAGTATGAAATAAAAATAGGGCAAGGGCAAACCAGTAGTTTGGTTGAATGAATTAGAAAGGGCATGAAGGTAAGGTCTCAAGATGATTGTTGCGCATCTCTTCTGGAGATCAAAGTCTCGTAAAGCTGGTCATCAAAGCTGATGCACTGTAATAAAATGCAAGGCACGGTGAGGTCGCCTTTATTGTATGCTCCAAGGATCTCTTCCAAATTTCTTTGGTCCGTCGTCTTATCTTTGGTGAGCTTCGCATACATGAGCTTGACCTGCAGTGACCTTGAGACAATTTTTTAATTATCAGAAATCCAAAGCACACCTCTTCTGGAAGAGAATTCCATTCTTGGAGGGGCAACGATCGAACACGCATTACACGGTACTGGCCAAGATATCGAAATCTCCGATTCTTCGCCAGAGCCTTTGGAAGGCCAACAAAAAGATGGCGGATGACGGGAGATTGGTAGGTAAATTTTTCTTTCCCAAGGCCGACAAAAATATAACCGTGTTGGCCAGGAGTAGACGGGCACCATGGGTGATGATTGAGCGTCGGACATAAGTAAGATGTCGCCGTCCTCGATTCGCCTAGTTTTTCCGCAAGCCTGCATGGTTTTTAATGTCATCAGAAAGCAAACGAGAATAATTCATTTTCACGTACTGTTGGGTAAGGGAACTAAGAACATTCTTCAAGAAGTCTCGCTCAAATAAATTCTCCGAGTCAGTTTGCTTGGCTTGGATTACAGGCAATTTCGCAAGAGTATTTTCGCGCTCCAAAGGCAGCGAAAAATGAGCTGATTCTGAACTTGCAGGCAACTTTTCAATTACCGTGAGGTCTTCTCTTGTAATATCTGGGGCAGATGACGTTGACACTTTCCGCGAATGTGTGCTAGATTCCAGAGCCTGCGTCCGAGAAGAAGAAGCCAGAGAGAGGCGTCGGGGCTTAGGAGAAGTGGCCAGGAAATTGGCGGAGATAGCTTGCAAGGCCCCAGTGGAGTTGCGAGTCTATTCAAGTTCAATGACTGCAACGAAGAGGAAATGCAATCAGCACTGACAATAGCCTGGAGCTTCTTGATCGAGTTCTTGAGGGTTTGATTATAATCTTCAGCCTTCTGCAGCTTATCGTAAGCCTCTTCGAGCTCCTGTCGCAGACTGTCGTTATCTTCGTCCTTTGACTCGACCTCTTGCTTCAGATTATCCAACTGCGTCCGAATTTCGAAAGATCAACATAGAATTGCTCCTATCGAGTAAGAAGACACTGACTTCCTGTTGTATCGAGACCCACGCCGGCGGGGATACGAAGGTAGCCCTGGGCGTGAGTTCGGCAGAATTCTGTCCTTGGGCCTGGCCATCTATCAGCTAAAATGACGCGCCATCTCGATTGAAAAAAATTCGCATACAATCTTCAACTGTTGGAGCTCCTGCTCAAGTTGATGAACCTACAGAAGTTGTTCAGCCGCATAAATGCCCAAGGGGAACCAGGTGTACCTTATTCAAGAGCCTCTGATTCTCGGACCGAAGATCACCAAGCTCACTCTCTTCTGCATGTGACTGTCGACGTTCTTCGCGTAGACTGGCTTGTTGATTTGCAACTAAGCGTTCGTTCTCGACGGTCAAAGCTCGAACGCGTTCCATAGATTCGGCTAACTGTGATATCCCAACGCGGGTTAATGGACCGCGAAATCATCATTCGGAAAGAATTCACCCCTTTCTGCAACCTCCGATACTCTTCTTTGGCGCGTCCAAGTCCGATTTCTGCGTCTTTCAGCTCATCTTGTAAAGCCGAACCTGCGTGTTCGTCGTCTACCACGATAGTGGTAATGCTTTCTTCCCTTGCGTGACCAGACGCCCGGCTCCGTGAGGGGTCTCTAACCGTGCTGGACTTGCGCAGACTCTGCACTACGTCACGGTAAAGTTCACGCTTGCCAACGTGGTTGCTCCTTGAGTTCACGAGCAACGCCACATCAAGCAAACTATCTCTCACCTCTTCTTGGACTTTGGCCAACTCCTTTCTAAGCTGGAGTACAGTCTCTGAAGCATCAGACCATCGTTTGACAACATTGGCCCAAAAAACTTCGTCCATGTTTGCGCCTGCGCAAGGAGCGGTGAGGAGGTGAGGGATGAGTTGAACGATGGATTGATCAAGAGACGACTTGTTGGTTTGCAGGGTTGGCACACTGTTGTCAAGGTACTGATGTCACACTGATCGTGGGTACGACATAAACCTCCGTTCTAGTTCCCTTGATACTAGGCAGGGCTAGGCGTTGGGCGCCAATGAAATTGAAGAATTTTCAACAGATAGCTTACAATCTTCAAATCAACTGCAGTTCGGAAATTCGGAGGTATCAAGGTTCATTGAGAATCAGACATATCGTAATTGGCAGTGTTCGCTGCTAAAACACAAATTTGTTCAAGGTTTTTGATGCACATTGCGGGCTCAAGGCTCAAGCTCCCCGGCCAATTGATCCCCGTGAGGTTGCGAAGGATTTTGCAGCAGTTTTGATCGCCGCCGTTGCTCAGTGTGGTCGTTACACTCACATTACGGGATGCAGGTTGTGCTATGGATTTTTCAAACTCACAGACAAATTTTTCACGCAGTTGCAATCATCTCCAGGTGTTTAAAAGTATGCATTAGAGTATCGAGCCTATGTCATCAAAACGAACGTAAGGCCGAGCAACTACCAGAGCAAATGAGCGACAGGTGAATGTCACCTACAGGTAAGAAATCTATAGAAGTAGATCGAAGGGCGGGGTGGGGTGAGAGCATCATAGGAAAGAAAGGCCGAAATCATGAGGATCATAGCATAAAGGTCAAAGGATTTTCCAGGTAGCCCTTGAATGCGGACAACCACTTAGCAGCCACAGCACCATCAACGGTCCTGTGGTCTGAGCTAAGAGTGACTTTCATAGATTGCACGACCTTGAAACCACGCTCCTCCTCAGGTGCAGGTACCATCTTGGGTTGGGTAGAGCCGACAGCAAGGATACATGATTGCGGTGGGTTGATGATAGCAGTGAAGTGGTCAACACCGAACATGCCAAGGTTGGAGATGGTGAAAGTACCACCCTAGAAAAAAGTGTCAGAACGGAACAAATTGTCGTTTTGATAAAACGCAATTACCTGGTACTCTGCGGGTTGCAGTTTACCATCACGAGCTTTCTTAGCCAAAGCCTTAGTCTCGGCCGAAATACTGGCAAGACCCTTGCCACCAGCATCCTTAATGATCGGGGTGATCAAGCCAGTGGGAGTTGCAACAGCGACGCAGATGTCAGCCTTCTTGTACCTGTGAGAACGTTAGAGGGCAATTCATGAGAAGTAATGGGAGACTGACGTTCGGATGACTTCTCCGAGCCACGCAGAGTTGGCTTCAGGAACGTCTGCCAAAGCACAAGCGGTAGCCTTCACGATGAAATCGTTCACACTTAGTTTTTGTTCCTTCTCCGACAGAGTCTTGTTGAAGACCTCTCGTAGTTTGAGAACCTTATCCATGGTAACATGGACAGTCACGTAGTAGTGAGGTAGTTCCTGTTTCGACTGAGTCAGACGACCACCGATAGTGCGACGCATATTTGAGACGGGAGCGTCGGTGTAATCGGCCGGAAGCTGAGCAGCAGGAGGTTGTGAAGAGGAAGGACTGGAGGCGGACGCAGCGCCTGCAGGAGCCTTGTACTTCTCGACATCCTCACGAAGGATACGACCGGAGGGACCAGTACCTTTCACCTTGCCAAGAGGAATACCACGTTCCAAGGCGATTCTCTTTGCCAGAGGACTAGCAAATATCCGGTCACCTTTAGGTAGGTCCTCCTTCGACGACTCCTGCTTGTGCTCGGGCTTTGACTCTGTAGGAGCAGGTTTGGGTGCTTCCTCTTTTGTCGGTTTCTCTTCCTTGGCTTCCGATTGAGATGCTTCTGTCGATGCCTTTTTAATAAGGTCATCGACGCCTGCAAGATCATCGCCTTCTTCAGCAAGAACAGCAATGACGGAGCCAACTTTCACTCCTTTTTCACCATCGTTGACCTGCATAGGAGTTGAAGAGGGCAAAGGTATTGTACTTGGGTAACACTTACAACAATTTTGGCCAGAATACCATCGTCTTGGGCTTCAACATCAATGGTGGCCTTGTCCGTTTCCTGCACGCGTTCAATGTGAGCGGGTGCTTTCGGGATATCAGCTAGGTACGTACAATCTCCAGCAAGACATCGCCAGTAGCAAATGTCTCTCCCTCTTTCTTTTTCCATGATGCAATTCCTCCCTCTGTCATAGTAGGACTCATTGCTGGCATGTTGAAAGCCGCCAGCGCACGCCGACGCGCAGAGATATGGAAGCCTGCAATTACTGTTATAAAACCCGTACAAATGCGAGCACAACATTGCACGTACCTCTTGAGAAAACACGAGCCACAGAGGAAGCCATTGAAGAGACTTTGCGAAAATCGAGTACGTGGTTCGTTGTAAATAAATTCGCGCGAATTTGTAGGCGTTGGGGAGACTTTCCTCGTAGCTCCATTTGGCAAGTCACAAATAAGCGCAATCACGGCCCGCCGCCTCTCATCTCTCTCTCGAAATGCTCTCAGCTTTTCCAGTTGTGCTCCCCGGCCAATCAGTGGTATTGCCTGCGAGGGCACCAGCACCGCAAAAAGGGACTGGGGTATATGAACGCGATGGCCAGCTACGGGCCAGTTTGTTTGGGACGCCGCGGTTAGAGGGAACTGTTCGTCTTTCTTCAGGCATTGAATCAGGGTCAAAGACTAGAAAATTTATGTTGTAGACGCTGTCAATACCTCGTGTGCAGCCGCATCCTCCTGCGCCAGGCTCAATTGTTATTGGATTAGTGACGCGGTTATCGCCTTTACAAGCACTGCTCTCTATCACTGTCGTGGACGATATCCCACTTCCTGTTGGAGAAGAATTTACAGGGGTAATCCGAACTCAGGACGTGCGAGCGACCGAAAAAGATCGGGTTAAAGTTGGAGATTGCTTCCGCGGAGGTGATGTTGTTCGAAGTCAAGTTGTATGATATTTCTTGATTCAAGACAAAAAGATAAAGAGAGATAAAATTCCTTTAGATTTCCTTGGGAGATGCCCGCAGCTATTTTGTAACTACAGCCCGAAATGATCTCGGAGTGATCTTCGCGACTAGTGAAGCTGGTGAGTGCCATCAGATGGTCGAAGCGTCTTTTTTTTTTTCAAATGATTATCTACAGGGGCCACACTTGAACCTGTGTCCTGGCAAGAAATGAGATGCCCAAAAACTGGAAATATCGAGAAACGGAAATGCGCAAAACCACTTGAATTGCCGAGCTCTTAGATACTTGTGGTCAGCTGTTTATCCAACTTAGATAGCCCGAAATGGAAATGGTTCCTGTGGTTGCAACTTTCTCCCAAACTGCTTTCCCTTCTTTTGACAACGAGCTGAGAAGGGTCAAGGTTGTCTTCCGCCACGATGACTGCTGTACTTTCGGCCTCGGATATCTTTCGCAAGGATAGGCATATGTCGCTGGAAGACAAGTAAGCAGTTTTTCTGTGCTAAAGCCTCGTCACCAACCGAAATCCCCAAAAAAGCTTTCCTCCAGACACCGATTGGCGCGAAAAGTATAACGAGGTGGGTTTGGGTTAGAGATTACATTCCATTTGCTCAGGGTACGATAGGTTCTCGACATGTTGAGTGAAACGCGCGCAGAGCTCGACGAATTCCATACGGCAAGCAAGGAACTCGAAGCAGAGCTCGAAAGCGAACTGCAGCGTACGGAAAAGTCTCAACAGGAACTTCAGGCAAAAGTTGCTAGGTCAGAACATGACCGCGACGAGTGGAAGGTATGTCCAAGACACGTTCGCTATGGCTCTATCGCCTTACCCACCCCTTTTGTCCTTTAGAGCAAGTTTATGACCCTACAAACGAACCACAACACGACAACAACCTCTTTGCAGCGCGAATTGGATAAACTCAGGCAGGAACATCAGAAAACAAAGGAACTTATACGTGAATTGGAGATGGGCAATGATGATTTGGAACGGAACGAGCGGGCAGTTTCGTCTAGTTTGGCAGATATGGAGAGAAAGTACTCCACCGTCCTCGAGGAGAAGATCCTCCTGGAGCATGAGCTTCTGGAGAAAGCAGGATTGGAGGAAGAGACTCAACGGCTGAAGGATGAACTTCGAGGTAGGCTGCTCAGTCTTCCAATTATGAATTGAAGACCAAGATCGTTTTAGATGCCAATGTCGAGACATCTATCCTCAAGGATCAAATCACTGCACTCAACGCTCGTCCACCACCCCAACCCGCACAAGCATCTCGACCAGCTATGCCTTCAACAGACAATCTCCTCAAAACGCTTCCTCCTCCGGATATGGACATGGCTGACATCTCACCCTCGTCCGAAACAGCGCCACCACCTCCTGATACTATCACAACTCCCAAAGCTAATTCGAGGCCGGCTGTACCTGCGTCTTTCATATCGCATGCTATGCAACGCGAGAAATCAAGTCCTTCCATACCTTTAAAGACTACTACAAACTTAATGCGTTCAACTACCCTGCCCGGACTCTCTTCACCCTCTGCCATTCCAAGCCCTCGCACCTTCGTACGACCAAACACCACTGCCCGGTCTGCATCCATAGCCACAACGTCATCCTCGGGATCCATGGCAAGGAACAAGGGTGTCCAAATGGTTTCGGAGATGAGGGCTAGGGTTAAGAACTTGGAACAGAAAATCCATACTCGTGTTCCTCGGCTGCGGATGGCTAGCATCACCGGAAGGCAGGCTGCTGCGTCGCCGCACTATGGTTCTGTGACTCCTGTCAGTTCCTCATCCTCCGTCAAGTCGAGTAGCTCAACGGCGAAGACGAGCTGGGAATCACAGAGGAAGAGTGCAGAATCAAGGACTAGTAATGACAGTGGCTCGGAAAGAAGTGACCCAAAGAATGCTGGTGACTCATCGGGATGGGTATTAATAATGGAGGATTCACCTTCGCCTCAAAAAGATAAAGAAGCGACCAAGCGAGCGAAAGAACGGCGGCGGCTTTCTAATCCTTCAGCTTTCCGACCAGGTGCTTCAACGTACAGAGCCCCGTCACCTTCAATGACAACAGGGTCGCTCCATACAGGGCCGCACTCGCTGGCGATCAGTACAGGCCTTCGACGACCCCAGTCAAGACTTTCCGCCGGAGGAACACCTTCGGCCTCTCGCCCACAAACCCCCACCTTCTTACCCCTTCCATCATCATCAAGTCGATATGGCGGTCTCAGCCAATCTACTGGGATCAAACGGTCAACGGGGCCGGACGCCCTGAACCATCCATACACCAATGGCAAACTGAAACGCGCTTCTATCGGGAAAGGCGTATCACCACCTGTACCACCCCTACCCAAAAGCACCCGCGCAAGACCAATCACGATGCCTCCTTTGCAGTATCGGAGAGACTCTGGTGGAACTTCACCAGGAGACGATCTGAAGGATTTGCCCGACCTTCCCGACGATCTTCTCAACCATGTCACTATCCGAGGTAACAGTAGGATGCCTTCTTCGACGAGTACCACGTCCGCTTCGTCTGCTCTGTCCAAGAGTCGGATTGGTCGACCAAGTGCGGGTGGTTTATCGGTCCGGCGAAGTGGTGGCCCTGATGCATTGGATATCAAGGATCTGCGGCCTCGTTCCGCTACTTCAAGCTGAATGTATTGCGTTCCTCCACGTTTCTATGTCTGAGGATTCCTGATCCGTTAGGTTATTATGCATTCCCCTTCCTCAACCTCTAATACGATATATATTATGGAAACTCTCTTCTCCTCCATCACTATCTATGTAGAAAAACCACACTCTTTCGCAGTTGTTTTTTTATTATATTTTCTACCCCACTTTCTCTCTCACATCGCTGAGTACCCCGCTCGTTGATCTTGACATTTGGTTTCCTTCTGCTTTCCTACCACTCTCTCGTTGTTGTTGAGCTTTAGTAGACGTACGTCAAGATTCCTTGCACTTACACTAATGACCTGTTGCAATTTTTACACCTTTTTTTTTTTGTTTACGCCCTTACCCCCGTAATGATTTAGGATCCTCCTTTGCTGTGCGGTATTAGACGCCAGGCGTTGTACTGGTCGTGTTGTATCACGAGAATGATCAAGTCATGAAAGCAAGCCACGCATAATAATCTTAACCCAAAACCACCACTACAGTCTCTATTCGAAGTTCTCTCTGTCCCTTTTCGATTGTTCTCCATGTCTGAAAAGCCTAATTCCGTTCCTTCTGAGGCAGAACGATCTTTGAACAAACAAGTGGTCCTTGAAGAAGACGAATATACGGACGCCCTTTCACATATAATCGCTCGCGACTTCTTTCCCTCTCTGGTTCGTCTGGACGCAACAAACGAATACCTAGATGCTCTGTCTACTAGAGATCCTCACCTAATCAATGCATCTGTTCGGAGACTGGAGGAGGTTACTTCCACGCCACTTGTTTCTACAAGTAGGAGAAAGATGGGGCCTGTGGCAGAAACTCCTGGGCGAACACCCTTTGGCTACACTGCCGAAACACCTGTACCTTACGCTAGCTCAGAATTAGGCGAGCCGCAACGGAAACGTGCTCGATACGACGTGGACATGAATTTGGATGATTTCCAAGCTCGGTATACCTCCGAGGACAACTCGAGCTTTACACAAATATTGGATGAGGAGAATCAAGAGAGAAAGGAAAGGTATGGGTGGGCCTGGGAAGCTCAGCGAAGAGTAGAAGCACAGAGGGATAGAATGATCGAACAGAGGGAGAGGATGCTCATTGAACCGGCTCCGGAAGGTGTTACGGGTGTGAGAGGCAGGTTTGCCATTGAGTTGCCAACACCTGCTGGACTCATTACAAATGGAAACGAAAATGAGGGTAAACATCTAGAGGGCGAAGAAACCAACAACGACGGAAATGAAGTCAAAGACGAGTCAAATGCACTTGTTGTCGTTACAAACGACGAGCCCACCGAGGATGTAATGGCACCTACAAAAGACAAACGGAAAGCTGGCGTAGATGGCTGGAATTTCAAGGTAAATTGCTTCTTAATCCTTTCGTAAACGTTTTAGTGACATTATTGCAGGCACGAAACGCTTTCATGTTCCCTCCGGATGCCGACGTTTCGCCATATCACTTGCCACTCACAGCAGGCGAGGAAAAGGTAAACCTGAAGAAGGTTGCATATGGGAACACGCGACTGCAGGAACAAGATGTTACCTCTGTAGACAAGCCCGTGTCTGCACCTCCGAGTCCCACTCGAAGTCGCATCAATGCAGCAATTACTGGGACACCATGTATGTGACTACACATCTGACCTGAGATGTTTTTTTCTCAACTTTTCGTTCTCTCAGATCATCCTACCTCTGGCAGAGAAGAGGGCTTTGGTCTCGTTCCAGACCTTCCATCTCCAACACCAGCAGAACTAGGGCCATCTGCCATGAAACAGCTCATGACCTGGGGCACACTCAACGCAACACCTCGGATAATTAATCAAACGGGCGGCGACATTATTGAACCTACTACACCATTCCGGATATCAGAGGTGTCATCAAGAGAAGCCATCGGCCTCAAACTTTCGAACAAGGCGTCAAAGAGCCTTCGCTTAAAAGCTGAAATGTACACCCCACGTTCCAGTAGGCCGTCACACTCAGGAGGCAAGAAGGGGAGTATGGCACCTCCATCAATGACACCCCGACGATCAGAGACTGCAGGGAGCTTGACGCCAGCAGCGCAACGTCTATTGGCGCGGACGACCTTTGGTACTGCTGGGGCGAGGCGGGCAGAAGCTATGGAACGAGATGCAAAATGGAGTTCAGACAAAGGCAAGGGGGAAATGGATTTGGACCGAGTTAGATGGACTCCGACGCCTTCTCCTGTGACAAGGCGATAGGGACCTCGTTTGAGCATATATTCATAGCATTTAGTATTTCGAAATGGACAGCAGTAGCATACAGAATAGAATAGAGCACTGGAAAACTCTATGAGCCGATTTTGCGGCGTTTGGCGTCTGGCGGTGCTCCAGCGTCTTTGGAAGAACCCTCTTCAGTTTTGTCGACCTTCGCCTTCTCTTTCGCCGCCGGCTTGGGTTCTTCTGTGGATGGAACTTTTGCTTTCTTCTTAACCACTACACCCTTTAACGATTTTTTAATATCTTTTTTGATTGGCGCTGTCTTGGCTTTCGGAAGGGCAGGAGGGGCAGTTGATGATGTTGACGGAGTGGGGTTATTCACCGCACTTGTCCGTGCAGCTACGGCTCTACATACCAAGTCATAAGATGTAAGGGAGTCATATGCAAAGCTGAACCTACTCTCTAAAGTTTTTGACATCTTCGCCATCTTTTTCTCGCCGTTGACGCTCTTCTTCTTCTTGGCGTTCACGGATTGAATCCAGAAACATAATCTCATCTTCTTCAAGCGCACGAAATTGATTGGCTGGAACAAAATATGAGCATGGCAAGGAAACGAGAAGATGTGGTCAGGGCGTACCGAGCTTGTTCTTCTCCTCCCATGCCTCTTGCTTGGCTATCTGTTTTAGAAATTAGCACATGGGCTCCGCCAAGATTTATAATTTATCCGACCTTGTTTGCTGCAAGTTTCTGCGCAGCATTGGAACCAACAGTTGGCAGAAAGTGAATACGGCAGATAAAGTAACTTTAGTTGACACGGCTCACTTCTGCCAGAGACCTGCCGTCATAAGTATCATCGGTTTGCAGCTGCGGAGGAGGTTCCTGGCCGAGCCTAGAGGAAACACAGGTAAGCAGCCGGATCTCTATCTTTGCCTGGAGTTACCGGACCTAGCGTAGGCAGCCTTCCACTGCTCATCTCTGCGAGCTTTTGCAGATTCTATTTCATCTGAAGAAACGAAACGAGAGCCCACAACGCCGGCAGACAAAGACGGAACCAAAGATTCTTCCATGAGCAATTGAGCAACAAAATATTAAAAGCAGGTGATGGTCAGGAGAAGAGTTGTAAATATAACCGAGTTTGCCGCAAACCGCTCCTTGTCCTCTGCATGTCATCCTCCTCGTCTACTCGCCAACGCGCGCCGTCCCTCCCGTCCACGGCCAGCGTCGCAAATGGCTCTGCAAGTATTCGAGGAAGTCTGAGAAGACCGCCGCCGCCAGTTTCAAAGGTCGTCACTTCACCTCGTCAGTTTGTCTTTATTTTATTTTCACATTAGCCGGCGGGCTCATCCATCAACTTCTTCGCAGCGTGGGCCAGAGACGAACCACCGTCTCCCAAAGAGCAGCCTCCAAGCAGTGGGTATATCAATGACGGTTTTCCTACAGAAACTAGGTTCTCGGATGTGGCATCTTTTCAATCGAACCCCTCACAATCCGCCTCACGATGGTGGACGTTCACACTCCCTCGAAATCGTACTCTGGATCGAACAGATAGCATGGATCATGTAATGCCTACTGCACCCACATTTTCTCCCAAGGCTGAACGAAGGAGCTTTCGAGATAAATCGCTGGCGTGGATACCGACGACGACATCACTCAAGGAAGCAGGAGTGTTGAATCGCAGGGACAAGGAGAAAGAATCTTCCGAACAGCCTCTGAATAGTCCACCACCTCTGTCGCTTCAGCTGCCTCTGCAACCTCCATCTGCATCGTTTACAATCGCGCAAACGGGCACACCTGGCTGGAACACGCCTTGGACGCCACAACATGAGGCTCAAGGGCCTAGACGCCGAAGCGACTCCTACCACTTTGTAGATGAGCACCGCGCCTCCCCTGACAGTGGAAAGGACCGTTCTCCTTGGGGCCGTCGCAAGAAGAAAGTCCGCACATTCATTTTGACGAATATCTATGTTCCATTGGTGCGTACATGTTTACCATCTTACCCGTCAGGGCGCTCTATTTACTAGTCCTCTCGGCAGTTCTTCCGATTCATCAATATCGCATTTACAGGCGCTGCACTCGGCATATCCGTTCGCATACGACGGATTGAAGTGCAGAATAATCTCCTGGGTGCTGTTGGTAGTTCTCCGTATGCACCACTTCTCTCCACTCGAAATGGAGACTCCCTATGCTAATCACTCCTCCACAGAACGGTGGTCATAATCTTCGCCTCTTTTACGTTGGTGCATGTCATAGCTTCCATATACGTGCGTACAACTATCTTGCGTACTTTTTCATCTCGTTGCCTACATCCGCTTACATCCGCAATTAGCTTGAGTACTTTGGCCGTCCTCTTGGCCTATGGCGTACCTCTGCCAAACTAGCACACACGTTGCTCGAAACCTTATTCATCTGTCTCTGGTCCGCAGCACTCTCTCTTACATTTGACAACTTCTTTACTTCCCTTATACCCTGCGCATCTCCTTCTTCGACATCGTGGTACAACAAATTATCACGGCCTCCGAGCAATATACCATCTACCGACGGAAGTGTTGGTGATCGAATATGTGATTCTCAACTCTCTTTAATTGTCCTCGTTGGCTTAGGCCTCATTGCCTACTGCGTTAACCTCGTCATCAGTCTCTATAGAATATTTGAAAAGGTCAAATATCATCCTCTCTCACTACCCTCCGGTTTACGTCCATAGCCTTTATCTGCCTTCTTTGCTTCTTTATGATCGTTTTACCGGCTGTTCGCTTTAGATCTGTTGGCTGTGTTAGTAGTATTCCGTTTCGATTAGTCCCATTCTGTACGATATGGACATAATTTTGCGACAACTGTAAACCACCGTATCTCATTTCCGAAATTCACGTTAGGAAATCTCGGAATTGCATTTTGTGATCCGGGGTTGTTATCTCCGTTTACTGAAAGATGTGTAGCCGTTGCAACTCTCACTCTTACCACCACCTTGAAGGTCCGCGATGGTGACTGGGTACCCACTCTTTCATTTACACTCGTTGACAATGTTCTTTAGCCTAAAGCTCAAAAATTGCGTCGAAATGGACACCACGCGTCAGTCAAGAAAGCAACCGAAGTGTTAGCGTCGGATGAAGCTTTGAACGACTCTCCTACCTTGGCTGTTGTAGCAACTGAGATTCCTACTTTGCCTGCCCAATCAAGCCAATTAACAAAGAAAGAGAAGCAACAAGAGAAACGGACAGCTTTTCTGCAAAGTACGAGATGACTTCTACTTTTTCTATTCTCGTTTATATCATGTTTCTTGCGCAGAGCTCGACCCGTCTGGCCAAACGTTTTCAAAATCTCATGAGAGGCGCCTAAAACGAAAGGCGAGAGATCAACTTGCCGGAGAGACGTTGGACGATCTATCTTCCGCAATCGCCACCATGGAGAAGGAGGCTATGGATACCGCGCAAACCATAGCAGAGGCCAAAGAGCCCGAAATGCAAAATCAGAAGAAGCCTCAGAGCAAGGCCGGTGTTATTGGAGAAGGAAAGTCACAACCTTTATCGAAAGCGCAGAGAAAAAGGGCTTTGTATGTTTTCTTTTTCATCCAATATTTATGTCGAACTAAAATTATCATAGTAAACTTGAACGCTTGAGACATCCGCTGATTTTGAAGAATCCAGAATTCACGGCCAACCCCTTCCAGACGATACGGACTCATGCTCAGAACACCCTCCTAAAGCATACCCCGAGCTGAAGTTTTTGGAAAGTAAAGAACGTACTGTAACATAATTCACTGGGAGAAGCAGGTATTTGATGTGATATGTGTGAAAGAATGCTTATTACAAACCACCATCTCCGAATCCGAATCCGACCATCCACCTGTCTTTATCATCTTGGAATGAGAATCAAAGCCCAAATAATGTCCTCAACGAAATTTCCAATATCTGCTTTGCCTTTGGCCCAAAAGTCTCAGTTGTTAATCCATAATCTGACGCCAGATTCACATACACCTTCTGCAGAAGTCTTTCGCACTAAGGTTTTGAAAGAAACACCTAGCATTCAGCGAAGAGCTCGAGTGGGTAGACGGTTCTCAACCGGACAAATCTAGTTACAGCCTGACATGAGTCTGGAATAGCTTCTAGCTGGGCCATCCCATTTCTCATATGCAACACCATTTCCAACGGAATTTCCGTATGACATCGAGGCACCTGTACCTACACCACAGGACAACCCAGGGGGTTACATTGAAGAGTGGTTGACATCTGGAGAACCTCTGAACCCTCTGCCAGCACCAAAGGGACACCCTGGCGCACCGTTGAGAAAGTACATCGCGAAGACTCGGGATCAACCTCTTGACCTTATCGGCATCTCCGAGACAGCATTAAGAGATTGTGTTCCACATTTGGAGGTCGGCGACGCTTTCGCCATTCTTGGAACTCCAACTCTATCAGATGAATTCGGCGAAGATACGGATCCCATTCCTTCAGATATCCCAAACGTCGTAGAAGCCAGACAGGATCTCATTGATGTGCTTGGCGGCCGATCGACTCTGATGTCACCACCCGAAGAAGATTCGTCGCCTAACACAGTGCCGTTCGCTCCCTGGTCACTGAGGTATAGTGGACACCAGTTTGGCTCATGGGCTGGCCAGTTGGGAGATGGTCGTGCTATCTCTGTTCGTGAGTAATCCAGCAGACTTTCTTTTCGCATTCTGAGGTCCAGTGGTGTAGTCGTAACCCCGCATCCCAAGGATCCTGGTACAAGTTATGAACTCCAGCTCAAGGGCTCAGGCCGAACACCATTCTCAAGAACGGCAGATGGTCTTGCAGTTCTTCGATCTTCAATTCGAGAATATCTATGTTCGGAAGGTAGGCTATGATTGATTACCTTAGAGTCTGGCTGTTCCACTCATTTGACCCACCCAATCCGTCAGCTATGGAGGCTCTTAAGATCCCCACCACCCGTGCCTTAACTCTCATTTCTCTGCCGGCTCTCTCGGTAAACCGCGAACGAGTCGAGACAGCTTGTATCCTTACTCGTATGGCACCCTCGTTCATCCGGATCGGCTGCTTCGAAGCGCTCAACGGACCAACGAACATGTTCTTCTTTGGTGGTGGCCAGCAGAAACCGGACTACGAGGGGTTGAGAGTTCTGGGAGAATGGGTTGCAAAAGGAGTACTCAAGCTGGAGGGTGCTGAAAGCGGGAATGCATGGGGTAAAGAACTGGTTTTGGAGGTTGCGAGGAGGAATGCGAAGATGGTAGCTGGGTGGCAAGCATATGGCTTCATGCATGGTGTGATGAACACTGACAAGTAAGTTGAGACATTGATGAGTTGGACACCTTGCTAATCCCTTTCGCAGCATATCTGTCCTGGGATTGACAATCGATTACGGACCTTATGCTTTCATGGATGTTTTTGATGCCGGTCATGTTTGTAACCACACAGATGAAACAGGGCGTTATGCTTACAAGGTAGGGTCAAACTCTGCAATTTATGACTAGTTGACCTACGCTCGTTCCTCTAGTTTCAACCCAACATGATGTAAATAACCTCCCTGACATTTTCTATGTTATTCTGACTTTCCGAATCTAGTATCTATGCTTTACGTGCATTGCTCAACTCTCTAGCACCTCTAATTGGTGCAGAAGCTGAGTTGAATGGCAAAGCTGTCTCCGAGGGATGGGCTAAAGATGCAACGGAAGAAAAGATTAAGGAATGGACCGCAAAAGGCAAAGACCTTACTGACGTGCTGGAGAAAGTTGCACAAGAAATTGCAGCTGAGGAGTACGGCAAATTGATGCGAAAAGTACGCGCGTCTGCTTAGTTTCTGGCAACTTTTGACGTATCCTTCCCCCAACAGCGCCTCGGATTGCGGAGGCAAGATTCTAAAGACGAAGTAATCATCACCAGGCCGCTTCTCGAACTTCTGGAACAGTACAAAGTAGATTTCCACTCAACACTCAGGTCCCTTTCCTACTTCCAGCCATCTCTTGTCGAGAGTGCTGATCTAACAAAACCGTCTTCCAACCTCAACACGTTCTTGGAGAAGATCCTTAATGTGTCTCCAGACTCCAAGGCCAACAAACAAGAAGCAAAAGAAGATCTCACCAAGTGGTTGCAGGTCTACGCCAAGCGTTTGGAAAGTGAGAAAGAAGAATGGAGTGGAGTAGAAAACATTCAAGAGACGAGGCAAGAAGAAATGCTAAATGTTAACCCACGGTTTATTTTGAGGCAATGGGTATTGGAAGAGGTGATTAAACGAGTGGAGAGGGATGCAGATAGTGGGAAGAGGGTGTTGGCCAAGGTTATGCATGTATGTTTATTCTATTTATTTGTTCCAGTGGTCCCGGACTGATAGTGTTGTTAGATGGCCTGCAACCCTTTTTTGCCCTGGGGTGGCGAGGATGAGACGGACGAAGCAGAGCTTGATAAGGAGCAGAAGGAAGAAAGACGGATATGTGGTCTGGGGGATAAGAAGATGCTTGGCTTCCAATGTAGCTGCTCCAGCTAAGTGCCCTTGCTGGACCATTAAAAGGATATGGCCGCTGTCTTTTAGAACCTCTATTAGGATTGAGGTGTTCGTTGTATGACTCAGTACTTGAAGTTTACACTCTAAATGTTTGCTGGGGTTCCGTCTGACCTTGGGTGCGTGCTGCTCATCTGAGAGTCTTCGTTTTCGGGCCATGTATAATAGTGCAAAAGAGATTATGAAAGATCCGGCAATCATAGTGGAGACTAAACCTCTAGCAGAAACTGAAACAAAAGACGAAACGAGCAAAAAAAAATCCCCCTACGCCCATCGGACATCTGATCAGGAGAGTGCGAGAGGTGTGTATTCAGGCGGAGGGACCACTCCTTTGTTATTTCTTCCACCGAAGCGTGCAAATCGACTCGGTCGGCCAGGCCCATGCGGTGACGCACTGGTGGTAGACGACCCAGGGGTCGCTCTTTCTTCCCATACGTTCGAGCCATGTCCGGGCACAAACCCCCTTGGGTTAACACGACTTCGGTCCTGCAGACTGAATGTGAGCGATACTCTCCAAAACGGTATCCATAGACTTACGAGTTGGTTAAACCTAGAGGCAGAAGGATCTGGTAGAGTTTGGTTCATCGCAGAGCGTCGATCAGTCATGAGAAAAGGGTGCATTTCAGCCGCAGGCTGGATGGATGCAAGTTTTTTTCGAAGAAAAAAGCGCTGTGGGTATTTCCAGAGTAATGCTGCCAAGCAAAGGGAACATATTGACGCAACCGTTGAAGTGAGAGCTAGTGCCGCTATGATACTTGTCGGAGTGTGTGTACTACATAAAACAGTTAGGGTATCCAAAGCCAGACCGCTGGTCCCTCACCTTGAAAATGTCGAGTTGCCGGAGGTTAATTGTTTGACGAAATTATCATAACTGCTGGAAAGGTCAGTTGTGCGTATAATCTTCGATAATCTTCGATATTCTTCCTCACCTGCCCCCGAGAGACTGGGTCGTATAGGCATTCGCATAATCAATTGCTACAGCCCCTCTGTTGGTGAGTTGTTGGATGAAAAGTGTATGATTTCCTGGAGTAAGATCACCGGCCCAAAATAGAAGCTGTTGTGCTCGGAATTGATCTTTCTTCGCCGAGAGAGTGCGAAGTGGTTGATCGTCAACTTTGACGCCAAAATGATCTGAGCTTCTTGGGCCAACTGACCCGTATAGGGCGACCGCCACACCTTGTAAGTTGTTAAAATCAGCCAATTAGAGTACGATACTTTAAGGTGACTAACCCTTTGGAAAGACATCAATGATACGCAGGATATATCAGCTGTGATACATACATTGAAAACCAATTGTGCGACAGCAGAAGAATCAGACGACTGACTGTAAGGTTTACAGATATGTGATATGAGTGTTTGGAAAACAAAAAAGAAAGCTCACTGTCCAGAACTGCCAGAAAACCAGCTTGCTTGGTCTGCTTGGTTCCATGAGCTCGATGGGGAGTAGGTAAATGCTGGATGTATATCTTGGTATGAATTGATAATTAATGGCTCTTCAGGATCACCAATCGTTGTATCAAAAGCAATCTAACGACATTGCTGAGGTAGGTGTCTTGAACAAATCAAAGGAGGACGAACATAGTCAATATCCAAGTACTTATCCTCGTCATTGGTGAGAACTAAATTATGGACGCCATACTCTAGTTGTGCTGTGAACAAAGTTTGATTGAAAGAATTATCTTGAGATATGCCAGATGCTGAATAGGAAGGAGCGGAATCCACTGTGACATGATAACGTCCGTGGTTGTCCCGCTTTGCGCCAACAACTGTGACCGACGTCCCTTGATACTGGAATGTTAGGGAGTCACTGGCTTTGGTTGAGGCCATAAAAGAGCTTTGAGAATAGCTACAACCTTTTTTTGTAAACACTCATGAAACGAGCATCAAGCCAATAAACACGTACGAGTCTAGTTTATCATCTCGAGAGGTGCCCCGTCGCCACTGGGGCGAATAGACAATCAAAGGAGAGCAGTCCTCGACTACAGTCGTGAAAGAGGGCATAATTTGGAGGGGGAACTCAGCAGCAAAAGAGTGACAGTTGACAGTTCAAACCAAATGCATTGGCGAATTTAAAGGCACTTTTTACTCCGTCATGGCGCTCGTATCCCGCTCAACTTCAATGAAGAGCCATGAGCGCTTTTGATGGTAGAAAATACCATCAACTATTAAACAGCCACGTAATGACGGGTTCAAATATAAGTACGTTTATCAGTAACAAGCTTTCGAGGCCTTGCAGCAAACATGGAAGACGAACCGAAACAAACTCCCCCCGGAGAATCACGTGATTTCCCAGAATGAGCACTTGACACAGACGCGACGCGCGTGGAGGATGTGCTGAAAGGGAAATCAAGCCGCCAGACGACCTGGGCGCTTGGTAAAGCAGGGTGGCTGTCCGAGCTGGATGCCAAGTGGCTGTACCATGCACCATCTCGGAACTTGATCTGCTTTGTGAGTACCGGGAAACTTAAAAGATCGCATCGGCTTTTATACTATAATTTATACTCTACTGGATACACGTCGCCTTAAACAAAGTCCAGAACTGCCACTTCCTGAACCCTCCCTCTTGCACGTCTGCGTTCGAAAACATACTACGCAGAAAATTGGACAATTAATCCACCTTGGTATAACATTAGATGATGCATCTACTATATCGTATAAACCTCTGCAACGGAGTTGTTCGACATAAAGTTCGTGAACATTGTAAAACATCTAACATCCTGATATATCACAGTCGTCTATCCATCCACAACAAACAAAAGCACAAAACATTACAAGAAAGCACATACAACAGCTTTTCTTCGGTTTCTCGCCGCATTTAATCGTGTCCATCACCACTCATTCCAGCACTGAAAACAGTGCTACCACTGCTGCCACCGCTCTTTCTGCTTCTCCTACTTGAACGTCTTGCTATCTCTGTAAATCCACCTCCAGAACCCTTGGCGATTTCAACAGTCAGACCCCGCTCTTTGGCATCAAGAACAGCAAGCGATTGCTCAGCTTCTGCTCGTTCAAGGGCTTCTTCTGTGAGATCTGATATTGGGTTTGAATGGGCTCGGTTCAGAGACGGGGCAGAATGAATAGATCCATTATCACTATCCGTGGCGGGCGTTCGAGAACCGAATAGGGAGAATCGGCGATTGGGTTTTGCAGAGCTGGGGACGGGAGAGCTGGCAGCGCGTTCTATCTGGGGCGGGACGGGCGATGGAGGAATGGAGGGTGAAGGTTGAGGTTGAATACCCATGAGTTTCATTGTAGCGTGGAGTCGTTCGCGTTCTTTCCTATCTTCTTCGTCTTCGACGTTGTCGAGCTTTCTGAAATTACTGGTTACTGGTACCGCACCGGGTTTGAGGGTTAGTGGACGAAGGTTGGATGGAGGCTCAGGTTTCTTGTCGCCACTGAACAAAGAGAAAGATTTCCAGTCGAAAGAGAGGGAGCGGCGTTGTGCCTTGGGGTTTGGTCGATTCGTAGGTGGCGGAGATGGTAGTTTAGCTTCGAAGCCACTGCTAGATTGGCCAAAGTTGACGGACTGGGGTCTTTGCTTCGGCTTGGGTGAAGGGGCAGGGAGAGACTTGGATTTAGCCATGGGTGTCGCTGTGGAGGGTGTGGCGGGATCGTTGTCGTAGTCGACCGCCAAAACGTGTTCGAAGCCTTCTTGAGCAATGATACGGTCGATAATCTTGGACGCATACAGCGATAAAGCTTTGTTGGCATCTTTGAGAGACTTGACTTCGGTACGAAGGGCC
The DNA here is from genome assembly GCA_015657495.1 of Crepidotus variabilis. Classification (NCBI taxonomy): domain Eukaryota; kingdom Fungi; phylum Basidiomycota; class Agaricomycetes; order Agaricales; family Crepidotaceae; genus Crepidotus; species Crepidotus variabilis. The sequence goes on along the minus strand of MU157833.1, from coordinate 503,088 downwards.
TCGATATCATTGAAATTCGTGCTTTGGGAATGATGAAGCTTGTTCTCCTTCTTACCACGTTTCGACTTTGCAAATTGCTTGTCGGCATCTTCAGTGGGATCTTCTGCAAGAATATCCTTGTTTTCGGCACGTCCAAGCTCAGCAGCAAGATCGAGACCAGGTCCGGTGATCGGTAGTCCTGCCAAAGATTCTCCCTGGCCTCCATGAGAAGAGTTGGTACGCTTGCGCTCGGGTCTGCCATGGTGACGTCCACCACGTTGTGGCATGTCAGAGTCTGACCCGTCGACAAGAAGCTCCGAGTCCAGTCCTTCGAAAGGTTCTTCTTCCACAATGTCCAGAGTGCTACGAGTACGGCTTCGCATGCTACTGGTGTCGACGCTAACTCCATCGTCACTGTCCTCATCAGTAGCGCTTCCAGTCCCGCCGACCTGTTTATGGACATCATATTGTCCACTGAGCGTCCTCTCCCGAAGAAGAATCATGTAGCTCTCATTCTCCTCCTGCACCTCTTGATTGACACGTTTCAGATCGACCAATTGTGTTTGCAACAAGATCAGAGTGCTCTGCAATGATGCATACGACGTTGACAAAGTGGAGAGTTCGAGTTTTAGAGCGGTCATCTCGGCAGGTTCGCTCTCCGGGTCATTGAAATCTTGTTTAGACACTTCAGATTTTTCGCCATTTGGTTGAGGAGACGACGGTCGGTCTTCTTCCGTATCTGGCTCATGTTCAGGTTCAGGTTCCGGACGCGTTGCATTTGATTCAGTACGCTTGCGAGCTTGTTGGGAAAGCGTCTGGATCCGGGACTTGAGGTGCTGCTCGTTGTCGTAGAAAGATTGTCGTTCAGACTCGAAGGTCGCAGTCTATCTAATGTTGAGTCGGACGCCCACGATAATTATTCAAAATAAATGAATTTACCTGTTCATTGTACCTCCGCTGAATATCCCGTTTCTCCTTTTCTAGTTCGCGGACTTGCTCCCGAAGCTTCTCTGAGATATCCATACGTTGTGACATTTCCATCTCCCATCTTGCTTGCTCGGCATAGAACTCAGTCAGCCTAGTTTCTGCAGTAGATAAAGCAGAAGTAAGCTTGTCGTTTTCTGCCGTATAGTTGGTAATTAGTTGGTCCTTGTCCTGGAGTTGAACAAGAAGCTACACGGAGAAGTACATATTAATTAACGAAAGTCTTTGACGATGCACGTTACTGCTAACGACATACCTGTTCCTTCTTATCAGTTTCCTCTTTGAGTGAGACACTCAGAGCTTCGTGGGCGTCTCCATTTACGGGCGCAGGGGCTGGTGACGGAGTACTTTTATTTAAAACCGACGACCGACGGTTGACACCCGAGTTCACGGATGCTGGTCTTGGTGAAGCAGCTGAACGCGCTGTAGCTCCTCTAGCCAATGTGGTAGATATAGGCGCTGGCGAAGGCCCTGTTCTTCTAGGAGTCCCAGGTACCCTTGGGGAGGTAGTCGTCATGCTCGTGAAACGTGTAGTGGTGAAGAGGCCGTGATGGTCGTAACAAGCAAACCTTAGCGCGAAAAGCGGTCAAGAATAGCGTTGTGTGGCAACGAACTCGACCTTGTGGCGACGCCAGCGGACGACAGCGTGCAAACAGAACAAAATTCGAAAACCAAAGGAAGGAGGAAAGAGAAAGCAAAGTGTCAAGACCGGCAGAAATACAAAGAGATCAGAGTCAGACGGTCAGCCTGGTCGGCTCAGGGGCCATGTGGCCTTGAGGTCAGAAATCACCATCAACCATCTTCAAACCGCCATGGCTTCAGCAGAACAGCTTCTCAGTGAAATTCGTTCACAATCTTTGCAACAGGTCGCGAGTTTTTATCTCCCTGAGCCAATTGACATGTATACTCACGAAGTGTTACCCCTGATTAGCTCCTTTTATCTCTTCGCGAGGAAAGTCAGTCTGAATCCATATAAGCTGAATTCACGGTCTTTGACGCGTCGAATGCGCAGGTCAACCTCCGTTCAAAACCGGGATACCTGCTCTGGATGACCATCTTTCGCATAATTCTCCGAAATGTCTTCGTGCTGGAGATGTCATTCATATACAAGGTCCCACCGGAACAGGCAAATCCCATCTCCTGTACTTCCTCGTGACATCCTGCATATTACCTCTGAGCAATCTTGGACGCGATTTAGGTGGTTGGGGAAAGGTCACTTTCGTCCTGGATATGGACGGCACTTTCGATGTCGTGAGGCTAAAGGACATTTTACTGGATCGATTACAGACGGCTGGTTTCGCTCCTACTTCCACGACAACTCTCATTCAAAAATGTCTCGAAAACGTCCATATTTTTCGACCTTCATCGACAGGGCAGCTTGCTATCACGCTAGCATACTTGCCCAAGTACTATTTGAAGCATTTTCCAAACGCCAGTTTAGGTTTGGTGGCCATTCATTCGATCGACGCGTTCTACTGGCTGGATCGATTCAAAGCCGAAACGCTTGACATATCTACTTCCAAAGTGTACCAAAATGTGACGTCCATGCTGCAAATAATACGACAACGATACGGGATAATTTCCATTATTACGCATTGGGGTTTACCTCAGAGCGCCAAAGTAAACCACTCGAATCTACCCATTCCTCAATCTCAATTTGAGCGCATACCTCGCCACCTGGAGTCATTACCTATCACTGTCCAAATTACTCTCGCTCCTATGCTTAGCATATCTGAAAATCGCTCAATCACGGTCCAAGCGACTGTCGTGTCGGACAGAGATGACACCAGGCCAACCCTGTTGCTGGTCATAAATAAATTTGGTCTGTTGCCTGAGTGAAAAACATGTCTTAATTGAAGCTGTGCAGTAGGGTACTCCCTTCGCGTCTTTTTTTCGTGAGTACGGCACATCGAATCTTAGGAAACTTCCAGATTGATTGTGATTTTTTCAGTACCTCCAAGCGAGAGATCAAGAGCCTCAGCAGGTTCAGGTTATCGGGGTATGTCAGATTAGAAGCGGTCATCCACAGCATACTCGAAGGGGAGATAGCAGGAAAATATCTACGATTAGGATTAGTGACAACAAGCGTATATGTCAGGGTGTTACAAAATTAATCTAAGGTTCATCTACAGTCCCTGTGATTTGTACAGGCTGTACTTCCTGTTCCTCCTCCTTTGAGTTCTCTAAGCCAATGACGATAAAACTTAGCAGAACGAGGAGAGCGCCTGCCAGGACCTGTTCGTGCGTAGGTCGTAAACGGAGGAAATCGCCTAGTACGGCGATGGGGATAGTTAGGCTGAGGCCAACAGTGACAACAAGCGGTGTTGTCTTGAGCATTGCGAGCACATAGAGGTAGTCACTTGATAGAGTGATGAACATCTGCAGGATGCTTCATCAGCTACATTTGACATTGTTACGCTACTTGAAGACCTACATTGATCAAGATAGCTTGCCATGCACTCTTGCTGGGAGGCATCTCGAAAGGCTCCAAGCCTGTATAGTGCATGACCAAGCCTAATGGCCAGCATGTCAGGACATTCAACAGCCCAACGAATCCGAAGAAGAGCTGCATGTCGACTCGAGATTCAGTCTTGATTCGGACTTTGAGCAGGATAACATATAGGGCGTAGAAAAGTGCAGAACCGAGCGCGAGGAAGTCGCCGATAGTTGCCCGTGAGCTGACACTGGTCACGCGCGATGTTCCTGGATGAGCCGCTTGGCCTGTTGGGCTTTTGGAGGCGTGGTCCGAAAGAGAGACAAAAACAACACCGGTGAAACTGGGGGACAATCAGTGGCAAGGACCAACTGGAGATACGGATGAGGTACCTTGTACACACTGCAGCCATCTTCATGATAGTTAATCTTTCTACTCCGAACACGCGGCCGATTCCCAGTGTGAAGAAGCCTAGCATGCGTTGAGAAAATTCCTTCAGAACTTGGAGCCCATGCAAAACGCACCACTCATTGACGATAGTACAGTGGCGCTTGCGACGCTTGTGAAACCTAGTGAGGCGTTGACTGCCCAATTCGCGATAAACCACAAGAAACAGAAGGCTAAAGCCAGGTCTGCTGTTTCCCGTGTGGTCAGAGGTGGCAGCTCTGAACGTAAGGGCGGCTAAGAGAGGTTGAAAAAAGGAAGTCTAATAAAAACGATGTTTATGCAGGCCAATTAGGCAACGACGTACCAGAAAGCCATCATCGATATGCAGAGGTTGATAATTTGCGGTGTTTCTGGAAAGAGGATGAGTGAACTGATATCGGAGGGAAGAGAGCGCCATACCGATCGTCGAGACCATTGGAATTTCGTCTCCGCGCTAACCAGCGTCGAATGAGCAGGGGTATCAAATAAAATGAGAATGCGCTGGTGTTCATGTATGTGACGCTGCATAGTGGACGCGTCTCAATGACAGAGCATAAGATCAGGTATACTTGAGGTACTAACAGGAATGGTTTATCATATCCACTCTCATAGAGGTCCTAACAAGCTTGTTTAAAAAAAAAGGCTTCATCCAAATCTGACAAAAATAATATCTCACCTGAGTCACAAAATTCGATAGCGTCCAAAGCAATACAACGATTAACAACAGGCCAATGCCAATAAGATAATCCTTTCTCTCTAGCAGACGTTGTTGAGTCTCTGCGGCTTTGCCACGAGACTGAGAGGATTCTCGCCCGTGCAGTATTTCCATCTCGATGGCGGGAGACGGAGACCCTTCAGCAGGAGACATTCATTCAAGGTGTCTGCATAAGGATTTTAAACGAAATACTGGGCCACGGAAGCGAGTAGCGTATTCTCTGCTAATCAAGCACGCCATACGGCCTAAAGACATCGTGAGAATAATATTTACCTTTCGGGCAAGCGCGTTCCGCTACGTCCGAAGCCTCGTGAATTGTTTCGTCCCACCTTCGACAACGGAAGAGCTTGAGCGGCTTGAGATTTCTGAAATCATTCTGTCGAAAGGCAGAAGAGGCTGATTTTATGTATATGCTTATGATACGGCTTTAAAAACTGCTCTTATACTTGCGGAATCGGTGAGTTTTCGCGGTTATTGAAGTTTATTCTCAACTCATTAACTATTTTGTAGTGCAACATCTGGGTTCCCTAAGGAACCTCCTTGAAGTTGACGCTGAGTCATTTGTCCATGCTCCAGAGGTCTGTCATTATACAGAAACGACCCCTGGAGTGGACTTTTGGCAGATGCAAGCGTCTAGCAGACAACCAGGCTTTCCAAATCCACCAAGGACAACGTTCTCTTGCTTCGGCTCGACATGCACGAAACGACTCGCCACAAATACCAACTCAATTGAATTATGGTACTCACCAGCGTACCGTCAACCCCATCTCTCAACAAACCTCCAACAAACTTGCGACGTGGACCGCTCTTTCATCACCTTTCCCGGAGTTTGCACCAGTTATGCATGCTCTGACTCTCAACGACCCGTTTGAACGCGTCGTAGAAACCGTTCGAAGTTCACCACAGCTCTTGGACATCTTCTCAGATCGAACCCAACTACGAGAGGTCGCCACTGCCCTCGCGAAGTCTTCCGACCCACGCCGATGTATCGAAGTTCTAGACCTTGCGCATCATGTTGGACATACCCTCAAGCATGGTGCATATGAGGCCATTGCCTTGACACTTTCATCCATTCACAATTGGGAGTTGGTTCTGTGGGTAGCCACTTCAGGGATTCAGCACGTAGGACGGGCCACCGTTCGCCTCTTAAATTGGCGGGCTCGTGCTCTGCTAGAACTTCAGCAGTATGGCCTTCTCCGAAAGGTTTTGTATGAGTTCCAAGCAGCTTCGATAACCCCAACGGTCAGGACGTTCCAAATTGTTCTATCAGGATGCTTGAGAAATCATGACTTGGAGGGTGCAACAAGCTGCCTGCAGCGGATGGAAGAAGCGGGGATACCGTTAGATGACCATACCCAATCACTAGTAGCCAGCTTCTACCAACATTTTGGTTTCGATTCCCCGCTATGCCAAAACGCACTGGACAACCTTTTGAAACTTGATGCACCAGCGCGTTCTCCAGTGGTCAACAACTTTATTTTATCTGCTTTAAACGCCGACGACATGTACACGGCGCTCAAGCTCCTTACCCTTTTCGACCCATCCAGCGTCGAAGGCATCCTCTCAAATTTTCCAAAATCGGATCGAAGGTATCCGCCATACGAAATTCGTCTTCCAGATCTGAAAGGCACCCTTCTGGAGCCAACCGTCCAGACGTTCGTTACTTGCATGAATTATCAAATCCGTTCCGGCAACTATCAACGAGCAATTAACATCGCCGAAGCATCTCAATCCCGAGATCTTCCAGCCACAACTGATCTCGTCACTTCGCTTGTCCATGCCTATTTCTTGCAAAATCGCGGAAACATCGGCGTGGAAATCGTTTCTCAACTTAGTAACCAAAATTCTACCAAGGCCTTTGCGGCTCTCAGGTCTCGGCATCCCGTTGATCACCCACCTACGATTCTACCCAACATCTTAGATGTGAAACTTTCTACGCGTATCTGCAACGCTCTCCTTCGAGGGATTCTCCAGCGTCAAGGTCTCCGCCATGTACCCAAGATTTTCGCCATCATGCATGCAAACGATCTTCGCCCAAACTCTCGTACACTGGAGATCCTCGTATCCTACCTCAGCCGCACAGAAGGTGTCCGACCCCGAACTATCCTCGATATCATGCAAAATCTCTCCGCCGCATCATTCGACGTGTCCGTCAGACATATGCATCATCTCATCCGATACATTCTACGAGAAGAGAAACGTAGCCAATATGGTGCAGGTTGGGGAGCGTATGATAGGAAGATTACTCAGGCTGTGAAATCCCAATTACCCAACCCGTTCATGTCCAGAGATAACACGCTGGATCCCTTGGGTGGTCTGAGCTTCGGTTCACACACTGGCTATACCATTTCTGCTGCCCCTCTCATCGAGTCGCTTCTCAGCAGAGATGTAAAAAGCGATCCTGTGATGATTTCAATGCGAATCCGACGAGACGCTCTTGTACACGGCGAGTTCGACTCAGCCCACGACTTATTCAGATCTCTCTCTGAACGTGGAATGAACGCCAATCATCACCACTTCAGTGCTTTGATGGAAGGATATGCTCTTATGGGTGATTTGGATGCAGCCAAGAATATTATGGAGCTGGCAAGGGATGCGGGGGTTGCCCCAAATACAGTGATGTATACCATCCTCATTCATGGGTATGGCAGGAAGCAAGATCCGAAGTTGGCGATGAAGACGTTCCAAGACATGGTCTCGATGGATATTTATCCAGATATCGCTGCCATTGACGCTGTAGTTGGTGCTTTCTTTGCTGCTGGGGCTCGCAAAGCGGCAAGAGATCACCTCATCCTGCTTTGGTCGTACATCGAGCCATTCCCAGACTCTTTACGAAAGGCGAGTCTCGGTATGCTGATAACTCATTTCCGGACGTTAGATGTTTCCCGAACAAAAATTAAGAAAACGACAGTTTCAAGAGCATCCGTGTATCATCAGGTTAGACGTGTGCTTGTTTCGTATCGACAATACTTTAGATCTGCAGAAAAAGATAATAAAGTTTCCTAAAGACAGTCCATGAGCAGATATATTCCGCTTTGAGTATACAGTGCACGCGATTTTAATTGAGATGTGTTAAGTTGTAAAGAAAAGGGAGTGTATTGATTCCATCAGTTGTGTAACTGTTAGCCTCCTAGGCAAACTTTGCGTCGAGAAGTCGAAGGGCTTCATAGACGCCAGATGAGTGCACCTGACGCATTCTACGCCGGCCACACTCCAGTAGCACTTCCTGGGGCACCAACTGGGGTGGGGGTGATCGATTACCGCGATTGCCCGGTGGATTCTTGGTCGCTTGAAGGATTTCGTCTTCGTGGACGTGGGTTTGAGGAGTAGGTGTAATTACCAGCTGCGGACCAGCGCACTTGGATTGACTGGCGACAACTTTTGCGAGGAGTGCTAAATCGGCAAATTCCGCTTTGGGGTGCGCTTTGATCTTCTGCCAAGCGTCATTAGTTGGCATTAACTCTGATTGGTCTTGTGTCGCCGTAGGCGGTATGGCTGCATTTGATGATGGACAGTCGTTACAATCGGAAGTCCCTCCGCAACAGCGGGAAATGACCTCTGCAGAGCAATCGCACGTCGTCGCAGAGCTGCCGATTGCCGAACAGAATGCTTTCCCAAAAGCGTCGTCGGCGCAAGCCATGCAATTGGACGGATCTCCGGAGCAAGTCGGAGGCTCCGCGGCTGGTGCATGGACTGGGAAAATGGAATTGGAAATTGTAGTCTTCGTGCGACGTCGTAGTGGTACTGGGGGCTGATAGGTTGGGAGGTTCTCGAGAATTGACTTACTGCTGGCAGCACCTGAAATGATGGACGACGGTGGTTCCTCCGCAGCTCGTGAGGTAGTGCTTCCAGTATAGTTAGGAGTGATTAATGATTGCTCCACCACTGCTTGCGCCGCTATCTCGCGGCATACACAAATGGTCGTCTCATCGCAAAAGCCGCAATCGAATGGGAAAGCTCGAAGTGGAATATCGGATTTGGCATCTGATGAAAGGGAGCTGAAGGTGTTAGAGTCAGCTCCCTGACTAGGCTCAAATGAAAGCGGTGGAAACTGGTCGATAGTCTCAAAAGAATCGGGAGTTGACACCATAGATGTCGGAGAAGGCAGATGGGTTGTGCCACTGCTTTCAGAGATCATAGACGTGTGCCTCTCGAGAACAGCGGTGCTGTCCTTGCGACTTCGCTTTTTCGGAGGAAAAGGTGGCCCAATTGCAGACGGGGAAGCCTCTCTTCCTCTCTTCTTGTCTGTGACATTTGAAGGATTATCAAAAATTCTGGGCTCAGGCGGTAGAGACTCAAGCTGAGACTCGAGGTAAACAACTTTAGCCTTCAATGAGGCATTCTCCTGGCGCAAATTTTCATTCTCCTCTTTGAGCTGCTTGGCAATTTTTTGGAGAGCAACATTACGCTCTATTTCGCCTTGTTCATAGGCTTGAATACGAGCCTGAAGGTCAGCAAGCTGAGATTGCTTCCGCTCTCGGAAGGCTCGTTGAGCAGCCCTGCCAAAAATAAAGCTCAGACGGTCGTCATAATTTAAAGATTACAGTTCAATCACCTATTTTGAACTCTTCGGCCTTTGGAATCGGCCTTGCATTGCGGTTAGTAAACGATCGCTATGAGAACTCGGTACCCACTTCTACAACCTGTGGAACCACATCCTTCTTGGGCTTACGGCCAGGCTTTGGCTTTGGAGCAATGACCCACTCTTTAGATGCTACATAAATCGATTTTAGAATAAAGTAGTACACCTTCTTCTCCGGACTTTACCTGTCGCCCAAAGTGTTGAAGATGAAGAACTTGCGGCCGTGTCTATGGAAGTCATTCTGGGCTTCCCAGAGACTTGAGGCCCTACCTTTTGAGAGCAGTAATGGTGTTCACGGCGTAGAAGAGAATTGCTACGACCAATGTACTTGAGTACAAGCTGACGGCGATAAATGAGAAAGCAAGAGGCGTCGTAATCTGATAAGATGCTAAAGCCGGGACCGTGTCGGGTTTACTCGGCACCCACGGTCACGTCTCAGAAGTCGACCCACTTGTACTTAAAGTTGTAGAATCTCAATAATATTCTGGCAGGGACAACGATAGATGGCTGGCCTAGTTTTATGCTGCGGTGGGTATGTAACCTCAACTATTTATTCGATGATTTCCTCAGTCTGCTCGATGACATCTTCGACCCAAACTTCGATTTCCTCCTTGTTCTCTACTTGTTGCGTCTCCTCATGTTTATCTTCCCCGATCTCCTTCTTCCGCAGTGATCGCCAGGCATTCCACTCATCCACCAATCGTTTGCGAAGAGCGATAAGTTCAGCACTGACGTTACTCTCTTCTGCAGCATCTTCTTCGTCGAAAACTCTTGAATATTCCTTGAGATTTTTACGAATTTGTTTCTGCTTTTCTTTGGCTAAGAGCGTGGGTGGCCTCGAGCGCCAAGTGAATTGCTTGAAGCGATCTTGAATATGCTTCTCAAGCTCTTGACCACGGAAATCCCATATAGCGTAACCATTTTCCAGCTAGAACGAATTTATAAGCTTTTTTATGTTGGGGAAAGCGTAATCTTAGATAACACACAGTATGTGTCCAAGCACTCGCACTTGTTGCGAGATATCTTCCGCTGGGATCCCACTCAAGATCGGTAACGCCGTAGTGGTCGGCAGTCCCAAGAAGCTGAATATTTGTTCCCCAATCTGTCTGCCCTTCTTTTCTTTCCTCCACAGAGAAGTCAAGATCCCAAAATTCGAGCTCCGATTTCGTTGAAGATCCCACTGTTGCCAGAACAACATGGCGGCCTCGAGGAGACCACCGAATCGCGTTGCTTGTTCGTCCCGGTAAAGTTTCTGAGAGACGTGATTAACAAGGGAGAACGCCAGATGTAATGATTACGTACTTAGCAAGCGGAAATCATTCTTGGCTCGGTCAAGTTGATAGAAGCTGATATCGGTTTTGATGGTGATGCCCGGTCCAGGATTGCCCAGGTTGGGGTCGCTACTCGAAACAATGGCAAACCGTTCACCTTTAGGTTCCCAAGAAAAGTCTAGGACACTATCTGCTCAGGGAAGGTCAATGCCAAGCCTTCGAGACTAGAACAGATATCGCACCCTTGAGTTCGACAACTTCAACTGGACAATCTTTCTCGCGCATTCTGAAAATTTCCAAGTTGCAAAATACCGACTTTTTCGTCTTTGTGTGGCGATCCACCTTAACGCAGAGGAAATCTCCTTGGTTTTGCCAAAATATTTTACACTGTAATACCGTCAGACGGAAATACATAGACCTTGTTGAATGGCTACTAACCTCAGATACGTTGAATAGATTCTTCTGACGGATTACTTCTCGGCTTGGGAAACCAAGTAGGGTAACACGAGCCGGTTGATTCGAAACTTCTGGCGTCCAATAGACGAGCATATTTTCGCGAGCCTTCTTAGCAGGTTTTCCGGGAGCGGAGGTAGCATCTTCGCGATCTTTGTCTCCAAGTGGACACCATTCAAAATCAACAACACCCTCAATTTTCAGACTCTTTTTGCCATGCAAATACATTGATGGCACTTCATGCACGCTGATCATCTGGCCAGGCGTTATTCGTCCAACGAACTTGTCGTCAGGACTCCACTTCAAAGCAGGCCATTGCATTTGCTTCTTAACCCCACCAGAGTCGGCCTCTTGCTGGGTTGAGAAAGTTCGTAGCAAGTCGCCAGATTTTATGTCCCAGACAGCGATAGTGTTCCCTTCATCAGCCGGTGAGAAGTATTGTGGCCCTTGGATGGCGCCCTCGGGTACTGCTATTGGTTCATTCGACCAAGTAACCATGTAATTTTCGCAAGGAGAGAAGTCGATTAATTTCACGAGTGGATGTGCAAATCGTTGCTGAGGTTTCCATGAAGAACCTCCCCAGAGGCGAACTCCTTGACGGTGTAAGGTAGCAATATATGTACCCCAAGGGGACCATGCAACATAGAGGAAATCCCTCCATTCCTGAAGAAATAAAGCGATGAGTAAATGGTATCCTATCTTTTTAAGACATACAGGTTTGTACGCGACTTCACATTGCGATGGTTTTCCGTGCCAATTAATTAACACTTCATCCCCGCGATAAGTCACATATTGGTCCCGCCCGTAGGGATCAGCCAGCCAGGCGCGTAAATGTTCCTACGAGGGAAATAGTATCAAGCTGATAGTACTTTGTCATGTTTACTCACTCTTGCAGTATACTCCTCTACTTCAGGCTCGACGTAGGTTTCGTCCAGATCGGCGAACCTCTCAATGTCCGTGAATCTATTGACTTTAAAAGTGTGCTTTGCATCAAATGGATGGTTATGCAGGTTGGCAATCGTCAGATTGGCATCTTCCACATTCTTAAGGTCCACAAACATAAATCTAACCCAATAGATGAGTCGACATGTTAAACGGCTAGGTAATTACTTACCCTTTGCTCTTGCCTGTTGAATCGTCCCAAGGCATGAAGATATCATCAGATTTGATCGAGACGCCCTTTTTTGAGAACTCCTTGCACACTTTCGTGAGGAGTTTATCGAGTTTAGCTTTGTCGATCACAGGTATGCCATCGACGACAACAGTGTTGTCCAACGAATCATCGAATTGGACTTCATATCTAAGCCGCAGTTAGACTTATTGCCACCAGTTCGAAATCACAGAAGCTCACTTTTCCTCAATATCGGTGTAGTCAATGTCATCATCGAGATTTGCAGACATTTTGAAGGTGAAAACAGGCGTTATGGTATCTCTCCAAGTTTTTCGTCGGTGCCGGTTCGGTCTGTTTGGCTGTGTTTTTTTCTAAGTAGTCCACAGGCTCAACATGGGCGCTTAACCTTTTTCTTTCCTACCACATCGATGAAATGATCCACTCCTCGGCAAGAACCTCAAACTTCTCGAGAATATCTACTCTCATTTGGACTGCTATCTGAAGGTGAAACATCACACGTCGCACGACCTCCAGTTGTTCGATGTTTTGCGAACATCAGTGCACCCCATGGTTCTAAGTGCAAAAATAGTGTATCTAAGAATAACCATCGCCACTCGGCCACTCACCGCTGCAGATTTACCCTCTCCAATGCACGTGTGACCTAGAATATCCCTCAATGCTGCAACTTATCATTTAGGCTCAGAAGCTGGGGTATTTAAGAGTCGTTTCCCTTGCTTCACGTTTGACACCCCCTCTCATCGTTGATCAGCTTCTTTTCCCACCAAAAAAATAATGGATACAAACGAAAAGGAAAATTCCACCAAGCTATACACGGTGGAAGAACTCTCCATTGAGAAGATGTCCTCCGATGCAAGGGTCTCTAGGAAAGTGGCTTTGAGTCCCTACTTTACAATCGCAGCCGCTGCTTTCGGCTTGATCAGCGACGGATGTAAGTAGTAGATCTCAACCATCTCCAGAAAATTATGAGCTTATAGAATCATCGGTAGACCAAAACAATCTGATGACTATGTCAAACGTATAACTCGATATTGTTTTTGGCTTTGATATCACCGTTCTAAAATATTCTTGATACTAGGTTGTTTTCAAAAAATTGTATCCTAAAGATTACACCTCAGACGTTTCTACCAGAGTATCCAACTCGCTGCTTGTTGGTAAGCGCTATGACGGTGCGGATTCCAAAATCTTTTTCGAACCTTTCATATGCCAGGTGCAATTATCGGACAAGTCGTTGTAGGATTGATTTGCGATAGAGTAGGCCGAAAAGCTGCGCTAGTGATCACAACTGCGCTTATTGTCCTTGGAGCAACTCTTGCAACGGCGGCTCACGGGGCTCACGGTAGCGCTTCCGGATTATTTTGGTTCTTGACTTTTGCTAGGTATGTCCAAAAGTCACATAGCCGGCTTCAATATTGACAGAGTGCTTGTAGAGGTATTACGGGGATCGTGCGTTTTTTTATATCGTCAATGACAGCTAATAAGATGAAGCAGAAGTTGACGTCGTAATTTAGGGTGTAGGAGGAGAGTATCCTGCATCGTCGACCAGCGCCTCCGAGGCCGCCAATGAAAAGACAGTGAAGCATCGAGGACCAGGTATGTAAATAATATATTGTGCAAATCTCTTGGACGATTGACAGTATGATGCAGTCTTTATCATGGTCACCAACTTCGTTTTGAGCGTAGGCGTTGATTCACTTCAACTGAAACGTTCACACTAAATTTGGTTGTAGTTCGGTGGTCCACTTGCGGTCTCCATGTTTTTGCTCGTAATTTCTGCTGCCGGGGAGAACCACTTACACACAGTGTGGAGAGTTTGCTTCGGCATTGGCATCCTATTGCCGTTAACAGTTTTCTACTTCCGGATGCGCATGTTCACGACCGCGCTATACCAGAAAGGTGCCATCAAACGTGAGCCTTAATCGAACCGTAATGAACCACTGAAGTAAATTCAATACCTCAGAGCATGTACCCTACCGGCTTATTATCAAACGATACTGGAAACCTCTCAGTGGAACATGCGGAGCATGGTAGGCTGCATTTGCCGTCTCTTTTTTATTCGCTCAGCTTTTTATTTTAGGTTTCTCTATGACTTCGTGAGCCATCTATCGCCCACTTAATTTTGTCATTACTTATAAACCTTTTTCCAGGTTACTTTTCCAAACGGTGTTTTTTCTGGAACCATAATCTCGAGCATCATCAAAGACGGAGATATCAAGCGCACTGCAGAGTGGCAATTGCTCCTCGGCGCCCTGGCATTGCCAGGTGTTTTCGTTGGCGCACTTCTCTGCAATCCACTTGGCAGGAGAAATACAGTGAGGTGTTATAGAATCTGCACCGGTTAATGCCCTCATTGTTCCTCTAGATGATGGTCGGATTTAGTGGCTATCTGATTTTTGGTATTTCTCTCACCTTTAGGGCTTGCATACTTCTAATTATCTGAGGCTGAATCAGGTTTAATCATTGGATTGGCATATGACAAAATAACCCATATTATTCCCCTCTTTGTCATATTGTACGTCTAGTTTTTGCTGAGAGTGACGCGAATCTGAACTTTGGTCCTTTTGTAGCTATGGATTGATGCAGTCATTCGGTAACCTGGTGCGTCTAGTGCACATAAACGTGCTGCGATATTTTAGCTCACTTTGATTATAGGGCCCCGGTGATATGCTTGGGCTTGTCAGCGCAGAGTAAGTGCAGTCGGTCGTGTAAAAATACTGTAACATCAACTACTATCCATAGATCATATCCCACGGCCATTCGGTGAGCGTCATTACTGAACCCTTTGAGAGGTACACTTGACGATTCCTCGCTTAAATTTTAAAGGGGAACCTGCTATGGAATATCCGCAGCGGTCGGTAAAGCCGGAGCTGCAGTTGGAACTCAGGCGTTTACGCCTATCCAGGAACATCTTGGAAAAAAGTGAGTCTTCCAATTTATTGTATGGCTCAGGGTCTCATGAAGTTCCATTAAGATGGACTTTCATTATTGCAGGTGAATTGAATAGCTCAATTTCCTTTGAAATGAAGAAATTTTGAAATTTGTATCCAGCGGTTTGCGGAACTACTGGTATTCTGGTGACATATTTCTTTGTGCCAGATATGACGGGAGTGGACTTCGTCGACGTGGACAGGAAATTCATGGAATACCTTGCCGAGCATAACTGGGATGGAGCAGTAGGCGAGGCAAAATCAGAAGTATCTAGTTCAACGGAGGTTAAAGATTAGTATATGCAACCAAACGAAACTCTGTCAGTTTCAGTTGTTAGTAACCCCTATTTGACTCGTGTCTATTTTCGTAAGGAAAAAGTTGAGAGGCGCCGTCACGTCCTTTGCTGAAGCCATGTCAGTCTTTCTCCGCCGGGACTCCTCCATTTGTTTCGCACAACGAAAGGGTATTCTTAATGCTCTTTTTTTGTCGACGACCTCCAAGCCCAGCAAAGGCTTAGCGGCTGCATCATCAAGCCAGGACACGACTAGCTCAAGTTCGGCCAACTCAGGCGGTTCTTCGTCTTCTCCAGCGCGTACACCTCCAAAGAAGAAATATACGAAGAAGCCAAAGGTGTTCAGACCTCTAAAGCCTCTGGAGCCTGGTGCTCTCGAGTCCAGTAAACTAAGACAACACCTCAAGCATATTGAAGATACCAAAGATGAACTTGTTCTTGAAGACCTTGAGCGCCATAAACCTGCAAAGGTTGCGGACTCACGTCCCACGACTTACGATAAACAGTATGCCGAGCTCAGGAGGAATATCATACGCTCCTTCTCAGTACCGCAAATCCAGAAGTTCATCTCAATGTATGGCATCACATTACCCCCATATCGGAAAAAGAGCAAGGATCTATGTACAGAGTTAATCCTAGAGAGGTGGGGATGGAAACCTCTCAGAGTAGTTCGAGAGGAGAGGGCATTATGGAGGGATACTTCTGTGAAAGGTGAGTATACCGCCCTTCCCTTTCGTCGTCTTTTGACTCATGTAAGATTATAGAGTATCCTATGAATTCTGGCTCCGCCTTCGTATTTATGGGTCAAGGTAAGCGACTGCTTTTCATTTTCGTGGATATAATATTCAAAATGCTTTAGATGGAGCGGACCTGCTCAACCTTGCCAAACGTTACAATGTTCATCTCTCCTTCAATTCCGACCCTCTCAGCCTTCGAGTACAAGGCTTGAAGGGCGCCATTCAACAATTAGACGGTTATCTCAAGGTCTTCTACGAGGTATTTCGCATTTTGCGTCATCAGAGATTGTTGTTTATATTAATCCCAAGGATATTGCACAAGACACTGTCGAACTGCCTATTGGTTTGACGATATCGGTCGAAATGGCTCATGAGTTGTCACGCTTGTCTGGAGCGTATGCTGAACCTTTAGAGTCCGGGAAGGTTAGTGAACTTGTGTATAAACCTGTTGCAGGCCTAAGTATTCTTCAGATACTCGTTACATATCGAAAAAGAAAGCCAGAATCGGTACATTTGTTGAAGCGTCTCGCCGTCCAAGCAGCTTCACAGGTATAGCTTCGTCACATTTTAATGATTTATTGCTAACTGGCACTTAGGCTGAGGCCAAAACTCGTGATACTCTTCAAGTCCTCTCGCTTACTTCCAACGCCTCCCAGGATGCTCCCTTGGCAAATTATTCGTTCTATCCTTTCTTCCCTTCGCAAGCCACCTCCACCAAGGTTCAGTCTAGTAGCCCCTTCAGACTAAGGAGGATAGGAGAGTGGTTACGCGCTGGTGCTAGGGTGAGCATAAACAGCAAAGATCCCAATGAACCATCGCTGTCCCACTCGTACGTTGTATTTTCGCTGAGTTATGTGACTACTGACACCTTGATCAGGTCAAATCTCAATGTTCAACGCCTGATCTCCGATAAGCTTGGCGAAGTCCCTGAAGGCTCCACTCGAGTGGTAACTGCCTCGTAAGACATTTTATATATATAGCTTGGCTTTGTCTATTACTTACCACAAGTTTTATAGGATAGGACACGTGCTCTTCCTATCAGAGGTAGGAAAGTCGACACTGGTTCCACCGATTGCGGGTATTGTCGGGCTTGACGCTGCCTTAAAGCTAGCTCAGGAGAAGGAGGAGCGCGTTGTTTTTAATGCAGGGTGGGTCGGTTAAACTCGGATAGATAATCAGACTAATATTCAAAACAGCGTACCCAAATCTGTTATGATGACTTGGCCCGATACAGAACGGATGTTACAACGTTTAGTATATAAGGCATACGATGCCGCTGGAAAGCAGCAGGAATCTGGGCCAAGTCGAATGCTAACGGTCGAACTTTCCGAACATGTGCCATCTTCAATCAATCCTGAAGGGTCTGACACCCATAACATTGTTTGCAAAAGGAGTATAGAGACAACGATGGACATATTGCTTTCGGCGAGGTATGTTCTTCTCAAAACCATCATGAACGATTATGCTAAATCGTACAGGACGACTGATCTACATCTTGCCGCTGAAGATACTGAATGGATCCCATTTCCAGAAATGCCCTTGGAGCTGAGAACTTATGCCGCCCTATCGTTGTCTAGACCAATTGCAGTGATTCCTCTGGTTCTTGAACTCGATGGCCAGACGTACGTTCTATCGTCAAGCTCCCAGCTTAGAAGAAGCTACCATCGGGTGACCGTTCCACGAACGATCGCCGGAATCGAGGATTCTTCAAGACAACTCGAATGCCTCGTAGAGGCTACTGTTAACCCTGAGAATGGCTTGGATGTAGCGGAATGCAAGGTAGGATCACGTCCTTCTACGCAAAATCATACGTACTCATATTTCGTCTTTAGCTTCGCTGCAAAGATCCGAACTCAGATGATGGATGGAAATTATTCCTCCAACAGTGTGACATTCTTACTACTATCGACGCAAACCCTGTACGGGAACACCCCTTTGAAGCGTTTAGATCTTGGCAGGACGAAATGAGACCAACAGAAGCGGAGAAACCGGAGGCTGATATGAATGATACCGAAATCACAAAAATGTTCAATATGCCGGTTCGCAATGCCGATAATATTGATAGGATCTTGGCTAGAGCTGTGGCAGAAGATGCTAAGCCTTCCTCGCCACTATCGTAAACTACCACCACGATAAGACTGGACACCTGTATAATCTAAATAGACATACATTTAATACATACCTCCAATCACCGCTTTTTCGCAGCTTTCTCTTTTCGTTTTTTCGCCTTCAACTCTTTCTTCATCCTCGAATCAACCATCACATATCGTCCCTTCACCCCCTTGGGTCTCCCTTTTAGACCCTTGTGCGCCCCCTTCGCCACGACGAGTTTAATGTCTTTCTTCGGCTTCTTTCCACTACTTAGTCCCTTCCTCATCACTTTGTCAATCGCCTGCGCCTTTTCCTTCTCCGACATATCGGCTGTGGTATTCACGCCCTCAGCTTTCTTCATGGCTTTCTCCAGCCTCTGAGCAGCCTTGAACTTCTTTCTTGCTTTGGCTTCAGCTACTTTTTTAATGGGTCGGGCGTCAAGAGCTCGTTGTTTGGCGCGGAGAGCTGCCATGGCTTCTTTCGTGACGGGGATGTTAGGCTTGTAGAATTTGGCTTCGTCGTCGAGGAACCAGGATGGTAGATCGTCTTTAGAGTTGAGGGAATATCGGTTAAAACCGTCGTTGATGAGCTGGGTTTTAGTCTTTTCGCGGTTGATCAGCTGTTGAGCGATCATGACAGCCTCTGGGGTGTTTAGACCAAAATCTGTTCAAAGGAGGGTCAGAGAAATGACACAACTAGATTTATCCGAAGGAGCCATACCTCGTACTCGTTTTTGCACCCGTTCGGATTGGTCTTCTTCATCACCATCCCACATGTCTACATCATCGTCATTGTTATCTTGCGGGACAACTTCAAACCCACTGTCTTCATCTGTTTCAGAAGTCTGACAAAGAGTGAGCACACGCCCACTACAGATAGACAAAAACTTACCTCTGAATCCTCATCCGCCTCGATTTCTGATTCTTCGCTCAGAGCTCCTTCATCTTCGGTATCTTCACCCTCATCATCCACTTCATCTAGCTTCAAGCCTCCAAATACATCCTGCGAGAACCACACTTTGGCTGCAGCACTCGTAGCAGGCTTCGCGCTAGGCTCGTCAAATGAAACTTTCAACCTCTTTTTGGCTTTGGGACCGACATCTATCCCTTTCTCTTCCCTCGTTCGCTTCTTTTTCTCCGACGCTGTAGGGCCAACCTCTTCATCCGAACCATCATCGTCTGAGGAATCACTATCCCTCAGTTTTGCCTCTTGCAATTTATCCCATCCCCCATCCTCGCCGTTGTCAAACCCTTCACCATCTTCTGCACCACTGTCGTCGTTGGAGCCCTTCGCTTTAATACCACCCCACTCTTCTCGTTCTTTATTCTTCCTCCTGGCTTCTTTCACCTTATATTTTGCATCCCTTTCTCGCATTCTCTCTTGATAGGCTTCATACATTCCATCCATCTCCGTCTCCAAATCGGCCACTTTCCTCTCTCTTTCTTCTTCTGAGTCTAAGGGTGAATCTTCTTCTCCAGACTCCATGTCTTCATCGCTGCTTTCCCCGAAATCCTCGTCCCCGTCTGCATCCATCGCCAGCTTTGTCTTTCGTGACTTCCGAAGGTCTTCTTCCTTTGTACCAAGCTCGAACATATCATCCTGACCCAGGCCCAGGGTTGGATCTGACTGTTCAAGACCAATATCCAAGGGAGCGGTCATTTGCAGCTGCATTCGTTGGATTGTTCGAGTCTTGATCTCGTTTGCTCGTCTTCGCTCGCGTTTGGTACGAGCGGCTGCTTCAGCGTTAAGTCGTTCTAGCTGTAACGCAGATGTAGTGAATTGCTGTACTAGGCGAAATTCATGAGCAAATTACCTCTTCTGAAATTTCCTGCTCCTCATCAACGACCTCAACGACCTCAACTTGCTCTATCGCATCTTCGATATCCTTGGCTTTGAGGTCAATACCAAGCTCTTCGCGAAGGGCAAGTCGCCACTTGATGAGAGCTTTAAAGTCGCCCTTGCCGAGAACTTTCAGATCTTCACAGTTGGCCTTGACTTCCTCAGTGGTGATATGTAATGCTAGCCATCTAGCAAAACAAAGTAAAGCGAGATCATTTGGATAGCCTAAAACTTACATACTCTTTCTCTTCCTCTGAGTGGAAAGAAATCTTGTTCGCGCCACCAAGCGCAGCAATTGGATCGTGCTCGCGTATAAATGTCGAAGCTTCCAATATTTTGAACAGTGTATAGTCACCATCGGCGTAACCATCACGATGTCTTCTCTTCTTCTCGGGGTGGAAGACGTTGGCCTGAGCCTTGTCCATAGATACACCTTTATCTTCTGGATTTATCGAAGAAGACAAGTCTTTGAACACATGTTTAGGGTCGAGGAATTTCGGATCGATATGTTTAGGTGCAAGGAACTCGCGGCACACGACAAAGATTTCTGCAGAAACGTTCCTATGAGACATACAGTCAGCTCAGGCCTACCACTTAGAGACAAAAAAGCTATCACCTTGACGAAGGTGGCTTCGTGGCCTCTACTTTCCCGAACAACTGATTGAACACCCAGATCAAATTGTTGTAATCCACGCTTCTGAACACCTTTGTCACGAACGTGCCACCCTTTGCCAAAAATTCGACTGCTAGTTTCAAACTCATCAATACCAATTCACTTTGCGAGTAAGCATCTTGAATCCAAGCGGTACCGACGTTCGGGGCACCATCGTGCAATACAACGTCGGCTTTCCAATCTTTGAGCTCGTTTCGGATGAGGTTTCGGCATTGGGTAGTCGTAATATCAGAGGTGAAGGTTACAACACGTGGAATAGGTCTTATAGGAACGAGATCTACGCCTACAAAGTCAAAGGTTTAGTATATGGAAACGATAGAAAGGTCGAAAACAAATCGTACCAACAATGACACTGTTCGCAGGCATGTATTTGCTTGCAACTTGCAGCCAACCACCAGGCGCAGCGCACAGATCTATTGTACATCTTGATGACTCTAAAATCGAGTACTTTTTGTTCAATTGAATAAGCTTAAAGGCCGAACGTGCTCGATAGCCTTGCTCTCTATTCGTTCCAGTCAATGGAGGAAATTTAAAAGATCAAAAAGTTGGCGCACTTTGCGAGTTTATAGTATTTATCAAGGCGGCCTTTGCCTGTCTTCTTTTGTGCCTTACCCATTTCTCTACGCCTAGAGAAATGATCAAGGGCTTGGGCGAGTGTATGAATTTGATGGGCCAAAAAAGTTGAGGTGATAGAAAACATTGTCTGACATAATCAAGGCCCGGAACTAAAAATAGAGGTATCTGATCTTGAGGTCCATGTTCAGGTTGCTCTCTACAGCTTAATCTAAACCTCACGACTCATATCGATATCTCTCGTATCATGGTCTGTTGAAACGGATTTCTGAAGAGGAGAAAAAGCTCATTGAAATGCTTAGGACTCTCCATTGGGATTGACACCACCGAGCACTCACTATCTCTGGAAGTCCGGTGCTGCGTTTAGTGAGCTTCAGTTTGACCATAGTTTTGGTAGCAACTGTTTAAATTGCCCGTAGTTGCAACTGGGATGATGCTTGGATCTTTTGGAAGTGAGTAGACTTCTTGACTGGCATCTTGTCATGATCTGCTCGCTGAAGGGGACTAACACGGCTCTAAGCTCACGCTCTCAAGACATTTCCGGGAATCACAACAGACAACATGCATGCTTGGGAGACGGCTTCTCGTTATGCTGTGCGAAATTTCACCGTTTCTTGCCTCTGAAAGCTTTGCTGAACGCAAATATGGACGGGTGATTAGGTTTTTAACGGACTCGGCCTCATGTTGGTTTCTATGCACCCCAGATTTGAGGTCCACCGGTTCGCCGGTAAGGCCATCTTAGGAGGTGCCGCAGTCTTTTCGGCTAGCATATATACCGTGGTTTTGGGGAGGGGGAAGTCAGTAACTGTAGATCCCTGACGGTGCTGTTCTTGTTCGCTGATACCTTGTCCAGGTTAAACTTCTTGGGGCCCATAACTCCCCTGGGTGGTATTGTAATGATTGCAGGGTATGTATTAGTCTTGTTCTTTTTATTTTTATATTCAGAGTCAACTGACATTGAGCGCTCATTCAGTTACATATCGATGTTATTCTAGTAGGGATGTGATTATAAGAACGCGACCACGTGACCCACGCGACTTTGCGTGAAAACTCCGCCACCTCGAGGCATCAACGAGTACACACAACAAATACTCGCTCTGCCATTTGCTCTGCCACAGCTTTCTTTGTCCGCTCACCAAAGCAATGGCGTCCGCCACACAGTCTACCCAGCTTTCGTTCTTTGCGTCTTCGGCGTCGTCGTTTCGTCCAGCTCCTTATGCTCCAGTATCGGCCAGCTCGGTCGCATCATCCTCATCATCATCAAGGCCCACATTTTCTACGAGAAACAACAGCAACCGTGGGCATGAACCGCTTCCGCAATCGATGGATCCCCTCGCTACAGATCCTAATATTCTCTTTATCCACCCGCCGTTTCATACTTTTCCGAATTCCCATCTGCACTCCGATGGGCTCACATACTCTGTGATGGCCGAAAACCCAGAGTGGTTTCTCGATGCCAACGATTTTCTATCTCAGAATAACTCCAAACCAAATGCAGTAGCCTATCCACCTCATCTTGAGCCACCTCGGGGCTGGTGTCCTGCTAAGAAGAAAGATCTGAAAGAACGTGGCAATGATGGATGGCCCGAAGGCGAAGAACCTCGTCTTCGCTGCACCTTTTGTCGTCGCACTTATGCTGGTGTAAATGCCAAGAGCATGTGGAGGCGCCATGTATTTGAGAAACATAAAATTGCCATGGCCAACCGCCGGGACGGAACCACTGACCGCCCACGCGGCAGGGGGTCGGGCAGTAAGTTTTCTTTTTCATCGGGTTTCACAGGATCATGAGCTAACGCAAAGTCCCAGAGGAAAACAAACAGTTAACAGCGATCAAGAAGAGTGAGATTCATGACGGGCTCATCAATATTATCGTTGCACCTCAAACGATTCCTGACGTGACATCGCAGAAGTCGAGATTCCGCTCGATGAAAGATAGCGAACTGACAAAGAAACGTGAACGCAGGAATGGGCAAAGTTTGTTACCACTTACACCTCGCCACCCCAAGAGAGCACTTTCTATCCCTACCGAAGAGGAAGAAAGTGAAGAAGAGGAAGAAGACCTACCCCCTCCAAAGAATCCTACACCACCTCTGACACCTCATGCCGAAGAATCGTCCGACCCGCCAGCTATTCTTACTTCTGAACATCGCGCCACCGCTTCCCCACCACCTGTTCCTCACTCGCTTATTCCAGAATCACCTTATAATCCCCTTCAAACGCCTTCATTCCGTCACTCGCCCGCTCGCCTTGCTTCAGAGCAACCATGGCGGTTCCCCAGCCCAAGCCACCCCCTCCACTCAACTACACGCGATATATCTTTGACCATGCTAGCGAAACCTGATGGTACCCCGAGTATCAAGGGCCTGCCACCCGTCGGAGCCAGTCCGATGCTTGCTCTCCATTCTTCACCGTTATCCGGGGCCCTGCATTCAGATTCGTCAAGTTATGAAACACCTGCTAGGACTACGTTCCTATTCGGGAGACCTGGCGCCAAGTCCCATCTCTTTGACCATGTCGGCTCTCCTCTCAGTTCAGGCAGATTTCGGTCATTCAGACAGCGCATAACTAGTTCTCCATTCCCACTGTCATCTGCTAGACGAACACCAAAGACACATAGTCGGTATCCGTCGGGATCGTCCGACGCCTGGTTCAGCACGAATGATCGGCTCTCTGCTCTTTCATCGTCGACGTCCTCACTGCCAGACGAATCTTCGTCCAATGATCCATTCTCCATTTGGCCTTCAATTAATGGTGTTTCAGTTGTTTCCCCCGTTCGGTCCGCCAGGCCTCCTATGGAGGCGGAAAGTCCTGTAGTGCGAAGCGGATCAATATCCTCTCTCGCTGGTGAGATTGGGTTGTTAGAGCCTTTTGCTCTCCGAAAAGCCCAGGAGCCGGACGACGAAGTTGATGATGATTTAAAGGGGCTCCTTTCCTCCTCGCCATTGAGGGGAGACTCACGGATGGATGGGAAACGATCTACACCCCCAGCTCACAGCTCGGCGGACCTGAGCCCACCGCTGAAGAAGCGGCGAATGTCGATGGAAGCCTCCCACGCATAGAACTTTGTCTCAACGCAGTTTACTTTCCTCCTTTCTGCTGTGATTTTCTGCTATGTCAGCAACAATATCGTAAATTTCTTTCGATGATTTTTAGCTTTCGTTTTCTTGAGTTCGTTTAAATTTCGTTTTCGAATAGTGATATCTAATATCCTCTGTGTTTTCAGTAGTTAAATCTTGTAGTGATCTTAGTGTATGAATAGTGTTTTCTTGATAGCGAGGATAATATTTATTCGCCTTTGTCCTTATCTGGGCGTTGTATCCCACCCTGTGTTGGGTTCGCCAAACAGTGATCGTGTTGAACATCATTTCCTGTCACCACCAGCAGCCTCACCACTCATCCGCCTCCAGTTTTCGATTTCCTTCGCTGGACTCTTCTTTTTTTCCTGACGACACGCAATATAATATCAAAATCCATTCAATTACGACCCAATTTTTGAAACAAAAGCATGCAAGCCATCAAATGTACCACCTTTTATGCCCCTTAGTCCGTGCGAGCTCTGCTGATGTGTTGCCTCAAGGTGTCGTGGTCGGTGACGGTGCTGTTGGAAAGGTGTGTGGCACGCCATAGTCTCTGAGCAAGTCGTACTCATCTGCATAATTTCCAGACATGTCTGCTCATATCCTATACCACCAATGCGTTCCCTGTATGTTCATTCTACATTCTACGAGTTTCTGGCGGCAAACTGACATCCATCGCAATCCAGGGAGAGTATATCCCGACTGGTGCGTTTATTTGAGAAATAACGAAGACTTCTCAACTGCAACTTGTCCCTCTGTGTCGTCCGCAACAGTGTTCGACAACTACTCTGCCAACGTCATGGTTGATGGCAAGACCATCTCACTCGGGCTGTGGGATACGGCTGGTCAAGAGGACTATGACCGTCTCCGCCCTTTATCATACCCTCAGACGGATGTGTTCCTGATCTGCTTTTCGCTCGTTAGTCCGCCCAGTTATGAGAATGTCAGAACGAAGGTATGTGAACTTTTAGTCTGGCCCCGAGAAATAGTCGTTTACCCACACTTCTTTTTCGTAGTGGTATCCCGAAATCTCGCATCATGCACCTTCGACCTCTATAGTTCTAGTTGGAACTAAATTGGATTTGCGTGAAGATCCTGCTACGATCGAAAAGCTGAGAGACCGGTAAGCATCGATCTCGCTTCGATGATACAATTTTTGCTGGCGCATCATCTGAATAGTTTACTCTGTGCCCTTCTTTCAGTCGCATGGCCCCCATAACATACTCACAAGGTGTCGCAATGTGCAAGGATATTGGAGCGGTGAAGTATCTTGAATGCTCGGCTCTGACTCAGAAAGGGCTGAAGACTGTTTTCGATGAAGCAATCAGAGCCGTCCGTGAGTGAATTGCCCTTGATCGTTTTGCTTGATATACTGAGGCTTGTTCCATCACGCCAGTCAACCCTCCTCCTCAGGTTAAGAAAACCAAGAAACCCACTTGTGTTATTGTATGAAAGTGGACTTGCCCCATAATCCGAGATGGCAGGAAATACTCTTCTATTATATCATGCCATTTATGTTTCCTGCTTAACTCGTTTACGACTTCTTGTACAGTGTTTCCCTTCACCCGTTGATCCATGCTCTTAAACAACTGGATTTCAACCCTTCGAATATTCAACTCCGCTATTTCAGTGTTTGCAAATTGACCTAGATCCATATATTAACAGGATGAGAGTCTCTCTGAACGATTGGCTCGATTGCTTAAAAGTTCTGCCCCACAAACGATCTACCGCCGTTAGCCTACAATCACAATCACGGTAATGCCACATGGCAAGATGTTCCCATGGTCCGCTTTCCGTTCTGTGACACTGATCGGTTTGGTTCCGAACTCCATCGACAGCGCACTGAGGGAGACGCTTGAAGCTGCAACTCTGGCGCCCTTTCCAACGGTCCTGACAATGGAGTTCTAGTGTTCTCTGCCAATAAAATTTCACGAGTTCGATGCTCACGCTTACAATAGCACAGGCTTTAGAAGCCAACTTTGGACCTTTGTTGCCAAGTTGATGGCCATCAGGTACACGAAATGATCTGGAATAAATCCCTGACAAATTCGTTTGCTGTATCTAAACTGGGCGACTCTATGTGCTACGTTCGGTTATTTGGCCAATTCTTGACAGACTCATCCGTCAAAGGCACCACCATCCCTCCAACTCTTCGTTCTTTCTCTTTCTCCATCCCTCATCTCCAATCAGCCCGCACCTCGTCCTCCCCTCACGAGCTGCCCGAGAAGGAGTATTGGCATGCTAAAGGCGCCAGATCATCGTTCTGAATCTTGCCTGTCCTCTAGCTCCCGAGCTCTGGTCTAATTGTGCAGTATGCCGCCCCCAAGCTCACTGAAGCCAACCTTGAAACATGGACGTGCTCCCTCCCTGGAGACCAATGCTTCTGCTATGGCAGAGAGCACGATAAGCCTTGGGCAAATCTCGCGGTTTCCTGAGCCACCTTCTTCCATCCCCAATTCCCCCATGCGGCCTGCCTTCGACACTTCTGCTAATCCTTCTACCCCTCCTTCTCGTTACCAGCCTCGTCGACTACCTAATCCACCAACAACACCTTCCACTCGTTCACCTGACCCAGGTCCTTCTTTTCACCCACTGCCACAACCACCCCACAATCCACCTCCTTATTCGGCTGGCTCATCGCAGCCCACTCGATCAACGCCGACCTTGTCCGCACACGATTGGCACGATGGAGCATCCAGCATTGATATCGATGGCGCTGAAGATCGGTTCCTTCCTACATCCCTCATCACATCACTGTTGAAGGATAATAAGCTGAAACGAAATTCTGAAGCGACAAGCTTTGCATTCAGCGGTATCTCTGAGATCACGTACCCCCCGGTGGCGGAGCGCTCTCAAACGGCGAGCCCATCAACGTCCGGTTTTACCGATCCCTTACTTCCCAATGGTCGACGGCGGGGAGGGGACATACCGCCTGGCCATCTGAAGAAGGTCAGTGGGCCGAAGCGACAATCCTCCGAGTCGGACAGCGACACACTGGCTTCGATGGGCAATTATCCTATCCAATTGATACGCTCGGCTTCACGCGGTCATCGCTCTTCGGGACTTCATCACTTGAACAACGTGCCTGGTAATGGCCAGTTTTCCATCCATGACTCGGAAACTATACGCAGCACAGATGGGTTCTACCAGAACAAGCTGGACACACCTTATGAACGCGACGAATTCAACGACTTTAAAGGCCCCGGCACTGGATATCAGGAACCCGCCTTTTTATCCACTGATCCTACCCGGGACCGCTCAAGGGATTCCAAGATAGAGGCCAAACACCGAAGTAAAGCATCATTTAACTCTTCGAAGAGCGCTGGGTCGTTTCTGTCGCGTCTCTCGAATGGTCTCTCCCTGCGCCGTACGTTTGGAGGTGGCAGGAACCATAAACCCTTACCTCCAGTGCCGATCATTCCAACTATCCCAATAGCAGAAGAACAGGCTTATCGAAAACTGGAAGAATCCTCACCTCTACCGAATTTGATCCATCGCGCTGGAGTGGTTCATGATATGCTGCAGAATGGTCGGCGACCAACTAGTACACCACATAGCCCGGGAACGGCGAATTTCGGTCAACCTGCGTTCGACCCGTCGTTACACCATTCCTACTACACCACTTTCAAAGAACCCAATGAATCCGAAGCTCAGGAATATAGGAACGAAGGTTCTTTCCGTTTGCCCTACGGAGTGACGATTCCTGTCCCATTCTATTCTTCGAGTACCGTCCCTGCTGGACAGCACAAGTCAACACTCAACCCAAGGAGCAAGCGAAAATTGTGGATTCTAATATCTATATTTTTGTTGTTGGCCATCATCGGAATTGTGGTCGGGGTCGTGCTCAGCAAGAGAGGTAAGAGCCCACAACCTCATTGCCAAGGTACAATGACGGGAAGTGCCTGCAATCTCAGTAAGCTTGATTCATCTTCAAAAACCAGGACAATACCCATGCTTATTGTTTCTAGATCCGACTTGTGTATGCACATCGACCGTCACAGGACAGTGTAACGAACTGGCTGCGAGCGTTCTCAGTCTTATTCCAGCGGTAAACGATATTTTTAAGTCAAATTACACCGCAGCGTTGGCATATCAGAGCTTTTGGCTTATGCAAGGAAAGCCATCATCTAGTAACTGTGCTTCGCAGGCTGAAGTTTTGGACGTTGGAAGAGGATTTGACCAGACATCCTTCCCAAACCGCACACGGTGGCTTCAGGCGGCGCTGCTATGGAACGCGCTTCAAACCATGGATGCATCAAGTTCGCAGAAAATGAAATCTTTTGTGCAAAATCTGCCTTGGAAGTCGTTGAATTCCGGCGATTCGCCTAGCACGAGTAATGGTGCTAGCTTTTCGATGACTGCCGCTGGTTTCACGTACGATTTCGCTGCTCAAACGGTTTCTCAACCTTCCGCATCATTCATTACCCAAGGACAACCAACATCTGCTCAGATTAAGAAGGTTAGCTCAACCGCGCAAAGTACTTTGGACCGAATGTACACTTTTGCTCAAGGTACGTCATCTTGATTCTCTCTTTTGTATGATTCAATTTAACACCCCAACAGCATCTTCCAGTCAACGGACAACGGCATTGCAGAAATATTGGACATCTGTGCTACAGCAACGCCCTGACGCCCTCGCAACTTTCAAATCTGCGCTCCGCGTTTCGCCTATTCTCTTACCGTTCAATGCATCTTCGGGACCTGTGCGCAACCTTTATTCGTCATCTCCGACATCCACCTTCCCCCCGCCCCTCTCCTGCTACCCTGACTTGGATGCCGGCGAGCTGCAACAACTCAATGCATTTGAGAGTGCTACTTTCAATCTTCCAAACGCCAAGAGCTCTACTCAGTTTGACTCAACCTGCTTCCCTGATCGGCCAATTTACGGCGTTCTAGATGTCCTGCAATTGCGCCTACCTTACCCTGATGGTGCCGTGAATATGGCCCAACAAGCTGCTCAACTTGACAGCGGTGCAGGTTCCAGGATCGTTGTTTATTCCAGAGAACCATCAAATGGTAACCCGGTCGACTCAGTTACTTACGTCCCTTCCCAAACCGATCCACGACAATACGGAACCTACAATTACTTCGACCACGTCGTCTTGCAGTACCTGACATCTGTACCAGATATCAGTACCGCGTCCGCGTTGGTGAGCTTCGTCCTTCAACAAGCGACCGGTCAGAAGTTACCAACACCACCTGATGCATCGACCATCCTCTTTTCTGCCCTGGAAAGGTTGCCAGTAATGGAGGTAGCAGTTTTTGGGGATGTCCAACCTTCTGACCTGAAATCTGTGAACTCCCCTTTTACTACCCCATCAGGCGCGCTTTTCTTTGGTTCCGATGATGGGACTGCCTTGAGGGAATGGACTATTAGTACCGGTCAGCACCCAGTTGTGTGGACCCAAAACGCCACATCGCCAACTGTCCTTCGAGACACCACTTTGGACAGCGCCAACATCATCAGCCAAACCTGGACTGCCGCCTCCAATGCGATCAAGCAACATGCGGCAGGTGTTGGGCTGGCCAATGTAACGAATTCCCTTGGGCCTCAGTTTGCCCCTTGATAATCGAAACTCCTGGATGTGTTCTCGATCTTACTTACACTTTACCTTCATTCGATTTTATCGCTTATTACTATTTAGGCCTAGCTTTTAAGGTTGTGTCTGCCTTATGTTGTTGCTTTTTTGCACTCGCCGTGCTTCGGGACTTTTCCATATTGCTACTATTCCTGGCTACACCACATTCTTATTTACTGTTAAACTTTGACTCTCTATCTATAGGCAATGTATACTCTGCATCATGTTATTTGCAATTAAGCTCGTCGGGTGTTTACTATCAATCGATCACTCATGTTCGGTCAGTAGCTCGGCGTCGCCATTATCCCCGGCCCGGGCGGCTGTTATTACCTGCAACTGTTGCATCTTAAAGTGTCTTGATTCTCGTCCCCCATCGGCTTCACACATTTTGAGCATTTGAGAGTCTGCAAAATGCCTAGAGTTGCACAGCAACCCACCACTCGAAACCCTCATAACCCTCTGCTCGTATCAGGTCCAAATCCTCATCCGAACGTTCTGAAAAGGAACCAGGTGTGCTTCATCTTTTGATAGCATATGCTTTACAAAACGACATCACCTTAACATGCTAATTGCAGGCTTGCCATCAAGTAGGTGTTCTGCGCTCTCTAAGACACACTCTATAAGCTTGTTGATGGTCGGATTGTTTGGTAGTGCCGCAGGCGAAAGTTGGTGAGCTACAGTATCCCATACCACAACTTTTCCAATAGTTAAACCCGAATCGTAGAAATGGTTTGCAGTCCACCAATATATCATATGACGACTGAAACATGTACTCTCCAGTGACGCAGAACGTCCATGCTCAACATGCAAGCGTTCTCATGCACATGCCAAATCTCATGCAGCTCCAGGGACAGTGCTGCCACCAGAGCCCGAATGCACCTTCGATGACGGTATGGGACTCTTTTATGGCTCTTTCAGCCTCTAATAACGGTCTCCAGTGGTAGATGTGCAAACGTCAAACGCGGAAGCTCCAAAAAGCAAATACGAACGACTGGAATCGAGAATTAGTAACTCTTCTCAATGTTGATGCAAGTCTTGGTTAACCAAACTTTCAATAGATGAGCTTGAGGCGCTGTTGCGCCAAAAGGAAAATACAGATTTCCCCGCCAATGGACGATCTCCACAACAGGACATAGGTGGACTGGAACATACACCCGTTACGTTTGTTACTGAACCACTTCAAACTTTAGCACACAGCGAGCACTCTCAGAGTACTAGTCAAATCTCCCAATCGCCAATTACTGCACTCCGAACTTTATCTACCTCAATGACCACCGAGAGTCCACCGAGTAACAGCCAACACGACGTGATGTGGTCGCATTGGCCACATGATCTACCAAATGCCGACCTTCTGAAACATTTGTATGTACTCTTGTTCGCTTATTAAAGCTACAATTTGCTGACGTCCTAAAGAGTCGAAGTCTTCTTCACATTTCAACCTCACGCCAATAAGCTATTTCATGTGCCTACTTTCATGCACTCTCTTTCATTGTCACCAACTCACCCCAAATTCCCCGCTATTCCCGTCCTTCATGCAATTTGTGCCATGGGAAGTTTATATACCGCTGCAGTCACATCACCTCCCGATCCGGACTTCAATCAAGTTGCTCCTGGTAAGTACGTCACATTATGGATAACTCTTCATGTCCAACCTGCTTTTGCCAGATGAAATCTTTCTGGAACGATATCGTGTGAAAGAGAAAAGGGTGGATTCGTTTGCAGAAGTCCAAGCAAAACTCGCAAAGAAAACAGCGGAAGAACTCCATTCTTTGGGAGAACAACTGCTACAAGTCCTCCAAAGTAGGTAACCATGGTCGAGTTCTACATCCAACTAACTTTATCACTCAGCGCAAATTATTCTGACATGGTTTTATTGGTCTCACGGCCGGTTCGTCCTTCACTCCTTTTACTTCTCTGTACTCTCTTAGCTGTCCTATACAGATGGGTTGATGTGAGTTGTTTGCATCTTCTAGATGGAAACATTTCCGATAAAATACTAGATTTTTTTGTCTTCGGCGCACGCGATGAGATTGTCCGTACCTCTTGGCCTCAACATGTGTCCTCCCTTCCACTCCATCACAAATTCTACTCGACCAGCTTCGATTCTTGCCCCAGCACGCACAGTGATAGAAGACGAAATGAGGCGAAATGCGTTTTGGCTGGCATACGCTTGTGAACGACAGCATGGCCTTGGAAACGGATGGGCACTGAGCCTGGACGATCAAGATGTGTCACAAATGCTACCCGTTCGTTCCGACCAGTTCCTACATGGTGTAAGTTTTGTCATTATTCCCCGTTTGTGTTCTTTTTTTGATCATATTCAATTCAAGACTTTGGTCCCACCTGCTGAAAGACAGTGGGCTCATTCCAGAGACGTACTTCTGGTACACCCGCCAGCCCAGATTGATCCTTTTGTATTATTCATCAAAGGGACAATCTTGATATGTGAGATTACGTTCTTCTTATCGATGTACGCCTACTAAGCTCAATTACAGCGCGAGTGAAAGCGTTCAACTTACGATTTCGCGCTAAACACTTTTCTGGAGATCCATCTGTCGCAAACGCCTTTGATGGAATTTCCCCTCATCCTTCGGAACCCATTGATCCACGAGGGTCCATGGCGTTCGTTGAGTTGGATGAAATTGTGGTTTCCTTCCGTGCAAAATTTCCAAGGAATCTCAAGGATCCAATAAACAACAACGTAGTGGATAGTCATCTCTACACTACCTGTCTCATGCCCCTTGTGTATGTATTTTTGGCTTTTTTTTATTGTATTCTACTTACTAAAACTCCAGCGCGACGATTGTATTACATGACCCACACGCTGAGGTTCGGCAAAGTGGCTGTATATCAGCTTTGAAAATTCTAGCTGCAGCCAGAGCTATTCTGGATCTCATATACGCTGTGCAATCAACCAGCTTTGACATCACGCTACTTGACTCGTTTTGCACGGTTTGACAACCCTTTATTGAGGCTAGACCATACGCTGACGATCTCGTAGTTCGCTTGGTTTGTCAGTGGTCGAGTGCTGGTCAGATTTCTGCAAGCCGCTATCGACGCCCATAGCCTTGAACAAATGCCAATCTTACGAGCAGAAATAGATTACGTCCAGTACGTCGTTCTTTCATGGTCTCAACGTCGACTAATCTTCTTGTAGCGACGCCATTTCGAAGGTCGGTCGGCGGATACCTTTGGCTCACAGATACGCCAAGATGCTCGAAGACCTTCTCGTAAAAAGCTGTGGACTGGCTCCTTCTGTTCCTATCGACATGCCCTTCCCTCGTCCCCTCGAGCCCCTTGCGATTCAATCAATGTTCTACGAATCGGATCCGAATCGATGCGTTAGTCTGCATGATGCACTGCACGAGCCAGGCTCGTTCTTGTCACTCGCATAGGTCGCTTGTATCTCATCTAGGCAAATATCTTGGTTTTCTGCCGCTTTTACTTCTTTTTTTCGGTTTCTGTTATTAATTATGTCGCAATATACTGTATTGTAGTTTATGTTATCTTCCGAGACCGGAACTGTGGCTTATGGATGTTGTTGCGTATTTACGATCGTTAAGATAATGCATGGCTTCAACTCAAGCACCCACGATGAGCCGAGTGCTCTTATGCTCTAATTCTCTCCACATCCTAGACAAATTGACATCGCTTCTATGGGTCGTATGGCTGGTGACAAACTGCCTGTGGCCATCTTAGGTCCTTTGGGTACATATACTCATGAGGTGCGTATACCGCAGGTTTCTGATCTTGAACTTCTATTCACAAGCTGTTCTAAAAGGCAGCATTTCATGCCTTCGGTCATCACGCGTTGTATAACGAGCGATCATCCATAGCAGGTATCCACGACTTGTTATCAAAGTTCACATATTTCGGAACTCATTTTCTTCCACTAGATGTGTTTGAAGCTTTATCTACAGGCGAACTTCTCGGTGTTGTTCCACACGAAAACTCCATATTCGGCACAGTGGTGGAGACCTTCGATTTACTTCGGAGCACATCGTGCTCGATAATAGGAGAAGTCACCCTAAAAGTAGAGCATTGTCTTTTGGTCAAACACGGGGTCCAGCTCGAGCAAATCAAAAGAGTTTTCAGTCATGAACAGGTGAAATGCATCTATTTGAGAAAATCGGCATACCTGACAGTAGTAGGCTTTAGGCCAGTGTCGTGGATTTCTAGGTGATAGACTTCCACAGGCCATGACAATAAAAACGCCCTCGACTGCTGCTGCTGCACAAGCCGTTTTGAATCAGGAGCAAGATTGTGCAGCAATATGTTCCCGCATGTGCGCTACACTGTTTGACGGGCTAGAGGTCCTCGCAAGTGGAATCCAGAACGAAAAATGTTCGCACCATTCACTATTTGATTGGAATTTTATTAACGGGCTATAGCCAACTTTACCCAATTTTATCTGTTATCCTCGAGCAATGCATACGAGCTTCCCCCGCCGGTATCAAGGGATTTACAACGAAAGGCTCTCATTAGAGTCGTTGCGCCTGCTACAGCGGACACCACAAGGATATTGGACGCACTCAAATTGTCTACTCTAAGGATTAGTAGACGCCCTTCTCTGGAACCGATCCCTTTTCACAGCACTTACTTTGTTGAGGTCCAGGGTGACCAAAACTCGAATAGTACCAAGGCCGAATGGAGAGCAGAGATAGAAACAGGATTGTCAAGAGTAAAACAAGTAGGAGCCGAAGGGAGCATTCTTGGATTCTGGTGAATGTTAGAGACAGGTTTGTCAAAGCGTCGTGGACGTCTGAGTACTACAATTATAGAGCATTCGAGTCGATTCTAGATCCAAAAATAGCTCAACATGATGACCTAAGCCAGCGTTCTGATCCTGAGCGCTTCTGCCATTCCAACCACGACTCTCCTTCAAGTTTGAGGTTTGGGCATGAACTTAAGGAGTCAACCCAACAGGAATACAACTATTTTCTTTGTCTTCTACTTTTAGTCCAACTCCAGGACTGGGATATGGCGGCTGCTGATGCCCTCGCAGGACCTTCTGCTCTTCGCGATGTTATAGACCCTCAGTTTCACCAAAATAACTTTCCTGCAGAGTTGCACATCAAGACAGAACTAGGGTTAAAGCTTGATAAAGGTGCGTAGTTGACCTGATGAAATCCATCAATGAATGCTCATCGTCGATGCTTAGACGACCAAATATGCCGCCTGGCACTGACACCGGCCGGTTGTCCACTGGGACCTCTTCATTGTCCGCTTCGTCATACAAACCCATCCGCACAGAATTTTCAACCGCCTCGACAACTGCCCACGCACCCACGCGAACGCGAGAGGCTATCTACGGTCTGTAAGCATTGGTTGCGTGGTCTATGCAAGAAGGGAGAAGCATGCGAATTCTTGCACGAATACAACCTTCGAAGAATGCCAGAATGTTGGTGGTATGCAAAATATGGCTACTGTAGTGCAGGCGATGAGTGCCTCTACGCTCATCCAAAAGAGCGGAAGGCTGAGTGCCCTGACTACACGAGAGGATTCTGTAAATTGGGTGAGTAGTCATGCCATACGCCATTGCTCCCGATGCTGACGTCTCATTGAAGGGCCTTCGTGCCCTCGGAAACATATCCGAAAGGTTGCATGTCAATCTTATTTGACTGGGTTTTGCCCTTTGGGGCCAGACTGTCCAAAAGGCCAGTAAGTACGTGGCTTCTTATTGGATTTAACTTTGATTCATACCATTGTAGTCCAAAACCGAACATACCTCCACCAAAAGCATACGAACCACCTGAACCACCTTCCGCCAAAGATCTAGGACCTCCACCTCCTGGTTATGGACGCTACACGGAAACGGGTACTGGAGGTGCGCCATCTCAGAATGGACCAATGAGTAACGTACCTGGTGGACCACCACGACGGAATTTGGACGAAGTCCTTTGTTTTAAGGTGATTTTCAAGGTCGTCTATTGCTAGCAGTGGTCTGACCTGATGACAGTGTGGCGAAAAAGGTCACTATGCGAATCATTGCCGCAATCGCAACGTGCCCGGAAACCGTGGCGGCATGGAAAGGCAGAAGAAATTCGGAGAGCAATAAACCGGGTCTATAAATTTGTACGGTTACACGACTAGCTAATTATATTTCCACCCGAAGATCCGTTGTGTGATGAAGTAATTCGTTCGTTTGATTCTTGCCATTACAATCGTAAACCCTGTTCTCCATGGGCTGGCAGACAACATTCACTCTGAATAAAAGAGCAAAGGGTTGTCATTTGGTTACTGATGAAGTAGCTTCTCATATCAAGGAAGGGCTGGATGGGGTGAAGGCATGTCCCAGTAGCGTTTCTTCTATTTGCATGAAGATTTGATTATTTCAGGTTGGGATGTTGTATCTTTTCATGTGTGTAAATTTGTTAACTTGATTATGGAGGGTCTAATGTGTAATCAGACAACATACATCCGCTGCTCTCACAGTAAATGAGAACTACGACAAGGGTGAGTAGATACTCTCCTTCTATGTAGTCTCAGCGTTGATACCGTTGGTTGCAGATGTCAGAAAAGGTATGTTTTCATTCCCTTGGTAACTCAAAAACTGCAATTTTCCTTGCTGCTTTAGACATGGATATGGCCTTGGACAATATCGTCCCTGAAAATCTCGAATGGCGTCACACTGACGAAGGTCCAGAGTAAGTTATTCTGCTTCACGACAATCCATTCGATCACGGATCTCTAACGCATAAACACTCAGTGACTCGTAAGTCTTGATTACGACATCAAGTATAGAGATACCCGTGCAAACGATCCTTCTCAGTGTCTCCCATACTAAGGCGACTCTTGTGGGATCCTCGATCACCATCCCGATAACGGATGGAAAACTCAACTTAGGTACCTGGCAAGGTAATTACGCGTCCTCCTGCCAGTTCTACGTTGTCCTCTCAACACCCATTAGGCATTTACCTCACAGAGTTCAGGCACTTGCCACATTCACGCAGAATCGTGGCCACAATCTTGTGAGCTACCATGGCGAATTTATTCATCGAGAGATCGCTGACGGCGGTGTTTCTTCGACTGTTATCAGATCTTAAAATATTGTGCCCCGCGTTGTACTCGCAGTTCCAAATACATATTATATTTCTTGGTCGTCTTGGGAATTGGAGGTCGTTCGACGAACACGACAGTCCGTAAATGAATAAGGATGATTTACCAGCGCGAAGAATTGCAACAGTAACGCCAGTGACAACCAATAACTTTGACAATTTTGAAGGCATCGGAGCTACTTACCCAGAACGACGCCCATGAAGAGGCTTTGGAAATATAGCTCTCCGATTTTACAGTAACTCCTCGACATATAGCCATATACACAGATTTGGGTCGCAGCCGTGGTGATGGTGCAGGAGTAATTACCAAATCGGGCAAGCCAAACGTGAACTCTGACATGCCGGTGTTCCTTTTGCCTCTCTTTTGACTAAACCACCACTACACCGCCAGCAATCTTTATTTCTCAGGCTTCAGAGCTGCTAGCTCGATACAGCCTCGTTTAAGATCAGACTGAGCACTGCTATCGATTTGTCTGTTGTCTTTCAGGAAACACCGCGCAAACTTTGTCGCCGAAATCCCCGAGGCGCATATTGACCATAATATAGGCGCGTCTCCGTGCCTATAGTCGTGAACTGCCATGCCCAAAGCAAGCCCCGGAAG
Organism: Crepidotus variabilis; assembly: GCA_015657495.1. Classification (NCBI taxonomy): domain Eukaryota; kingdom Fungi; phylum Basidiomycota; class Agaricomycetes; order Agaricales; family Crepidotaceae; genus Crepidotus; species Crepidotus variabilis. Next base: position 465,667 of record MU157833.1, on the reverse strand, counting down.
TGCGAATATCAATCGCTCTGCTCTGCGCAGAAACCAGGCGTGTTTATTTTCCAAATCGCTCATGTTGCTGTCTGTTAATATTTGGCATTTGGTGGTTTATAGGCATGCAAGACGTGCCGAAAGCGAAAGCTGGTGGGGAACGTGATGTCTGGCGTATGGCGTATGGTCTAATTCTTGAATTTTTTTAATAGAAATGCGATGCGGCTCGACCCCACTGCGGAACTTGCGTGAAGTGTGTGGTGATGGTGAAGGTTGAAGGCACACATTGACTGACATTTTTCGAAGGCATTGGCAAGCACTTGTCAGCGTACCCGCTCCCATAGGCTATGTGTAAGCTCTTATTTCGAGCTTCGTGGCTGGCTTAATAGCTGAATCATGAAACAGTCATCCTACGGAACCCCAATGCTCCTATGACCCAGTGGACGGTCTGAATTTGGCTCCAGAAACGGATCCCCTTTCAAAAATCAAGGAGCTCGAAGATCAGATTTGTAGGGGTTGAAACTACCTTTCTGTGATCTTCGCATTGAATCATTCCCCCAGCTTCTCTTAAGAACCAACTCTTCGAGAGGCAAGCAGCTTCCGCCTCCTCAACCACCTCAGACTCCACCAGCCGCCAAGAAATAATCACTGGCATAACAATACCCCAAGCACCACTCTCATTGGTTAATATCATTCCCGAAAGCCCCCAATCAAGGTTTAGGAATCGTAGTCCCAGTCCAAATGGACGCGACGTCAACGGGGGAGGCATCACCAACAACGCTGGAGGACACCGTGATGATTCCCCAGATCCACTTATTGGCTTACTATTCTCTGGATGGAATCCTGATCTTCCGGACCCGGCTGTTCTGAATCATTAGTAAGCACTGGCTTCGAGTTATAACGATCAACCTTAAGCTCATGAAATACTAGCGTCGATATCTTTTTCCGATGCGATCCTTGTGGCTCGCGGGTACTTCATAAGCCATCGTTTATGCATTCTCTCAGTCTCTCACCTCGAGATGTCAAATTTCCTCATTCGGCCATCTTACATGCCATAGTAAGTCACCACGGGCTGTGGAGTCCTGTCATTCTGACTTCTCGATCATCAGTGTGCATCGGCTTCTAGATGGTCGGGCGCCAATACTGTCACTCTGCCAGACGGTACCCGTCGAGACAAATTTGCAGAGTTTCATGCAAGCAAGACGCGCCAATATATTGATAAGACCATGGCGAGCGGCGAGGAAATATTCTCCGTCATGCAAGCATGTATCATTCTTTCTTGGTATTTTTACCAAGAGGGAAGATGGGTTGAAGTGTGGATTTTTGCTTCGTTTCAAACCAGAGTCGCCATCCCCCTTCGGTTGAACTACCCGGGTACCTTTTCCACTCACGGCAATAGCTCTCCTGGCGCATACCTTGCACCACCGAAGGACCGACGTGATCTCGAAGCCCGCAGACGGACTTGGTGGATGACCATCATGTTTGATCGCATCGCATCAGTAGGCGGTTGGATTCATGCGGTAGACGAACGCGATCTTGGTACCGAGTTACCCCTGCGGCTTAGTGACTTTGAGTTAGACGTACGTTTATCCGCTCCCCGAAAGATTTGCACGTCTAACATCACTACCAGACACCCGTCCCAAGCAACCCGCAAAACATTTCTACCGAAGCTGTTTTCGTACGACATCATCCTCAGTACACCGACTCGTTCATGCTTCTACTTAAAGCTGTTATGTTGTTTGGTCGGGTTACAGACTTCAACGTTCGGGGTACGCTCCGTGCTCCGACTGCACCAAGCAAGAATCAGAATCCTTTCTTTTTGACTGGATTTCAGGAATTGGATGAGCTTGTATCTTCTCAGTTTTTGGAAAATCTTCCGCCCATTTTCAAGAACAACAACGGTGTAACGGATGCGCCTGAAGGCAGCTATGTCGACACTGACCTGTATATGGTTCATGTCATTCCTCACGCGTCAGTTTAGTCGTTGATAGATCTTCATTCGAAAGCTGATGCACACTTTTCACAGAGCAACCATCACACTTCATAACCCTTACATTGACTTCTCAAACCCAACGAGTACGTCTACTGAGCGATGTGTCCGGGCGGCGCGATGTATACTGGCAGCGTATTATACGCTATCCGCGACATCAATTGATATCTGCAGGTTGCACCCGCTGGTCACAGTAAGGCACTCCTCAAATGTTTATAGTTGAATTTTGACCATATCTTGCCAGATATGCTGGTACCTTGCAGCAGCAGTTCAGGTTCAGCTTTGCAAGTATTTCATTGAAATCAATGACGCAGAACGAGAATCGACAGTATGGGGAGAGATAAATATTTTGAGGTAAGTGCCAAATGCCGAGAAGATGTTCCAGGCTAATTTTACTGCAGATTTGCGATGATGCAATATGGTCAACGATCTCCCATCGGCAGTAGGTTTTGAATGTTTGCCGCGAGTGTGTTTCTCACATCTTTATCGCAGCTCGGCAAGAGAAGCTCCTTCAAGGACTCATGCGAGAAATTGTCCGAATGACGGCTCAGAAACAACCTCTCGAAGTTGGGATTCCACTTTACCCATTTTCCCACCAGACACTCTTCAGGAAGGATGAACCACCACAGCCAGAAACCGACGAGTCTTTGACGGGTGCACCTCTACCAGGTAGTCCAGAAGCCGATGCTGTAATGAATCGCGCTCCGTCTTCAGCATCCGACTCGAACTCGATCCCAAACTCGCATTTGTCGCCGTCTCCTCTGCCGAGAGGCACACTTATGACGACTCCCACATGGTCTACTCCTGATTATTCAAATAATTCTCCCGGGAATGGGAGTTCTCATAGTTATGTCGGTTGATTCCTTCACTTCTCTTCGACTTTTATGATATAAACGAGACAATTGGACTCCATTCTTCTTCCTTCTCCTTGGTTGTATTGAAGTTCTGGATATTTCACTATTATCGTCGATTCCCTTTGGTTCTCATGCTTTCAAATGTTTATTTACGATTCTTGAGGTATGGAATTTCGTGGTTCAAAATAGTGTGAAGCAAATATCTACTTCGAGTATCTGTCTGTTGACGCTGCGTATCTATCGATATCGACAGCTTCATGTGCTTCACTGGCGGAATCGAGCATGGGAACTGGTGGTTGGGAACCTTTGAATTTATCTTCGACCGGCAGTGTGGGTTGATTCTTTGGTGAAATCTTTACAGCCTCCTTCTCGTGCTTTTGTCTGAGGGCATCCCAAGAAGAGACATGAGCTGAGTTATTGTTGTTCTTTCGGATTTGCTCCCACTTTCCAAGCGCCTTCTGGGTTTGTGGTTTTGGCGCTTCGCTCGTTGCTGCGCTTCCAGGTAGGATTAGAGGTTTCGCTTCTGGGGGTTCTAAAATAGTATCCCGGTGAGATCGAAACAAAAAAAGAATGACTGATGCCACCAACCAGAGTCGTCTGTAGAACGGGCCTGAGGCTTCTCTATCAGAGAGATACTAGGACCTCTTGTCTGACCGTTTGTGATGCCGATGCGAGTTTCGATATTTCTGATAGCTTCTGCGTAGCCAGCAGGGTCTTGAAGAGAGTGAAGGTATCGAACGTGTGCGGATAATTTTTGAAATGAGCCCAGGAAATATCCGGTCACTGCCATTGTACTGATTACTCCGGCGCTGTGCCAATGAGACCATTTCGGCTTTCTAAGACGAAGACCAATCACGGCCGTACTTCCAAAAAGCAAAGATGCAAGCAGCTATGGAAACACCTTCATAAGCATGAGATACGGTGAAACAAAAGATGACATGTACTGGTCTGAACTTTAGCAAGGGTGCTGAAGAAAGAAACTCGACAGCCTGGTGGTAATCATGGTCAGTAAGGTTTCCAGATTCTCTCTCTGGAGACAGAAGTTCTTCTGTAACTGCCCTAGAACTGAAAACAAATTCAGTCCAGCGTAAACTGTGGGTGACGGCTGGTGGTGGTTTCACCGAATCCATGTCGGCATTGACATGGTGAGATCATTGAACTGACGTGAGTTGTACGGAAGCCTCACGTGGTGAGAACCGGGCTAGACTGCCGAAGGTGCCTTGAAATTGAGAAATGCTAAGGGGCAAATCCTGCTTTCCTTACATTGTGACGGTAGTTTGAGTTGCTGAGTTGTAAAGTCAGCTCTGCATCTTTCTTCTTCACCACCATGGACAACAGTGACCAGTACGCCACCGGTCTGCAGCCTGACATGACGGCACAAGCCAGTTTCTCACCCTCGGAATCCCAGCATGGTAACATCACTTGACTCGTCTCTCTCTTGCCTTTTTCACTGACCTGTTCACGAACAGGCACCATGGATCTCGCAACCCCCTCAACACCCGGCTTTCCTCCAGAGGTAAAAGAGAAGAAGAGGGCAAATCCTCTGACGGACCTCGTCGAGACAGAGAAAGCTTTCGTTGACCAACTCACAGGGATTATTAGGGTAAGGATTGTCCGATCATTGGCCTCGAAGGAGTTTGATTCTTACCTCAATTTTATAGAAAGTCGCAGCGGCATGGTCAAGATCCAATTTACCTCCTCCAGAACTGGACACTATGTTCAGGAGCATCGAGGCAATTTATAAGGCCAACCGTGGCTTGCATGCTGTAAGTTTAGAATGACCTTTTGTGCCTGGAAAATCTCTAATGACGAACAACTTAGAAACTAAAGGACATCAGTGCCGATCCACAATCTGCTGGCGAGCTGGGAGGCTTGCTAATAAACTGGGTGCGTATTCCGCTGCCCCCGCTCTTGTGCATGTTCACTGAGTGACCACATGTTCAGATTGACGACCTCAAAAAACCTTACGAAACCTATTGCAACAAGTATAGCACCGGGTTCGACGAGTGGGAACCTGTGCAGTCTAACCAGCGTCTCGGCCCTATCCTGACACAATTCTCCGCCGGCCATCCTGCCCCTTCCAATGACGGAATTTGGACCATGGATTCGTTGTTCTTACTTCCTAGAACGAGATTGGGATACTATCTCAAGCTTTACAAGCGTTTACTCAAGAACACTCAGAACCCTCTGCTTTTCAGTGCGGTTGAAACTTTGAACAGTCTTATCGACACGTTCGAAGCACGGTGTACAGCGAGGGTGGGCGGCAGCAGTCCAGGCGGATCGAACACCCCTCTTGATAGTGTTGATGAGGTAGTCATTGATATGCGAAAGCAGACCCTCAGTCCCCCTGCGCCCGTCGAAAGGATGTTGCCTCCAGATATGCAAGGCAAAACTGGGAGCGAAACAAGTTCTAATTATGCAGGCTCTTCTACAGGGTGCGTCTCCAAGTTGACCTAAGTTTTCTATCATCATGAACGCTTGATAGACAACGCTCTTCTCGTGAATCCGAAACAACCTCAAATAGCCGCGCTTCCACACAAACTATGTCGATGCCAATATCAGACCTCGAACGCCGTCTCTCATCAGACCGATGTCTTGATATCTTCACGATGTCACCAAAGGTACTAAGTACCACATCACGGTTTTTGATTAGATGCTAACTCATTATGAATAGCCCGTTAAGTTGCAAATGAACCCTCCGACGCTAACGTTCAGTCGAGAAATGCGTACCTCTCTTGACGTTGTTGTTCGTTTCACCCCGCGAGCGACTGGGGTCGAAGTCGTCCATTGGGAAGGTCACATTTTTCTCCTTTCCGACCTGTTTTTGATTTGCGAGCGGATGACACCTGAAGAAAGGCAGCGTCCGGGGCACGAAGGTGCAGATATGTGGTTGTGTTACCCTCCTCTTTCTGGAAAGGTGCTCAGAGTCACCGAAATCAATGGCCAGCGTACGTGGCTCCTTCGTGAATGGGTTCAAAAATGTTAAACCCAGATTTTTTTTTAGCCAACGCTTTACAGATCGCGGTTATGAGAAAGGAGTTTCTCACCATTGAGACCATCACTAAAGAAGGACGAGATAGCTTGATCTCCCATTTCAAAGACTGCATTGAATTTTCTACATCCAGTAAGTTTATTATTAGCTATATTTCGCACCTAATTCTGTTTTAGTACCTCCTCTATCCAAGACTCCTCCGCCACCTGTTCCTTCATTCAATGCATTCCCCCGTCTACAGACCGATCTTCCGTCCGTGCCATCTCCCATAGGTCAAGGACGTGGAAGCATGAGCCCTCCTTCGGCCATGAGATCAATATCTCCCACCCCAAGTAACCAGACCCGTGGTTCAACAGAATTGCCACCAATTCCGAACCACTTTGGCGACAAAAGTTTACCTCCAGAGCCTCCGATGCAGATGCAGGGCAATCACCTTCCACCACCGGGCCATGGCGGAGGACTTCCACCTCATCCAAATGCCATGCGACCATCAGCATCCGCTCAACCACTATCTCATGGTCCTCCGCTTCATCCAGGGCCCAACATTCCGCCTGCTCGAAGCATGGGTTTTATGCCTGGTCCGGGTCAACCTCCAGGTGGTTACGATCAGCCTCCGCCTCCGCAAAACTTTGCACCTCCGAACATGCCATATGCTGGTCCAGCGTTCGCGTCGAGTTCGAACCCCAACTTAGCCGCTCCGCATCCTGGTCACCCCAACATGCGACCCCCACTTGGCCATTACCCTCCAGGAGGACCACCTGGTGCCTTGATCCCTCCTCGACCTCCTTCAGAGCCCCCAATGGGGCCTGGTCCTCGAGGACATCCTGGGCCAGGTGGTCTGCCGCCACATGGGCAAGGGTTCTCACCAGCAAATATTGGCATGTCCCAAGTACCTCGCAATAATTCCTTCGCAGGTCTAGGTGCTCCAGGCGGCCCAGGCGGAGGACTTCGGCCGATGCTCCCTTCGCAAGCCCAACGAGCTGTATCAACGGCAGATCCAATGTATTCTACCGAACCTAGTCCTCCAAATTCGCCTGAACAACAGCCTGTTGATCTTGGCCCAGTTACCTCGACTATCTCGGCGCAAATGAAATGCAAGGTCTTCTTGCAACAACAGCACGCACAATGGAAGTCGCTCGGAGCAGCTAAGCTCAAATTGTACCGTCAAGAACCAACCAATATCAAGCAACTCGTTGTGGAAGCTGACAATTCCAAAAAATCTGTGCTGATCTCGACAATCGTTCTCACAGACGGTGTTGAACGGGTTGGAAAGACTGGTGTGGCTGTAGAACTGAGCGACAAGGGCTCGCGGACGGGTATCATCTACATGATCCAGTTAAGGACCGAGCAAGCAGCTGGGGGGCTGTTTGACAGTCTCATTGCAGGTTCGGATAGGGCACGTTAAGTTTTTACTAAAATCTATCTTCTGGGCGGATGGAATGGAAATTTTCTCGCCTCTCCTTTCTTTCAATCCTGGTTTTGGCGCCCTCATTCTTGGTTTCAGGTGGCGATTTCACGCTCGTTTCATGCATTCTTCTCACTTAGATTTGGACCACTTTGGGACCGTTGACGACTTTCTCTTTGTGCTTTCCTATTTTTACCGCATTCCTTCAGTTCATACCCTCTCCCAATTCCCCTATAATACCTTTAACCACTTAATACCTGGTAGCTATCCACGTACGGCTACCCATCGCGCTTTTGGCGCTAAGAAATATAACGTCTTGATTACTGTGAATAGATATGGCAATCACACATACACTGTTATGGAAATCCAAAAACTATCAGGAAATCTCTGCAACCATTACCGTGTGATCGCTGCCCGAAATCCGTGTCTTTGGGATGCCTGGGTCCAAATCCTTTGTTGTCGGGGGTTCCAAGAGCCCAGTTACTTTTGAGAGATTATTAGGATCTATAATAAAGATATAGTCTGAATAATGATTAGTATTTGAACGGCAAATAAAATGCGCGCAGGAGTACAAACCCAAGACATTCTTCCAGTAGAAAGTATAGCTCGTATATTCGGGTTCCATGAAACCTTGTCGATCTTCAGAGAGCCCAGTGCGTTCGCCAAAGGTATGAACTGTAGCGCCTTCCGCTTTTGCTAGTTTTATTCCTTCTGCGTAAAGGCTCCTTGGTTTCGGCAGGGTGTTGAACAAGGCTGTTATTTGGGGTATTGTGAGGAGACCGTCTTCAGGTTGTGCAGGGCGAGCTTTGGTGATGGTACGGGCTGGGTTGCCTTCTTCATCGTCCTCCGCTGAAGCCGCTTTGGCAGTATCTGCGGAAGGCGTATCTGTGAGGACAGAAGAGTCGACAGTAAAATGAACGACGCGCGATGCAGTGATGGTTTCCTCTTGGGTTTCAAGCAGGGGCTCTTTGAAAAGCAGAGAGTATGTTGCATCGGATGGCGTAAAATTAAAATCTGCGAAGTGTGGTGGTGATCAGAAAGCAGGTCAATAGGTTTGATGATATGAAAAAACCTCCTGCAAGGATGCATCGCCAATCCGTAGCAAACTGTTCTTCCCGAAATGCAAGTGTTTCCTTGAACATGATATAGACCTGTCTGAGGACCATATGTAAACGAATAATAATAATAACCGGACTCCCAAACTTACCTGGTTCTTTCATATGTGTATCTAGGATGCCAGAAGAGGTGAGTCGTTGCGACAATGAGGCCTGTCCTGGAATGGTCGTTCCTTTTGAGCGCGACGAGATTGGCAACATTGCGCGTCCTGAAGCTGCTTCTTCTACGAGGCTCGTCGGTGTCAACGTCAACGTCTTCATCGTCATAGTAAATAGTCTTAGAAGCAAACAAAGTGTAAAGGTCCTTCTTAAATGCGACAAGACAGCCATGCTTTTTCCCTGGTCCTGATGCATATCGCTCGGAATAACCTGCTCGTTGCAGCAGAGGCAAGAGTTTTTCAAGTCTGTCCACTTCCTGGATGTTTTATAAGCGCATCAAACCAGCTGCAGACACGGGGGTCTTGCCTGAAGACATAGTATATCAGCATTTTGTCTGAGGATCTCTTCATGGATCAGTGGTTCTCTTTGTTGAGCTTTCAAGCAGTCGCTTGCAGGGAACAATTCTCGTCCTGAAAGATGCTATGAATATTTTGCATTCAGGCGGATAAAATAGAACTCACGGATCAAACATTGAGCAAGTAGCTATACAGACCTAACAGCTGAGTTGGTTTGCAAAAGATAACAAAAGACGCCTAACGGACATTCCAAGAAAGGATCTTGACTTGAGATTGAGATTCGGCTTTCTTTGGAAGAGTCAACCATGACCTGGGATCCAAAGTAGTGTCTTTAATTTTTGATTTGTTGGTTTGCTGTTGGTTTAGTTTTTTCTCCTTCCTTGCCTGAGCCTTTGCGAGTTGCTCCCCAGTGAGCTGCCTGGCTTTCCCAGAAGATGATGGCTGTTCCATGATGGCCGCTCGGTATTCGCTCGGAGAGAGAAATAGAGCACACGTTACGTAACTGCTGAAGCCACGGCTATTTTCTGGCCGGCGGCCCTTACTCACTCTCCTCCACCGTCACCGACAGCGACGACGACGAAATTTTGAATGCAGCGGCTCTCTTCCCTCTGGAGAGGCTTTCCTGCGTTGCAGAGCCGACGGACTCAACACCCCTTCCGTCTTCCGGTGCTTCGGCCACACTCTTGCCGTCATCAATTCCTCTTCCGGGATGCCCACACTGCAACCCAGCGTACGCAAGATTCCGTTCATTCTTTACCAGTCACAATGTCAAAAGCTGCAGAGACATTTGGGAATTATGACCTGGTAAAACGCGTCAAATTAGACTTCACCGACGTCGTTGTGTCAAAATGGAAGAGTAGGGTCACTGGCTTGACTGTGGTTCACTTAGATTATGAAGGTATGTATTGCATATGAAGAAGTCTGCTGACCATATTGAAATCTCGAATCAAATCAGCTCCGATTGTCAATGGTTATTTCGTTGTTGGAACCGAAAGTGAGCGCCATCTAGCGAAGATATAAATCGATTATCTTGACATACTTTACAGTCTTCGATGATTCTGGATGCCCTCATACCCTCGAGCAGTATGTAGACACCGTTCATTGCACTGCATTGCCTTGAATAAAGTTACAGCTTGGTCTTTATGGGATCAGAGAAGTATCCTTACAAGGGGATTCTGGATCTTTTGGCCAACCGAGGCTTTTCGAACGGAACGAATGCTTGGACGGACACCGATCACACTGCCTATACTGTATCCACTGCTGGAGGACAAGGATTTTTACAAATCCTTCCCATTTATGTTGACCACATTCTTTACCCCACAATCACTGACGCTGGGTGAGTTTTCTTGTAATCATCTTTTGACCCCAATATTAACTCAGACCAAGTTTCGTGACAGAAGTACGCATTCAGCCTTCCACCCTGGCGCAGTGATATTAATCAGTCACTGCAGGTACATCATATCGATGATAAAGGCAACGACTCTGGTGTGGTCTACAGTGAGATGCAAGGCAGAGAGAACACATCCGGTGATCTTATGGCTCTCAGGTAGATTTATGCCGCATTTATCTGATCCATTCTATATTGACGTCCGTGATGCAGACAACAACGGTTGTTAGACCCGCCAGGCAGTGCCTATAGGAGCGAAACTGGTGGATTGATGGAGGCACTGCGTGTCTTGACGCCGGACCAGAGTGAGAATTGAAGCTTGACCACTATATTCTGCGCTGACACTTGATCTTAGTCCGCAATTATCATTCGAGTTACTACGTGCCCCATAATTTAGCTCTCATTGTGGGCGGCAAACTGACCGGTGGAACTGCATCCCTGCTCCAAGTGGTCCAGGAGGAGATTGAACCCAAGCTCATTAAACATGGACAAGACAAAGGGCCGCGACCTCCTGGATGGAAGAGGCCGTTCCTCGAAACTCCGAGCTCTAACCGAAAGCCCATACCAGAGACCAAGAAAGATGTTGTTCCGTTCCCAGAGAAGGATGAAAGTACGTTTCATGTTTGCACTAACAAATGGCATTTTCTCATTATTCTCGCCAAGGTCAAGGAGAAGTTACCATCACATTCCTCGGACCACCACCAAACGACCACTTAGCTCGAAAGGCTTTGGATATCCTCTCAATTTACCTGACCTCATCGTCAGCAGCGCCATTGAACAAGGAATACGTGGAGGTTGAATCTCCTCTTTGGTACGTTACATTTGTCTGCCCGATCTTACGCCATGATGATTGACATCCCCTACTAGTTCATACATATACTTCGCCGAAGATGTTAGAGCAACCTACGTCAACTTACCTGTTTACGTGGCTTCTGTCCCGACTGAAAATCTGGATTCATTCAACGACAAGCTGAAAGTTAGTTTTCAACGTATTGTCAAAGAAGGGATCAACATGGAGAGGATGAAGATGGTCCTTCACCGAGATGAGCGCCAGGTTTGTGTTTGGATCTTATAAATGTTTCCAAGGCTCACATTTTCTCTTCAGCTCCGTAGTAAACTTGAATCCGCCAAAGGCGATACTTTTTCTGGAACCATCATCTCCGACTTTTTGTACGGCAAGGAGGATGGATCTGAACTGAAGGCCTCGATGGATGAAATCATTTACTACAAAGAATTGCACACGTGGACCAAAGAGCAATGGGCAAACCTCCTGTCGAAGTATGTGATAATTTTCGGTTTTCTTTCCTTCGGTTTATGTTGCTCATTTGTAAACAGGTATTATATCGAACCCCCCTCAGTCGTCATTATTGGTAAACCTTCTGCGAAACTTGCCGACAAGCTTGAAAAGGACGAAAAAGCAAGGATTGCTGAGCAGGTCAAGAAGCTTGGGCCTGCAGGACTCGAAAAGGCGTCCAAGATTCTGGAAGATGCCAAGGCTGAACATGCCAAAACGATTCCTACCGATATCTTGACCGCCTTCCCCGTTCCTGATGTGAAGAGCATTGCTTGGATTCCCGTACAGAGCGTGCAAGAAGCAGGAAAGGGAAGAAAGAATGTGCAGCCCGACAAGCAGAGCTCGCAACTGCAATCCCTCGTTGAGAAGGACGGGGAAGCGCTGCCTTTCTTTGTGGCATACGATCATGTCGAGGTACGAAACATGCCTTTATTTTAATACCTGATCCATTAATCACTCACTCTTTTCAGTCCGACTTTGTAACAGTCTCTGCATACCTTTCGCTCGACACACTCCCTGATCGTCTCAGACCGTGAGCACCGACTTAATTCCTCATGAAAGATCGAGCCCCAACATCACTTGCAGATATGCTTCTGCTTACTTGTCAGCGTTCTTTTCCTTGCCCGTCAAGCGATCTAACGGTGTTCGATTGGACCATGAAGAAGTGGTCAATCAGCTGGACAACGACACTGTGGCTTATGAAGTCAACCTGGGGGTATCAAGCAATTTTACCGATATTCTGCGAGTTGCCATCAAGGTCGAGAAAGCGCAGTATGAAACAGCTATCTCATGGTTGAAAGACTTGATCCACGGCTCGGAGTTCAACAAGGAACGGTGAGCGTAAAAAAATACTTGTAGTCCCTCTTGCCTAATCTTTTTTGAGAACAGCATTCAAGTGGTCCTTGCCAAAATCCAGCAAGCGCTTCCAGAGCTTAAGCGCGATGGCAACAACGTTCTTTCTTCTTTATGGAACGAGCTCAACTATGCATCCAATTCCACACAAAAGTATGGCGGAGTCATGCAACAAACCGAGTTCATCCCTAAGCTCGTTGAGAAACTGCAAGAGTCACCTCAGGAAGTGATCGCCGACTTTGAAGAGATCAGGAAGCACTGTACGCCTGTTTGTCTTGTAAAATCCCGTTTACTTACATTTCGACTGGTAGTCATTGATCCTTCTGGAGTAAGGTTCTCAGTCACGGGAAATGTGCTCGATGTCAAAGATCCGAGGAGTACATGGGACAGATATTTTGGCCCATTGATGCCTGTAAGTCCCCAGTGGCGCTGGATGAGCATAGATATCTGATATATGCGCACAGGCAGCGCCCCTCTCTCCAGTTCGCTATGCAGTTGACACTTTGAGCGAAGATGGGAAGAAGTGCTCAAAGAAGGTGAGTCAGACAACCTATCAGTCCTGGACCTGACTGAAGAGAAGCCTTAGGCCGTTGTGATGAGTCTTCCAACAATCGAGAGCTCCTTTGTCACCTATACTTCGAAAGGCATCCAAGGCTTCAGTAACAAAGACTATCCCGTCCTTCGCGTTGCCCTCGAGGTGCTCAACGCAACTGAGAGTTATCTTTGGGTAAACTTTGCTCCTACTCAGATACATGTTTCCAGCTAATTCCCTAATAGCGCTATATCCGAGGATCTGGTTTGGCGTACGGTGCTTATGTGTCCCTGGATATTGAGGCTGGGTTCATGACCTTCTCTCTCTACCGAGTACGTTGATTTATTCACTGATTAATTGCTGTGCGTTCTGAAAAATAAACAACCTTACAGAGCTCAAATCCAATGAAGGCGTATGACGAGGCCTCAACGGTGATCAAAGGTCTTGTGGATGGTTCTGTAAGTGCTATTGACCACTCTTCGGAAAGGTTCATTCATTTCTTCGAATAGATCGAATTCGACGAGACAATACTGGACGCAGCCAAAAGCACAATTGTCTACGGTGTTACGAAGGGTTTATCAACTTCTGGCCGAGCTGTAAGGTCTTTTCATAGCGATAATCATTCTAAAACTGACTATTCTTGCAGGCTATGGCGTCGTTCACGAATCAAGCTCTCAAAGGTGTTCCTAAGACCTATCAAACGGACCTTTTGGAGAAATATCAGGAGGTTACCAAGGCGGATGTTCTCACCGCTCTTAAAACCCATTTCCTTCCTCTCTTCGACTCTCGATCGTCCACCGCGGTCGTTGTAACAGCACCAGGCAACGCAAAAGAGGTCGGCGAAGGGCTCAAGAACAAAGGCTACGAAGTTGAGCAAAAGGAGATGCACATCGATCCGAGCGAGCTCGAAGAAGGGTCGGAAAGTGGCAGCGACAGCGACAGTGAGATGTCCGTTGATCGGTAGAGGGGTCACGTACTTGCTACACAAGAAAACTATATTGTAATCTACAAAGCAATTTAATGACGACCCCACTCATTGACTCATTAAAGTTCGTCAACTTCCCATTTCTTGACTATCTAGAACATGGATCTTGTGCTGTTGGGCTGCTTGACCTGCTTTAAGCTCGACATTACGCAGAAAATCATTATCAACGATGAATCGGATTGCTTGTGAAAGGTTTGAGACCGTTATACGGATGTCAGGCTCGAGGAGCTGCGAATGTTGTTAAATTGCATTTATTAATTAACAAGGATGTGCTCACGTTGCGAAGGAGATCAGGACGAGCAGCGAAAGGATTTTTGGGCGGTGGTCGAGGTTGTGCAGGTCCTCTTTGTTTCTTAATGGGTTGTAAAGGCTCCGATACGGGATCCACCGCTACCACTTGCCGAGTCTCAGGTGGCTGGGGATTTGCTATCTCAACTGGTGCTTTCGACGAGAGTTCTTCCGGACCTTCGTCTGAGTCCCCGTTACTTGACAATTCATGAGCACTAAACGAGCTGGCATCACGATCTGCCTTCTTGAGACCAGGCAGGTCCGTAGACGAAGGTGGCGATTGTTTAAGCACAGGAAGCGGTGGCGCACCAAGTGGCTCTTCTGGTTTCTGGGGCAGCGAAGTATCTGGCTTTCCCGACTGTGGCATGTTTCTCCCCCCTCTCCCTCGCTGCTGGTGGTGACCACCACGACCACGTCGAGCCCCAGCTCCGTCATTGTTGCGCCTGCTGCCTTGTTGCTCTCCCAACTTCTGACGTTTGTTAGGTCTCGCACTCAAATCAAGTTGACCACGCGCGATGGCCTCCTCCATCTTGCGTTTCTTATCTTCGACGCGTTCCGAGGTCGGAAAGCGCTTCTTACGCTCTGCAACCCATGCGTCTATCACTTCTGGCGTGTCTAGTATGACACTTGTACCCTGAATAGGTATAGGTTTCCTACACGAGAATTAGATTTATTGTGAAAAAGAATGATGATCTGGGCGATTTCCTGACCCTTTCAAACTAGGATCGGTGTCCCAATCCGATTTCTGCTTTCGCTTTGCCCAGCCCGGAGGATAAATGAGATGCCGATCCATCATATGAGTTTCAACACTCTTCTGTGAACCGGTGAATGAGCATCCGGGCTGAGTGCACCGGTTGTTGCCTCCTTGATACCAAGAAGACATGAGATAGGTCGGTAATGTTTTGGGCCGACTAGTATTTTGTGTGGGCATTTGAGGATTACAGTATCCTCCAACTGAGGGAACAGAAGCGACGGAAGCCTGACCATAGTAAGCCTGAGCGTAATGAGAACCATAGTAGGAAGGGTATGCGGAATAAGCAGCGTAAGAAGTACTTGGCCCAGCTTGTGGTTGTGGTTGCTGCTGTTGAATTTGATAACCCGTATTCTGATAATTTGTAGGAGCCCTGGGCAGCGAAGGATGAGCAGGCGGTAGCGATGTACCGTGCATTGTTAAGTTCAAGCAACACATTTATTGGCATTTCGAGTTCTCAGAAAAAAAAAGCCATCACATGACCGGCATCATACAACGTCTACATTGAGCTGCACTAAAAGCTACAAGCCTCGAAGATTATACGAGTAAGTACATGCAGCATAGTTTTACGGGGGTTTTGAGACGAGAATGTCCCCAAATACGTATGCACAACATCAAGTATCATACAACAACACATTCACGGGTGAGTTGATGCGGGGAGTTTCGAAGAGAGGGACAGAGTAAAGGGAAAGCGAGAGATAAGAGAATTCGGGGTCTGAAATTTCGATGGATTTTGGGAAGAGGAGGAGATTCGGAAACTTTCAAGAAAAGAAGGGGTTTGCGTCAGCCCAGGCAGAGCGCAGCAGCGGATACAAGAAGGAGCGAGAAGACGGGAGCTTTTTGGGAAAGAGGAAGAGGACGAGAAAGTTGAGAGGTTGAATACAGCATAAAAAAAAATAAGGAGCGTCATCCAGTTCGTATATTTCGTGTGCTTGAAGAAAAAGAATTTCTGGGAGGGCTCCTGCAAGGTCGTGTTTGGCTTACTCGGCCAATTCAGCCTGTTGCTGGGCCTCTCTGCCAACCCTCCTTTCTTTCTCGCTCTCCAACTGGTTGTACAACAAGAAAAGTGCCTTCTCGTTAGCTTCCGGGGTTCCGACGATTGTGAACATCCTTTCACCGGTTTCGTCGTGGGGGGTCTTGGCGATGGAGATCTTGGATCCGGAAAGACGACGAATTTCCGTGATTTTGCTGCCGTTGCGTCCTATGATACAACCCACCATGTCGGAGGGGATGGAAATGTTCTGAGTGCGAAGATTCGCGGGCGGCTGGCTCGCAGACGGGGAGGATGGTCCGTTGGGTGAGCCAGGAGGAGGAGAAGAGCGGCGCGGCACTCCATCTCCGTTACGACGGGAAGAGTGGGTGTTGCTGCTGTAAGAGCTGGATGAATAATGCCCGCGGCGGTTCTCCGTGGACGGTCCAGGGTGGTAGAGGACCGTTCCAAGTCCCCTCTCCCAGTCTTCCAAAAGGCATTTGCCTATCTCCTCGACAGCTTGTCCGATAGCCTCGGGGGTACCCTGAACTTCGACGATGCGCTCAGTGGACTGCGGAAGCATCTCCTTTGAGGCAATCATCCGGGCACCAGAGCCGTCCTGTATGGCCTTGATTTTGAGACCGTTTCGTCCGATGATGGTGCCCATCAGGTTATGGGAAATAAGGAGGCGAATGGAGGTATGGGTCGATGGTGAAGATGGTGTGATGGGAGACGACGGTGCTGCCGTGACGAGCTGACCAATAATCAGGTTGTAGGCCTATGAAATAATGAGATCGCCGCCGGAATGACTTGAGAAAGGGATTCCATACCTTTGAGACAGCCTCAACAGAGCCAGTGACAGTGAGAACACGTTCGTGGACGCCAGGAATGACCTTGCTGACGCCAGCCTTTACGCCGGTCTGCTCTCGAAGATCGGCGACGTTCTTGCCCGCCTTACCGATGATAACGCCCGCATCCTTTGTGCTCACAAGCGCCCGAAGTGTGAGCGTGTCATGAGCGACAGGAGAGGGCGAGCGGGAGTGAGCCGCAGAACCTGGATATCTGAGTCAGAAAAACCGATAAAAATTCGGGGAAAATTCAGAAAAAATCCGACCATTTTCGTGTTTTGGAGACTCGGAGGTCATGACGGGGAAATTGGCGGATTGAGGAGAGGGGAAAACGGAGAGGGAAATTCGAGGAAAGAAGTGTAAAGGTAAGGGAGAAAGAGGTGGATTGGTTCGAAAAATGCCAGACTATCTCGGCCAAGTCCGAGGTCCAACTGATCCTTCAACCGGATCTCTTTGAATTCCACACGCCGGTTCATATACAGAAAAATATAATCGTCGTTTACGCCCTGCCATGGGCGCCGTAAAGTGTAGTACATGTGGGTGCATAGGGCGAGAACATAACAACATCATATTACTACTCTAATATCCCAGTTGAGTGAGCTGAGGGAACGACGACGAAGAATCGCCGATGGCCTTTTGGCGCAACTTGAGAGCAGTAATCTAATAACCCAAGTCAGACTTGTTATCAAACCCAGCAAATAAAATAACCAACCTTGCGTTCATGGAATGCCTGTGCTTTGATCTTTCTCTTTTCTTCGAGACGATCCACGATGTCTTTGTATCCCCAACCAACCTCATGCGAGAGACGCTATGATTTGTGATGTTACAATTTTATCTTTTCGATCGTTTCAGGTCCGTAAAACGTACCTTGACAGTGCAGTATTTGCGACCTGGCTTCAATCTCAGCACCCTCAAAGCTTCAGGAACAACCATTCGCTTCTTCTTATCGTATGGTGGGGGAACACCTTCGAAGAGCTTGAGTCGTTCTAGGGCGGCAGCACCTCGAGGTGTCTTATGGGGAACCATTCCCCGGATGGCTCGGTAGAGGATCTTGGAAGGAGCGCGGTGATGGAAAGGGCCAGACTTTTTAGGGTTGACGATATGGCGTTTATGAAGGAAATTATGGTAACGGAGCTATTGCAAAACGGCTCAGAATTTTCTGCAATCTTTGAATATAGCCCCTCTCTCTTTAAAAACCCACCTTGTTCCGGAAGAAACTGCCAGAGATATTGATTTCCTCACACCTGACCACTACAATTTTCTGGCCAGAGAGGATTTGCTTTGAGATGATTGAGGCCAATCGACCAAGGAGGTGACCCTTGCCATCAATAACGATGGGAGTCGACGAAAAAGTGGCCATTTGTCGAGTTCTACGCGTGCAAATTATCAGCTTTTTTGTGCAGTTATATGCGCCCAAGCTGTACGAACCTAAAGCGTAGTAGAAGGAGTATAATTTAGCAAGAAAAGTTATGACGATATAACCAGGGCTCTCACCTTGAGGAGTTGGGCGTTAGCAGCGACTGGGATCAACCAATGTGGCTTACTGCCCGGCCAAACCTTATCGCTTGACTGTACAGTTACCCTCGGCAAACTCCGATCTCCTCCGTTTCGGCTCACAAGCCCTATGATTTACCGTTACTTGTTTTTTTCAGGTACTGAATACACATCTGTACCTCATATGCTGCTTCAAACGCATTTTAAATCTCATGAAATGCTGGCCATGTTCTGTGGTGACACTCGTTCACTTTTCTCGTCCTGATTTGGACTTAGCAAATATAATTATTATTTACTGTTACGTAATTACTCGGATTATGCCGGAGCGCCTCTGCAAAAGCGTTCCCGGGATTTGGGTCACGCTGTCAAGCATTTTCGTCTTCCGCGTCGTCGTTGTCGTTTGTTTCTTTGCGCTTTACTTTCTGCCAATATGTCTCTTGCCCGCTTCATTCCTAGAACTTCTGCTTTGTCTCGTTTCACCGTCTCACGAACAGCTCCTACTCTGCAAAGGAGATGGGTGCCACGCGCCATGTACTCCGCCGGAGGTGGTTTGACGCGCGAGTCTATCACTTCTCGGATTCTAGAGACCCTCAAAGGTTACGAGAAGATTGACCCAGCAAAGGTACGAGTTTGTCATGGTGTTGGAGCGAACAAAAGAAGCTGACACGCACACTCTTCCTTTCATCTGTTAGCTGACACAGGAAGCTTCGTTCACAAAGGACCTAGGGCTCGACAGCTTGGACGCTGTTGAAGTTGTGATGGCTGTCGAAGAGGTGCGCGTCTTTTACACTTTTTCCACTCCAGTTAATAACCACGAACCGAACATCCAGGAATTCTCTATTGAAATTCCTGATGCAGAGGCCGATGAGATCCAAACTGTCGCACAGGGTACCCTTTTCTCCAACACGATGCACGGAATTTCCCATTAACATTTCTCTTTCTGTGCAGCCATTGACTATATTGCGAAAACGCCTGAAGGTCCGATGCTCCTTTAATTCATCACGTTTCTCCAGCTGACTCTTTTTGGTCACTTTGTCATTTCGCAGCACACTAAAAGGGCAGAAGCAGATTAGCTACAGTCGCCTCTCGGAATAATCCGTACTGTACATCGCTTCCACCAATCCTAATAGTCTGCAATATCTATTCTGGAAGCTTTTTTCTTCAAAGCATGATTAAGATGTGATGAGGTTAGAATCAATAGAATTTAAAACTGTTTCTACCTCTTTTTATTCCAAGATGGAAAGTGTGGTCATACAACTCGTTTCCGGCAAGAGGGTCTGCTTCCGTCTTGTCTTTCAGGCACTTTCGATCGGGGCACTCCGAGCAATTCACTGCCCCCTTTTCTCAGCCTCGACATATATTATAAGAAGGTTTGACGTTCCTTTGATGAGCTACCGCCACTGTCATCTGAAAACCCGTCCTCTCGAATGTCGTCTCGTGAAATTGTCGTCCAAGCACCCTGGCTCAAAGTCGACTGTATTCTAGGGGAGGGTACGTGGATAGGGGTAGTCCACATGATTTACCCCGCATCATAAACTAACCTTGCGCTCAGGGCCTCTGTATGACCCTTCCACGTCCACATTGCATTTTGTTGATATAACGGACAAAAAGGTCGGTTGCCGTTCTACGCAACCCCCACTTTTTTTTTGATATCTTCACCAGGTATTCCACGTCAATACCCAGGACCTTGACTCGCTATCAGTGGACAATTACGACGAGCCAATAACTTCCATAGCCCTACGACGAAACGGTACTGGGGTCAGTTTCCTACCAGTGGGGTTATATACCTCGTTTGAATTCTCTTTCTTTTCCCAGCTAGCATGCACAGCCAAGGCTGGGTTTGCCGTCTTAGAAGGCAACTCAATATCTTACATCACCCAGCCCATTCCACCTGACGAGCTGCCACACACGAGGTTCAATGACGGCGCTTGTGACAGTAAAGGCCGGTACTTTGCTGGCACTATATACGATAACGAAAAAGGAGTTCCTGGTAAACTCTACCGCTACGACCCCGAGACCGCTACCTGCCATGTCGTTGACGAAGGTCCCTTCACGGTGAGTTCTCTATCGACCTGAACGGCCTCAATTCAGGGTTTTAATTTTGTACTCTACTTCAGGACTCTAACGGCCTCGGTTGGAGCCCTGACGAGAGTATATTGTGAGTGAATTCATTACTCGCTTGGTGGGCGGTAGACTGACGCCCGCGTCAATTATTAGCTACTTCACCGATTCCATCGTGAACAAAATTTATGCCTACGATTACCAAGATGGAGAACTCAGCAACCGCCGTGTTTTTGTGGATTGTATGCAGAAGGGCTTCCCTGAGAATACTTTTTGCGATGGACTATGCATCGACGATCAAGGAGGCGTCTGGAGCGCTCGGTAAGGATATTATTAACATATAATGAATAAACAAAAAGCTCATAGGTAAAAACAAGCTTCGGTGGATCTCGTATTGTGCACTTCACCCCAGATGGCGAATCCGACGTCCAGATTGTGTTTCCGACCGCATTGAACATAACCTCGTGCTGTTTTGGCGGTAAGCGCCGTTATTTTCTTCCCTTAAAGCTAGCCATCCTAATTTTAACTGCAGGCCCGAATAACGATCAATTATATGTCACTACGGCGCACTGTGGTGCTGTGGGAGGAGATGCGTCCCGACAAGAACGTTACCCCGACTCTGGGCACGTCTTTTGCGTCGATCTAGCAGGGCAGTTTCGAGGTGCAGAAAGACGCCACTTTGCCGGTTGATGAAGGTCCTTTTGGTCAACTAGAGCTAGATTTCTGTACAACAACCCTAATAGGGTGCTTTTGATGCTAATAGAAGCACTTGGCACGATTGTCATTCTATTTATGAGAGCTTTTTTATGTGGAAGGCTATCTGATCAGAGGAATGGTTCGGTCCGAGATTTGGCGTTCCGACAGAGAAGTCCTGATTACATAAGCTCAATTCTGACCGGAGTTGAGCGCGACGCGACCGAAACACTGACCTTGAACTCTTGCCGTCGTCCTCGTCGTTCTCAAAATGAAGCATGGCGTCGCATTTCGCAAATTTTCCAGAACCTCGTCGCACAGGAATCTCATGTTGCGGTACGTGTACTTGACAAGTAAGCTAGAAACTCAGTTCAGTTGACGGGACTTCCAGGAATCTGGTGACTTCGCTATTCGAGCATGAACAAATAAAGACTACGCTTCCAAAAGCACGAGATGCCGCTAGACTTGCAGAGAAGGTTATTTAATAACATACTTTTTGATTTTCGAAACTTAATTAACATCAATTACAGATTATTACTCTAGGGAAGAAAGGCCACAATGCAGCGCAAGCACGCGCTTCCTCGTTCCTGCTGAAGCCAAGTATCTTAACAAAACTCTTCTCGACGTTTGCCCAACGATACGCCGACAGACCGGGAGGTTATACCCGGATACACAAGTTCGGAAACCGGCAAGGCGACAATGCACCCCATGCCATCCTGGAATTGGTGGACAATCCAAGGGATTTGAAATGGGAGATGACAGCTCGAGCTGTCGGAAGAGAGCTCTTGAAAGACAAGGTCAACTCCGATTCTTCGGAAGCTGTCGTTGACGCTGGCTTGGGCCGAGTGGTAAACTTACTTCGAGCGGAGAAGGGACTTGAACCTGAAGAAAAGGGTCTCCTTCGGCCGATGACACGGTGGAATCTTCAGAAGGTTCTTCAATTCAGAGGGCCTCGGGACGTTGTTGAAATGAGTAAGAAGGCCCGTGTATATGCCGTACGTTCATGTTTTCTCTGTGTGACTTAACTCTCTGAATTCTCGCATTTTTATTTGCAGGATGATCTAATGGCTACGCCAATGGCACACCAAACAATGCACGAGGAAGTGAAAGCTAAATACCCGCATACGCCTCAACCTCGTCGGCTCGCTGGTCACAAGCGCCTTGCTGAGACAAGGCCAGCTTTGGTTATTGCACAAGGCGCTTTGGGACCTGGCGCTTCGCCTCCAACAAAGGGCAAGAAAAAGCGGGTCTACGTCCTAGAAAATGCTCTCACCCAAAGCTTCTGAGACTCTCGAAAGGGCTAAAAGTTGCGGTCACTCTTTTTGGACGCCCACTCCCTCTCAGGTACACTGCACCTATAGATATCACTGTTATTATTTCCTAATGCAACCAAAGCGCATGGCATCCGACCTATTCATTCACTCCATGAACTGGCCAAAGTGTCGGAACATTCGTGATCGTTCTGTTTGGGTGGGTATCTAAACGTATGTCTGTAAAATTGACACCCCAATCTCATAGTCAGATAACCTTCCCTGGGATCAGTTGTTTGGCGAGGAAAATTTACGGAGATTTAACAGAAGGCTGAAAAACATGCAAGGTGTCCACTGGTTGCGGCAGAATGTGCTACACTCCTTTACTGCCTGAGAGAACTTCTAAGTGAATGTGATGAGATAGATTCAGCTGATTATCGTCTGCCCAAAGCAGGATTCCCTTTGGTTTCGCGATATGTGGCAATGCAAAGTCCATGGTATAAGTTACGGAGGTATGATGAATATATTACAGTGATAAGGTATGGCCATGGCGCGTGTCGTGATAGTACGTCAGGTAAACATTGGCTGTTCACGTTCCCTGCGGGTTTGATGAGTCCGAGTTGTGAGGCAGAGAGAATGAATGTACTTCATTGGTATAGGTCATCGCTCATTCCTAAAGTCCTGCCAACCTTCTCAATCGGCCCATATACTGAAGCGGGTGTCTTTCCAAACACGGTCGACGTTGAGTCCGCTATGATGGGAAATCGAGGAGGGTATCGATTCTGCCAAGGTCCCCATAAATAAGTGGGATACATGGCATTGAATATCTCTCCATGACCTCGCGCTGCGAACAATAGTCTATCAGATGTCATTGCACCCTTGTGTTATCATTTATAACTCACGTCACATTAACCACCTTTGTCTGTAGCTTGACTGCGTATTGGTAAGAGGAACCTGACTCGAGGATGAGAGTGAGGGTTTCCGCTGGTTTCAGAAGCATGATACGGCTGGTATGACGACCGTAATCCCTTAATAGTTGTATTGAAACGAGGTCTGCCATATCGTTCGTGAAGTCGAGCAGGACATCATAACTTTGAAGAGCTGGCATAATTCCGATGGCCTGAGCTGATATTCGTAAAAGATACGATGCAAAAAGTTGTGAAGAGGCGTCCCAGACGCGGCTACCACTAAGTAGAAAAGAAAGGGAATAAAAATACAGGCCAAGTCGGAAGACGGAAGAGGTAAGAACCGAATCAGTATCTTGCTCAAGTTGTATTTATCGGCTCCAGAGGTTCAGGAGAAGTAATGAAGACCCGAGTATTGACAATTGTATGTCGACAGATCACTAAAACCTGTACAATTGTCGGGCGATTGGAATGCAGAGATGTAAGAAACGGGGGAGGGTTTACCAGTTGCTGATAAGACTCGGAAGTGCCACGCTTCCAGCTTATTGTCTTCGCTAGAGCGAGAATTCTAATCCACGTCACAAGGTATCAAAAGGCGAGGCACCGGGAATGTAAAGTCTCCAGAAGCAGAGCATGCAGGTCACAACGAGGTTTCGTGAAAGTCTCAGGGAAAACGTTGTGTCTGAGCAGAAATTTACATAGATGAAACTCCGTAACCAATGTCAAGTTGGCTTTGCATGCTTGTGTGTCTTTCCGCCTCGTGGAATCGCAAGCCGCTCTCGGGCCGTCGTACAGGCCACAACCATCAAGGAAGCTTCGGAAAATGTGAATTATGTGTATTGTAGGATGCAGATATGATGTAGTGCAGCGTCCATGATGCGTCCAAAAATGGTATGGTAGAGATAAAATACGGTGCTTTACTCTATGGATTCGTAAGACGGGGTGTCTTTCGTCTAAAGGAACCTTCAGCTAATGGGATGGACTCCAGTCAGAGATTACATACTGCATAGAAAATATGTCTAGATACCTGGATGGGGTTGTGCTTGAGATGGCCGTTCAACTTGCGAGTAACCCTGGACGTCATCGCGATAGTACTGGTTCTGTGCAGCCGGCGTTGGTTGAGCTTGCTGCGTGTACGCATATGATGGATATGTGGGTTGCTGTGATTCTTCCGGATCGTATGGATCATATTCATTGTCGTGGTATCGAGAGCTTGACAGGCTATCTTTATGGTGCTGTTGAGCAGGTTCGCTGAGCACATCGGAAGCACTGACGTTGCTCTCTTGGCGAACATGTCGGTAATTGTGATTTTGACTGCTGAGACCGTGATCGGTAGACATTCGAGAATCCCAAGGATCGTTTTCCATAGGTATATTCTCGGCCTTCAGTGGTTGTGACGGATCATAGACACGATCATAGTTGCTGTGATCTTCCCGTTGATTCTTACTGTATGACGAGATGACGACGAACAAATAAAGCTACATAGATATGAGATGGTGTAACCATTCAGGTGTGAAAATCCTACCTGTAAAGCGGCAAGAAGCGCCCATATACCACCCATTATGCCGACAAGAACCCAGGTCATGATGTTACAGATGGTGTCACTCGAATTCTGGTTTGATCCAGGAACAGAGTCAAAGAAATCAGTAATACAACGCTGCTTTGCTTTGGAATGGCCAATAGCGGACCACACAATCCACGCTGCTGCAACAGCAAATCCAGCGGTAGTGATGATCATATGCAATTTAACATAGCGCCTAAACGTGCTGGGTTTCTCCTTCGAATCAAGTCAGCATGGCATATCCTGAGAGGTGCTAAATGGGTGGCACCTTGAAGACTCCGATGAAGCCAAGTAGCTGGACACCTGCTCCTACAAATGCGATTATCGCAAGGACGAAGGAGGCGAATTTGGGGGTTGCAGAACCAACGACTGGATTTAACCTGGATAAGCTAACGTCACTAACTAAAGTAAATGTAACTCACTTTGGGGTGTAGCGACTGACAAGGCGCCAATGAGAATCCCGAGGACGGTTTGCTCTATCAAAGTAACATAAATTCCAGGATTTACGAGCGGAATAGCACAGCAGCAATATTCCCTTGACTTTGGCATTGGTGATGGTTAAAGGATAAAGAACGGATGCGGTCAATGACCACCGCAGGTTTCGACGACAGATGGCTGAAGGCAGTGAGGGGGCGTTACGTAATATTACGACGTCAGTGTGACATAGGTGTGACTGTATCCAAGTTTGGCGGCGCTCTTCCGGACAAGCAGGCGTCTTGAACCTCAACCACCTCAACCACCTTTTACAATTATGCGGTCTCTCTCTGTTCTTCTTCTTGGCTTAGCTGCGACTGCTTTATCTGCGTCTGTACCAGAGCAGATTCCAATAAATGATGGCCCAGTTCATACAACTAACAGCTGGAGCTATACCGACTGTGGTCAGATTCCTGAGGCTGGATTACTCATTTCTTTTGTCTAACCTAGTTTTTTTAGGACTACCCACTGATGCAATCCAAATTAAGAGTATTCAGGTTTCCCCTGACCCACCTCAGCCGGGTAAAGACTTGACCGTCACTGTCAATGGAGAAGCCGTCGAACAGATTGAGGTACGGTCAGGCAATATGCTCTCAAGGGCAGTAGTCTCACTTGCATTTAGGATGGCGCGTATGCCGATGTCGTCGTAAAACTCGGTCTCATAAAACTTCTCACCAAGAGATTCGACGTTTGTGAGGAAGCGTAAGTACATCCTGCCATTATTCGCTTCGGAATCACCTTATACCCGCTCTTTAGACGTAATGCGAACGCCACTGTTCAATGTCCAGTAAACAAGGGAGAATATACAGTTGTGCAAACTGTCGCCCTTCCCAAGGAAATACCTGCCGGTTTGAATTTCTATTTTCCTCAAGTAGCCGAATGCTCATCAGTCTTCAGCGAAATTCACCGTTCAAGTCCGAGGATTCACGGCGGGTGAAGATGATATGGTCTGCCTGGATCTCAAGGTTGACTTCATGAAGAGGTTCCCCCACCTCTGGTAGTCCCTCAATGTTGCCCGTCTTGACTGGAGACCCGCCTCAATGGGAGATGAATTATTCGGCATGAGACTTTGTATATCCTGCTAATCTGCATTTACGAGTTTGATGTGTATGCCATACTAATATTTTCTCATCGCTTGAATTATACACGTTTAGTTGTCCTTCGCCTATCAACATCCTTGAGGCGCCACAAAATACCAAACGAGTCTCCTTGTCTGACGGCGTTTTCCTAAAAAAATTCTCGAATTGTTTGATTCTTTGTCTAATCTGCAGTTGAAGGACTACCGACCGATGCTACTACAGTAGTACCAGAGTAAAGTGTAGAAAAGTCTCTCCTGACCCTCCTGGGCATCCTCAATTGGATAAAGAGTTGTCTGTCACTATCCGTTGAATCCTCATCTCACTTGCTAATACCGCGTACGCCGATATTGGCATCAAACTCGGTTTTATCTAAATTTTACCAAATTGGCCCGATACTGAAAATTAACAAGACTTTCGATGTTTGTCTGGAGGTGTGAGCTCGTGACGCGTGACGCTTTGATATTCGCCTTGCAAGCGATCTTCTGAACCAACCATTCAGCCCCCTGGAGAAAAAGAAAGATATATAGTTGTACAGACCGTTGTTCTGCTCAAAGTATGCCTCAAGGTTTCATCATTGTTTTTAGCCAGTGAAAGCATTTTCTTTCAGCGAGGAAGGTTAGCCTCCAAGAATACACCATTGATGAGGAAGACATGTGTCTCGATGTTGCTGCCAACTTTACGAAGTTCTCCCGCTCCCCGTAGATCCTTTATGAGGCCCATTGATTATGACTTCAAATATTCTTACGGCGTGATGTGTGTTGCAGCTTGTCGGACATCGCATTGACAAGGACCAAAGAAAATAACGGTGGTAATGTTGGAAGTGAATTATTTGATTCAAATGCGAATGTAAGGAATTTCAGAGCAACCTATCGACTACAACCTCGATGTCAAAATAATAATAAGAACCATGACCCTCAGAGGTACATTGTTCCCGCAGCTGTAAACCTATCTTGGCTCTTCTGATAGAATGTCAATTAGGGTACACTAGCTAGGGAAGAAAAAGGAGTCACTCACAATTTCAATTGGTTTTACAATACTACTGTCCGTGATGCGACCTTCCTTCTCCAGCTTAACACACTGACCGAAAAACTCATCCATATCCGCGAGGCGTCGATTTCGAGGGGCGGATATTTGGGAATGAACCCAGAACCGCATCATCTTGACCATCGAGGAATGCATACGCTTGAACAGGCCCTTCATATCAACCCAAGGCTTATTCGAGAACGCATATGATTCAAGGTTTGCCGCCAAGAAGGTTGCAACCTTTTCATCATCTTCTGGGAAAATCGAACACGCTTCGTCGTACAATTCAGCGGCTTTGGTGAACGCAGCGACGAAGTCCTTAGCGTTTGTCGCCTTCAATCCATGCTGGGTGTGGCACCAACCGAGAATGCTACAGGGCATTGAATGTGAGATTGGCCAAAAGTTGATATTGTTGGTTGCTTACGCTAGGGCTTCCGCATGAGGATATACCCAGAACGACAAGTAGAAGCCAGGATCAACCTGAGAAATGTCTACAGGATTTGGTGGGTTCCCGTGTATATTCGCGACGAGATCAGTGCACATATCCTTCAAATCGTCCACGGTATACTGACATCCAGATTTGCTTGCGAGAGCCTGTGCAGACATTAGATGCGACCTCGGCCCTAAAGTGTTGTTGCGAGCTTACCTCATGGATTGCCATGATGTGCAGACGTTTAGCACCTCGAATGAAGGTTTGTTCAAAAATACAACCACGGTCCAAAAGAGATATATCCGCCCAAGCCTGGCTCCCCCATTTCAAGACTTCCATGACACGAGTGTGGTACTCCACGGCGACAGTCAATTTTTGCGTTGCCGTTGCTAAGAATCCGCACATCATCCATGCTCTACAGAAAGATCAGCATGTTTTGGATTGGTGGTAGACATTTGGCGACGTGCCGAACTGTTGTTGCTAAAGCATTCCGAGTTTTATCCCAACCTTCTTTTTGGACCTTTTTGGGAGCCTCTTCGATGACGGTCTTCGGGCCAGCGTCTTTCCATGCATCGAAGTACTGGCATTCAAACATGACTACAAGGTGAGACAATCAATAGATAGTTTCAACCCAAACAAGCGAATGCTAGAACCTTGAGTGTTGTACTTTTGGATCCAGTCATTGGAATCCAAGTGGAATACGCGATTATCTCTCATCAGGCCATTAGACATATCCACGAGAGCCTGAAGGTCTGTCGATTTAGGTGTGAATAATCTTTCCTTGGACTCACATCGGGCTTCCCAATCCAAGCCATCTGTCCGTTCATTGGTCTCTGGTGGAGACCTTTCATGGTCGTGACTCCTTTCATGAATTCCTGAAGAAAATAAGCAATTTAATGATGCCTGAAGACTTCAAGAACATACTTGGTAAGCATGGTAGATGACAAACCCCTGGATGAACATTTTAACGGCCTACACGACAGTGAGATATTCAGACATACACTTGATTGCACCTTGTCTGCACGAAGCTGCTCAATGTGTTCCTCGGCACATTTCCAAGGAACTTTGTCTGTCGATTTGAGAGTCCTCATCTGGGGATCGTTCTCCGCAGCTTCCGCTTTCTTAACTTTGGCTAGCCCTTCTTCAAACTGAATCTTCAAGCGTTTATCAGCTTCTGACAACTCGCCGGTTTGCGGAAGGCACTTGAGCGCTTCATTCCAAGCTTCGATACTGCTAGTCCATTTGCAAAGGGCCTGATAATCGCGATCCATGAGATTCGGCAGAGAATGAAATAACGTATAACTGACGCGTCTAGCAGTGGCAAGCCTAGACCATGCCTTCGCGTATTTGGGGTCAAGTTCCGTCGCCTACCGTAGATGTAAGTTTCAATGTGTGCAGCGAAATGTCTGAACTAGACCTTTGTCGCATCTGATGCCGCATCCATGAATCTGCAAGGTCGAGATGTATAGGACGAAGAGGAACATGGAGAACAGTAACACACTCTTTCAGACTCAAACTACAGGCAGAGCGATTGGCATAGTATACCGCGTTTTTAGGGTCTTCTTTGATGGCGTCTGAATATTTGTGATAGGCAGGTCGCCATTCTCCTGCTTGAAAAAGTGCATTGCCTTCCGCTTTCAGGGACTCGGCACGTTGATTAGTGCAGGCGGACATTTTTCTTTCTGGAAGTCGTCGCGTTAGTTGCCAAGAGTCAAACAATAGCGCCACTGCAGCACTTACCTACTGTATCAGTTGTACAAATTTCCGCGCCAATCACTCCCGTTTTCGCGAGAAGATGAAAGAGTACAAGAAGGAGGAACGCGAAAGTACGAAAGAAATTCTGGTAATATATACCCGAGAACCTAATTTATGTAACAGAGGATGCTAGATTTGATCATAAATGTTAAAACGTGTCTCACTGAAGCTTTTCCCAGTCGTAGGAATTGGCAATCCGGTGTACAAATAGTTTACCGGAAGCCGACGTGTCCTTGCAGTATTATTTCGCAATGCAGCTACATCGTTTGATCTGCATTCAAA
This sequence comes from Crepidotus variabilis, assembly GCA_015657495.1. Lineage (NCBI taxonomy): Eukaryota > Fungi > Basidiomycota > Agaricomycetes > Agaricales > Crepidotaceae > Crepidotus > Crepidotus variabilis. The sequence continues at coordinate 435,963 of MU157833.1, read as the reverse complement.
TGTCTCTTAACAAGATGAAGATAGGGAGTAAAAGTTGTAAAACAATGAACTCGTCACAATGAAAGGCATTTGGATTAAACTCCCGCGGTCATGTTACAGTTGATGGTTGTTTGCTGCTCTTGGACTCTTCCGCGAATCCCTCTTTGACTTCTACTTCATCTTACTTGAAATGATCTCACGCTGGCTGGATTGACTCGAATCGTAATCGAAGTATGATTCATGATGAGCATTCTAATTTCTATATTGTGCTTCAATAGATTTGGTCTCTCCTACTGACGCAGTATTTTTGTATAACTATCTCTGTACTCCCAAACTAAGAAGTGAGCCAGTGGCTGCAATACTAGGAAAAACATACTGTGGCTCCCAGTAATAGCCAACTGGACTCAGGACAAGAGATCTCGAGCCAAACTTCCGGTGTCACAAATTTATGGAGATAATGTCTATAATATATCGGACCATTCTACCTTCGTGTTGAAATACTGCCTCACTTATTAGAGTGTCGAGCATCCTGCCACTTAAGCCAACCCGAGGCCCAAAGGCTGCTCATTCTCAAGACGGCGTTAGAGATTCCTTATTGATCGACCCCAAGCACAGCCGATTCGGAGGAATCATCTCGGTTAGGTACACGGTGTGAGACAATTAGTTGATCCTACTTAACAATAAGCTCGAAGGATACAGTTCCTTCGATGTGGATCTTTGTGTAATTCTCAAAAATTGCTTACATTGTGTACAAACAGTTATATTGAGCCCTAGTTATCGTAATGCAATGCCACCCAACTAACTTGTCGTTTCCCATGCCGACGAGTACACAACCTTTCGAAATTCTTTTCGAAGTCCACAATGACACTCTCCACTCAACTACTCTTCAAGCTATTCGAGGAGAACCAAGAGACTCGCCGACTCTAGGGCCAACTGCCACTATCACTGAGTACGATGAATTGTCTTTGGTTCTCGATGCTGGGAGAACATATCGATATGTCTTGTACCATCTGGGTGAGAGAGCCGAGATTTCGTATGTCCGAGTTTCAGTATTCATCTTCTGACTAACTTTCTCAATGGGATGTTGCTCAGTGTAAGGGTATGGAAGGACACACAGATATCAGTCTCAGACATCTTCGTTCGAAGACGACCCCCAGAGGCCGACTACCCTTCGGTCTCTTCAGTTGGGATCACAATCTCGTTCCAGGGACCGCACCACTGCAGACAGGCGTCGAGAGGCATACCTTCAAACAGGCCGGTGAACGGTGGATTATAGCCCAAGCACAACTCAAAAATTTGGATTACTTCTTCCTCGAAGATTCAAGAAGTCCTTTTTACTCTTGTATGCCGTTCTAAATAGAAGACCTCACAGTCAATATCTGTCATACACCTAGTTGTAATTTCCTGGCCCTATTTTGATCTACCTTCTTGAACTTTTGCCGCGTTCCTTGGATTGTTTGGTCAGCTTGGTACAAGGAGATGTGGTAAACAAGCTCACTTGAAAATGTTCCAGACGGTTGTCTGATTTCTGTAAATTGCAAGACCTACACCCAGATCGTCGTTATTCACGGCTTCTATAGAACAGAATAAAGGGAATATATTTGCCATCGTTGGGGGATGCCTGACCAATGTAGAGGTCAGTAACCCGTACTCTGGATACATGATGCTGCACGTACCCCATCAACAAGCAGATCGGCGTACTTGATGACGCGATTGCCGCCGCTCTCTTTGAGGCCCAACTGACCAAATTGCCACGGCAATATGCTATCAGTAGCGTCAGTTCCCCTATCGCTTTAACTCGTCTTCGTGATTCTTACCCACTGTGGACAAATCTTGCGTTAGCGCTTAAAATAATCCGTGAACAGAACTACTGACGCGTGTTTAGTTTTCAATGCAAGGTCAACCCATGCAGGATAGATATCGGTTTTATTTTGAAGGCCCGAGACACCGAATTCCTCAAGGATTACTGGCTTGCCTGCCTTCGCTGCGGCTAAGACGGAGATGAGCTCAGAATAATGCCCCACGAACCAGAAAAGAAAATCCCACCATCAGCATGTGCTTGGATCCATTTGAGTCCCCAATCCTTCACAGTCCAATTTGTGCCAGGGTGGTTCTAAAAAGACAATAAGCTGGGAGAGTCATGCGCCAAATTAAAAACCTACGAGATTCGAATACCTGTTCGAGTGCGTAGATCATGTTAACGAAGGTCTCGTGTCTTAAAAGAGAACGGAAACTCTATACCAGTATTCAGGATATATGTGCTGCGAGAGGGTAAGCTTCGAGCAAATAAAAATTTATATTTCTCACGTATGTTGCGAAGTCAATGTTTTCAAGGGCTAGATCAGCATCGAAATCTTCGCCGGCTATAATAGGAATGCTGGTCAGACATGAAGCCAAGGATCAGAAATTGCAGGTAACCTTGTCCATTGAAATTGTAATCGGAGACGAAGTTTCCATCATAGTAATACCCTGCATTTTCGCCCTGCCAGAAGAAATGACCCTCCCCACCTGTGGTTATCATATGGTTTGGGTCCCTGCGAAAAACCTCAGAGTGGGCATGCAAAAAGGAATTCAGAGTAAACACACAGCGAACGAACGTAATCAGATTGTGCTTTGTACCATTTGCTAAGCAATGGCGTCCCACTTGCAGGTGCACAATTTGGACCGCTTGGTAGGTCTCCAAGACATCTTGCTTCATTCATCAGCTCCCAAGCAAAAATGTTGGGGGAGTTTTTATATCTGTTTACGATGGCCTTGACGTATTTTTCTGCAAACAATGAGAAGTGGTCAAAGCCGCTCTATGGAATTTCTTACGGTATGATTTTGTAATAGCGGGATCACTGTAGAATACATCGTGAGTTTTTCCAGCACCAGCTATCCAGTTGATGTAGAGTTCAGCGCCCTGTAAACAACTGTTCGGCTTCCTGATCAAGGAGGTTTTGTTGACTTACCCCATAGCCCACCCTAGGAAAAGCAACAGTTAAGGGCGATTTTGAAAATAAAGCCAACAATTTACATACCAGTTGTTGGTGAATGCAAGAATGATTTTAATTCCGTACTGCCCTGCCGTATCAACAACGTAATCCAGTCTTTTCAGGCCTTGTGGGCCTTCATTGAGGGTCCAATCAGTTGAATTCCATAATTGGTAGTATGTTAAGCCAGATTCGAGCGCTCCTGCCAGCTCCGAGCCGTTAATGGCGTTGAACCCCTGCACTCGATAAGATCAAAACAACCTGAAGAGGTAAATGCCGTACCCATGTGCGAAGTACCTTGACACCTGCACCTTGCATCTCTTTGAATGTGGTATGAACATCTTCTTTTGAAGTGAGCAGCGGTAACCACTACAGAAGGATACTAAGTATTGATCATGTTCTCCTCGTCCATTCAACTCACATATGAATTAGCGCCAACGAAATTCTGTGAAACCATGAGGATATTGGCCGTAATTCATGAAACCATGCGTACGAAAAGTTTCCCGTTCAAAACAAACTTTCCATTCTTTGATTGAACAAATCCCAGCGGTGGCCTCGCGTCGTTCCCTTGAGAGAGAACAACTCCGAGAAAAGTAAGCAATATGAGAGAAAGAAAAGACCGCATGTAGGGAAACCTGAGGAGAACGCCTCGAAAATCTAGGGTCTGAAATATGGAGCATAATTTCGGGTGATTATCGGAAACATAATGCTGAATCTTTGTGACGCGGTTGGAGGACAATCGAGAAGTAATTAAGACAGGCAGCTGACCAGCTGGTTCCTCGTTATCCTTGTTGTACCACTCTCCAAGAGCTGTTTCCAGAAGAGCAAGTTCCGACAGGCTTGATAGCCGCCAAAAGTTATGCAAAAGGATTATGGCTTTCCTCAGAAGTCGATTTGCTTTCAGGTGGGATATTTGGGCTCGCAGTCAGAACATGTTTGTCTCCATCGATAATACCACACAGTTTTCAGGGGTTCTCTAAGTTTAAGGCCTTTCGAAGATTTTCTGTTGCTTATGCAGGCGATAATACTCCGGATGGCAGTGTGAGAAGCATGGAGGGAAGAGCCAAAGGTCTTCGATGCTGGCGGCAGGTGGGACTGTGTGGGTACACCGGCCCGCTACATTGACCACACTCAAGCAAAATTCGTTTGATCTCTTCTTTTGACTTTCAGTCGGATTCAATCTTTTTTCGAAGCCATCCACTTTTCAAAATGCCCAAGAGTGCCAAAAAGCGAAAGGACAAAGCTGCAGACTTTTCGGTGAGGGATTACATGTTCATCATCACCTTCGCTGATTCAAATATTCTGGTCTACAGAAAGCGAAACTTAAGCTCGGAAAAGGCAAAACTCAGGCAACCAATGCTATAGACACGTCATTCAAAGCACGATGTAGGTTTTTTGCCTGTACTTTGGCCGAAACGTCCTGATCCAACCCAGCAATTGCCTTGCCTTCACAGAGTATAACGTCGGAGAAAGTATCTGGACCGGTTACTAGACGGCAGTTGAATCTCCATGATTTACTTTCACACCTCAAGCACTATAACGCCGGAACCAGGAAAGGTATGTTTACTCAAGGTTCAGGTAAATTTCAAGCCCAAACCTCTGCTTTTCAGACGCCATCCTCGGGCTGAAGGAACTCTTCGATGATAACTGGGAGCTTGTTGATTCTTCTTTGCCGACGCTTTTAACCGCTGTAGTACGGTTGATTGGTGACGAAGTACGCTACGATATCCCTCGCTATAATATCTTGGCTAATGAACATTAGGATGCTAGTGTTCGAAAACAACTGTTGTCGTTCGTATCATGGCTGCTTCCAAGAATACCTGCGGTAAGTGGACTTCTACCTCTCCCGATTCCTACTTACACATCTTATTGTCTTAGAATGATCTTCTCCCTCATTCCTCTTTGTTACTCTTATACACCACATCTGCTCAATCCCATATCTTCCCTGAAATTCGCATCGACGCAGTCCGCTTTCTTGATGTGCTCTTGGATTGCGCTCCGGAGGTTGTCCTTTCCGGCTGGACTGATGGATTTAGTAGTCATGGAAGTCGTGCGTTAGAGGGATACCTTGGTGTGCTGAACGCTGGGACAAAATTTGGCGAATCGAAAGAAAATGGTACGTACATGTTACTATTGTTGCGTACACTCACTCACCGATATTTCGCAAATTCTAGGCTTAGTTAAAGCGACTTCAACTGCTAGTGTTATCTTAACGCCAGCTGTGAGTACATTCTTCAATCCGCTAAAGTTTGATTTTTATTTATTTATTTTGCAGTCAAAACTTGTTTTGCTCCGATCCCTCGCGACATTTTTACGGCTTGGGCTCTCTACCTTGGATTCCGGGAGTTTGTTATCTCCAATAGAAGTTTCTCAAGTCGGTACCTCTAAATCGATTGATACATGGTTCATGAGCAATGCGTTCTCTTCGCAAGAAGCATTCCAATCCTTCGATAACTCCCTTCGACCAGAGAATAGGTCCAAAGCCAGTTTTCGCCCATGGCTGGACTTGGTGGAACTAGAAGACGGGGACCGCTGCGATCATTTCCCAGAAGCTTTCACTGTTCATCGAACTGAGTGCGATAATACCTGGTCACTTGCCGACTTTTCTGGTCTTCAAGATATCCTAAATTTAAACGCACAAGGCTCCGAGTCGGATCAAACTTCATTTATCGCTGTAAGTGTCTTCATCCAGTTCAAATCCCGAACGCTTCTCAGAACCTTGGTAGCGTCTTGCAAACACGTTGCACTCGACTATCATAGAAACCTACCTGGATAGTGCCCCTTCTGTTTTTACACCTGGATCAACCCCTTCGGACACAGAGCTTCAGCTCGTATTGGCTGTCCTACGAATAACCCAAAGCTTATACCAAGCTATGGTAACAAATTCACAAAAGGTGTTGATCTTTTAATATAACTTATCTATCAGGCTGACTCACTCATCAGATACGTGCAGCGGACAAGGATCACCTCGAAAGTATCATAAACTATCTGTCACCCTATTTCCCTTCCCAATACGATAAGGATGTTAGAGTCAGTTGCATTCCCTCCTACACTGTTCGTAATTTATAACAAGCCTAGATCCAACAAGACTTTGAAGAATTCAATCTTATCTACTGCGAACTTGTGTCTCTTTTCGTGCACACTGAGGATCGATCTCAAAAGAGTCGCAACACAAAAGTAAGGCAACCCAGGATTTCAAGATCCAGCGCGTCCGCATCATCATTATCCTCAACGACACAAAACCGGAGAATCGACCATGTAACGCAATATATTATTAGCCGTCTAACGTCAGCATCAACCTCCTCGATCCCATCTTCGATTAGCTATACCACCTATGGTGCATTATTACCCACAATCTGGGCATTGGTTAGCGCCACGCCACTAAGCGTACCTGACAAAGCCGCTAGCCGTCAGGAGGCCAATGAACTCCTAGGTGCGATGTTGGATCACGCAATTAATGTTGGGTCAAAGTCTCCCTGTAAACAGCCAACAATAGAATTTGTTGGAAGGTTAATCTTGGTGAGTCCATTCTATACGCTTCTGAGAGTCCGCGCTCATTGGCTTGCTTCCGATGCTTAGTTGGAAACCGAACCACATTATCAATCACATTTCAGCTTTGAACGAGACCCAGAAGTGAAAGCCAAGTTTGATGCCTGGCTACTGCATCTTCCCCAGGTGCTCTGGGAAATGGGCAGTGCTTTAGGTGGCAATGGTAATGCAAGTGGCAATAATATCACTTGTTCCGAGGTAAGATAAACTTTGCTCTCCTTCTACTGCATATATTATCTGTCTCGGGAGGGTGACAGACAACGAAAAAGCAGATGTCACAGCAGATGCTTGCACTTGTTGGTATCTTGGATACATACGAACATCTCGTTCTTTGCTATTCTTCTATTTGTCAATATCCCGTGCTGCACTGACCGCCTCCCCTTTTTTGCAGATAATTTTGCGAACATTGATACGTGTTCTTCAGCGGCGTTCAAGGGGAACCTCCCAAGAGGTATATTGCACAGTTTTTTTCCCCATTCAACGACTGATCACAAGGGGTATAAGACAATATATGCTCTCCAGGCCCGCTTGACGCCATACTTTTACATTGACCACCCTACTCGTGGTGCCCTGCCTGGGCCATACAAGAAGCTGCCACCCATCAGCTCAAGCACAAGTAGAACGAGCCCCAATGCACTCGCCGCCGACCACACGGTTCGTTCTAATCCCACCGTCCACCCACTTCGGCATTTAGCGTTGGACCTGGCTGTTACTCTCCTGCGTCTATCTGGTGATCAGAACGATTCTACTGGTGGTTCTTCTGCGGCCAAGCTAGCCCGAGCCATCAACTTGGCAGTGGGACCGTTTCCTGAGGTCCCCCACCCGACTGCTGAGATCCCCGCGGATGTGAAATATTGGCTTCAAATCAGCTCATGGAAGTAAACCACAACCTTTTTAACGACGTGCGGCTGGATGGTGCTGATTGTTGACTTCATTCAACTCGCTAGTCGTTTCCCTGCAAAACGTTTGCAGACTGCTTTGGAGCACAGCATAGTGACGTGGCCATGTAACAGTCCGGATCAATCCGAATTGCTCCTGATTTGCTTTGCAGATTGGACTCTACCCGCAAGGGGATGTGTTAAATTTCGCGCTTGGTACTTTTACACATACACGATGTTACTGTAGGGGAAATAAAACATGTGCGATGCAGAAAACACAGACACTGGGCGCTGCTAAGAGAGCTTGGCAACAGTCGTAACCTGATCTAATGGAACAAGCATCGGGTGCTTCTGAAATACAAATACCGACTCGGAGTAAAAGATGAAACAAAGCAGGATTTATTCTTCTATCGCTACAGCGCACGTTATAACATCAAATTCTACAGCTAAACCATGTCTTCATCAAGAAGACCCAGTCATCTATATCACGAGCAGACCTGCCATGTCGAATGTAACGCTGTGATGTAACTAGGAGCAAGAAAGTCGTAACCAGTACGGCCCATGTAAAGTATGTTGTGATTTGTATCCTTCCACGATGAGAGAAATTTGGTTACAACAAAAAAGACAGGGGAGCAAAACCAGTAGCTTTAAACATAGCAAAAGAAAGAGAGTGGTAGTCGAAAAAAATTAAAGCAAGTTGAACACATTTCCAGCCTTTCTCGGAAAGGGTATATGAGAATCCAGGACAAATCGATGTCCTACGAAACGATCGTGAGAGTTGGGCGACCGCGAAAGAAATTCGAAAGGGACGTTAGTCTTGGCTTAAGCCCAAGTCCATTCAATCTCGATCCTTCCGAGACCAAAGTTGCCACCGGTGAGTTGAGCGAATGCAGGTTTGGAGAAGTCGAGGCTGCCCTTCTTATCGCAACCACCGCATCGGTCAGTGATGGGAACAGTAACAGTGTTTCCTTTGTCTAAAGAATAATCACGTCAGTTAATCAAGTTTCAACGTAGAGATATTATGTAGCGTGGACACTCGAGGGGTCAGGCGCCACCTAATGTGCAGAATGAAAGGTGGGACGGAAAAGAAGAAAAAAACTCACATGTGGCGGTGACCATTCTGCCACAGATGGGGTTGTTGTTGGGGTTGCCAGTAACACCACTGAAGAGAATACGATCAGTGAAAAAGTCGCATAACGTTGCACAACCGAACTTACGGGATAGTATCGAAAGCTTCATGGGCAATAGCTGCGAACATTTGTCCATCATTGTTGGTGATACCACAAGCACCCAGACCAGCTGATGAACAATGATAATGAGTTGTGATGAATAGTAACAGACGGGCTCAAAAGTTAAATACCATCATAGTAGGTACCGTCGCCAACGTTCTTGCCAGACATGAACCCGCCGATATCGCTGTTGGCTGGTACAACCGGTGCGGCTTGGGCAGCGGGTGTAACGGGCGCTGCTGCTGCTGGGACGTCAGCTGGCGGTGAAGAAGTGACGGGAGGTGCTGCCTGAACAGCGGCTGGTGCTACAGGTGGCGGAGTAACGACGGCTGGGGCTGAGGCTGATGAAGAAGTGGGCGGTGCAGAGGGCGCAGGGGCAGACGAACTCCTCGTCCTGCATTTTTTCCCTGCAGACTGGCGTTTCCTCAAAGGAGCTGCTGGCTGCTCAATGACTGGGACTGGCGCACGAGCCGCGATAGCATGGTGCCTGGCCATATGTTGGTAACGATGAGGAGAAGCAAAAGCGACATTGACAGCGGCGAGGGCAGAAACAATAACGAACAAGAATTGCATCTTTGGGGAACAGAAAAGACAGACTTTAGAGAGAGGGAGGAGGGACTTTATATACAAAAAGTCGAGAAAAATGAAAAAGTTGCGGATGTGAGGAGGTTGGAGGTCAGGGAAAGGAGAAAGTTTGTCTGATGCCTTGATTGGGATCCTTACTGCGCCCTTTATATACGTTCGGCGGCTTTACTCGGTCCTCATTAAAATTTGTTCTCATCTACACATGTGTCCCTGCATTAGCCGCGTACATCTTCACCAATCCGGTGCTCGCTGTTCCTTCAAGACTCTTGCCGAATGCATCCATCTGTCCCAGCAACAGTAAACTATCCAACCGACTGGGCTCTGCGGGTATCTTGAACATTCTCGATACATCTTCCTCGGGTAGCGGCGCTAGTCCTTGGGCGACCCGCGATTGATTTTCTTCTTTCCGTTTGGCCACATAATTTTCCGCCTTGGCTCTTTCTCGCGCAATCTGTCGAGTGAGGTACGACACGTTCCCTTCCTCTGTTCGGTAGGCATCAAGAGCTTCTACAATTCGTTCGAGGTTCTTGGTCATTCCACCTGTTCCTAGATCAAGCGCAGAGAAGGATGGTCCCAATTCAGAGGCCAACTCGTCCTTCTCACCCAATGTGGGTACTGATGTACTACTTTCAGTAAGCTTGCCCAGGAATGCACTTAGAAGGGGGTTTGTCCGGATTTTGAGAGGAACCTCTTCCAGAATTCGAGAAAAGGTTAGGCCGTGGTTGATCAGACTATTCACATCCAATCATCAGCTCGATATCCTCGTTTCTCTGTTGATATTAAGTCTTACCTCGTTGTACTAAAATTGGATTTTTTGTACGCATCTCTAAATGCGGCCGTCAGTCGATACGCTCGGAATGAGGCGTTTCCCCGTGCGGTTTGTGAAATATCTAATGGTTACCACAACAAATATTACGGTCAGCATCGTGCTCGCATATTGTTACCATCCGACGAATAAAGGTAAACGGAAATTATCGAAAACGTGCTTACCATGTACGATTACGATACCCCCGTGTCGAAGCCTCTCTTGGTGAACGGCTTGGGTCTCGAGTAATGATTGGTGGTAGAACGCGCCAAGCGTCATAGCCTGGTAAAATCCAATAACACTATCGTCCGCCTGCACTTCCTTCAGCGACCGGAGCATGGCTGCCTGGTGTCGTGCTGAAAGATTCCCAAATCGAATGCACGAGGTTACTTGTCAGAAACAAAGTTGAATGCGCAATGAAATTTGGGGTTCGAACTGACCAGTAGACTTGGCAGATTTTCCATCATCGTCGTTCCCATGGTTCGGAAGAGGAAACGAGTTGGACACTTCAAGGACGCCATCGAGATCGAGTCCCAACAACAAGCCATGAGCAGTGGTGGCCGGAGCCTCTCGCGCATGTTTAATGATTTTGGTAACGACCTATGGAAGACGTTGAATTATGTCGGAATATCAAAATTTCATTGGCGTACCATTCCGTCTAGTTGTACCAGATTCAAAGGAATTTCAGCCTCGATATCAACGACCTTGGCCATCGAAGCTGGGATGGCCTCGTAGGTCGGTTGAGCCGCAGCTGGTGCAGCAGAAGGCGCAGGTAACGATGCTGCAAGTGCAGCTGCCATAGACGTTGCAGCCATATTTTCAAGACGAAACAAAAGAACCAGATGGAAGCAAAGACTTTACAATATGTTTTGAACGCAGGACTACCTTTCTGCAAATGATCTTTGAACTTTAGAAAATCTCAAGCTGCTGCCAAACAGGAGCAACATTTGATGAAAATTATGTCAGCATCTGATTGACATGCCGTGATTCCGGCGATTTCATTTTCCGCCTCCTTCATGACTGTTCCTGTTACTCAACTTCTGACATCGGCCTGATTTTTTTTCTTCATTTTCCCTTTCTTCCATCTTCTAGACAACAAGAATGGCGTTGTCGCGCTCAGCAAGGATATCTATTCTGCTCGTTATTGACATTATATTCTTCTTCGTAGAGCTTATCGTTGGTGAGTTGTGCTAGCCTTTTTCGCTTCCAAGGACATGAAAATTTGCTGAACTTTCATTAGGTTATGCTGTTGGTTCGCTGGCACTCGTCGCGGACAGCTTTCATATGCTGAAGTATGCTGCTATTATCCCTTTCATTCACCAAGAATAAGCGAGACTAATGTCATTTGCTTTCCCCGCAGTGATGTCATGAGTCTAATCGTTGCGCTCTATGCGATCAAGGTCTGTAGTAGTGCACCTCTATTCAATGTTTCAGCGCTCTAACTACTTTTCTTTTCATTCATTGAAACTTTTCTCGTTCCGCTGGGTTGTCATGATACAGTTAACCAACAATGCTTCCGACTCACGCTATTCTTATGGGTGGCATCGTGCCGAAATCCTAGCAGCTTTGATCAATGGTGTCTTCCTGCTAGCACTTTGCTTCTCAGTTTCTTTGGAGGCTATCGAGCGGTTCTTTGAAACACCAAGTGAGCTGGCATTCTGATGTGTCTCCCCCCAATCAGCAGGGACTGGCCTCGGCCCTGAGCATGTTTTTTTCTGGCTCCGAATACTCATGGACTTGTTCTTAGGCATCTCGAATCCGAAACTCGTGGTTATCGTAGGTTCGCTCGGCCTTGCATCCAACTTTGTTGGGTTATTCCTCTTCCACGGTATGTTCACGTTCCTGAAGCGAGGTTCATCACTAAATATAACCCCTATTCATGTCGCGTTTAGAACACGGACACTCCCATTCACACTCCCACTCTCATTCACACCCATCATCTTCTCGTGCATCAAGTATACGCAATGGAAGTGTCTCACACTCAGTTTCGGGCAACACAACACCTACTCAGAAGCAATCAAGCAGCGCAATGCCCATCCGAAAGCACTCTCACTCTGCATCACGCGGTCGTTCTCCCATCCGCTCCGGTCAACATGTTCCATCGGAGTCCTTTTCATCTCTCTATGGTCACCCAGCTGCGACACGCGCATCTCTTGTTCAAACCGCCCAAGACATGGCATCTGCACGATCACCTTCACCTCCAGGGTTGAGACGTGACAGTATGGGATTGCCAAGGCGTTCAATCGATTCTAATGCAGGCGCCACTTCGGACGTTACAGGCCCGGACTTCCCTAGAGCCAGTTCGCCTCTGCCAGATCAATCAGAGCAGACGCCGCTGTTACGCCATGACCACTCTGACCATGTGGCGGCGGGTCATAATCATGGGCATGGCTCTGGACATGGACACGGTGGACACGATCATAGCTCCATGAACATGCGTGCTTTAGTCCTTCATGTCCTCGGAGACGCCCTCGGAAACGTTGGTGTCATTGCAACTGGTCTTATTATTTGGCAAACCGCTTGGCCTTACAAGTACTACTGCGATCCCGTCATCAGTTTGGTAATCACGATCATCATCTTCTCGAGCGCTTTGCCACTTGGTGAGAGAAATTTTACCTTTTTTGGAGCTATCCTTTTGCTGACTGATGCTCTTCCAAAACTATAGTCCGGAGTGCATCGTTCATCCTTCTCCAAGGTGTTCCCACAACGATTTCATTGGACGACGTCAAGGATTCCATTCTCAATGTCGATGGCGTCCTTTCTCTTCATGAGCTCCATGTCTGGCAGCTATCAGAGAACAAAGTTATCGCTTCGGTTCATGTTCTGGCATCTCGGAACCACGACTTTATGCCAATTGCTGCCAAGATCCGTGAGGTCCTCCATTACCACGGTATACATTCTTGCACTATCCAACCAGAGTATTATGCTCCAAATAACCTGATTTCGGACGAACATCTCAAGGTATGTATACATATTCATTCTCGTCTGTAGCCCTGCTTTCCAGGGTTCAAATCTCTTCGGGCTTCAGTCATTTTGCTGATATTCGCTCTGCTTGCTCGGGGTGCTTTAACCTTATAGACTACCGCGGATTCATCTTGTCTTATCCTATGCCCAGCGGATGAGGTCTGCAATCCGTCAGAAAATGCCTGCTGTCGTGAGTTCACTTGCCTTCCGTGAAAGAAACTCAATGCTGATGGCCGACTTCTGTATCAGCTCCCCCTGTCGTCGACGTCTAACCACTAAGACCCGGAATCTGGTCCACAGAAAGGTGCTTAGATTACTGAATTGATTTGCACCCACATCTGCTAGTATTTACAATATATCTTATTCATATGGACATGCTAATACATGATCGTGAACTACCCGTATCTCTTTTCTGCACCGTTAAGATAAGCTGGTGTCAGTCTTTTTGGTACAACATAATCAAACTACTGTTGGGACCGAGCATTGTGTGGCCCTCACTATCTCGGGTTAAAAAGGCCATGGGTCATATGGGCGCCGCTTCACCTCACTGACCTTGCCATTTTTGGATGTGCATGTACGTTCAACGTTCAATGACGAGAATTTTGTGACAGATTGAAATCACATAACGGACATGATTGATTGTACCACTCTCGGCAGTCTGATGTACTTGGTCCTGGTATATGTTTTCTTGCCTATTATTTACGGTATGGCTTTCATTCCAGCGATCGGGCGATCAGCTAGCTGAATATGCTGTCTTCACTCTTGCAGTAGTTTCGCGAATAAGATGAATACCAGGAAAACACATCAAATCTGTTTTTTATTATTGGCCGCGCTGCCCTATCTAATCTAAGTTCTGTCCTGTGTCCCCAATTCAGTTTTGAACACCGGGAAGTTGGCGATGAAAGCCTGAGACGTCACCAGACGCTGTAGTATCATCTTGCAAACCTCACTGACCCGATTACAACGCAGATCTACGACTAGTCGGCGAGCCATACCGTCACTGGTTTGGCCAAGAACCGGGATAAGGCGTTGGGCATTTTGTTGCTGGTCTGGTCCAGACACTGATAGAACGGCCCGTTCCAGGTTCTTGGCAGCATTGAGAACAGATGCAATAATTGCAACCAACAGGTTGACCCTGAGACTCTGCTCTTCCGGCGGTTGCTGCCTGTCGATGGAAGCAATAATTGAAGGTAGAACGACGTGGAGAAAAATTGGGACGAGAGGATAATGGTGGACTGTAGAGCTCTGTTCCAGCGGCATCGAGAGAGCAAATGTTGCGATCCGTCTACAAGCTTCCAGCTCGCCTAAATTCGCGGCTGCCTGAATCTCTGCCCAAAGGATCTGAAGGAACCGCATTGGAGACACCATATTCAGGCATCGTTTCAAATCCAAGAACGGGGCTTTCTGAGATCGAGCCGTGGAAAAAGCCGTTTGGATGGCTTCTTGGACTTGTTGATGCCAAAGTTGACCTCCTGAATTTTGTGCAAACATAGCGTCTATTTCAAGGAGTGGAAAGGAGGCAAAAGCCGAGAAAATTCCGTTAGCCAATGAAAATGATATTCACTCGGAAAAGATGTTTCCGAGGCTAACTAACAGATAGAAAGAAGTCAGGGACCCAAATGCCACGACATGCATAGGTTGGCTATATCAAGCATCATTACTGACACACCAACGACGCACAGGGACAGAGTTTAAAGCTGGTCCTATTTATTTCAAGCGAATTGAAATACTTAAAACTCACCTGAATTTGTTCCTTTCAAGCCAATGGCATCAAGCACCTTTTGCCGAACAGCGGTGGTGTTAAACGTGTTGGGAGTGGGAGGGTGCTTCTTTTTTTCCGCCGCGAGAACGGTGATCTGAGGGCTTACAAGCGCGATAACTGATCTTGGACAAGATTGTGCCAAAATCAAGGTCTGGATGATCTCGTAATGAACTGGGGTGGCATATCTTCATTTAAGGAAATCAGAAATCATTGGGCAGAAGATGTGCCTCGTTGGCCGAGTTACGAATTTAAGGGTGAATAACTCACTGGCGTTGCTGCATTTCTCGGAAAAGGGCTTTAATGACCCCAACGAGGACCCAGTTCAACAAAGGGCCTGTAAAGTAAGAAATCCCGTTCATAAGGACCTCGCGGTCGAACTTGTGGACGGTAGCCGCGGTGATGGCCTGAGATACCAGTGGCATGGAAATGCGAAGCAGTACCTTTGGCTTTGTGGCCCTGTTGTGGAATAACTAGTCCGTTAACCTGTGACAGGCGGTAGATTACAGGCGGCCGAAACGTGAATTTCCGTCTCACCTCAAAATATTATCTTCAATTCCCTCACCGTCAGTATTAAACAACGCTTTAAACCAGGTATGGAACATTGCCATGTCCTCGGCTGTTCGACCATGGGCTCGCATAGAGATCTCGACGTTCGAAAACCAGGCTGATGAGACTGTGCGGTCATTTTTAGTGAACTCGTGATTTTCGAACTGTCGGAGGGGAAATCTTTGTCAAGCCTAGATCTTCCATGAGGTCAGGATAAGTACAAACCTTGAATTTTACGAGAGCATACTGGACAAACAAAACCACGTCGCCCAGATGGCTCACGGCCGTTTGTGGATCGCCTTCGGAAATCCTGCCCTGTGAGAAAAACCCCAAATGGAAAGCTTTAAGGTTACTCACCAACTGTTTCACAATCATACTCTTCTAGAAATTGCAAAGATAAAAATATCAAGTCGTAGATCCTTTCGTGTAACGCTACGATTTCGAGGGCTTGGTCAAAGGTGTGCAGAACTCTACAGGTATGCCCAAGAGAATCAACCTCCATTGATGTGACGGCCGCGGCGAATCGCTAGATTTCCATAAAGCATAAATTGTGTGAGATCGTTATGTACGAATATATAGGGTTAAGAGGCACCTTTGAAACTAGCGCGGCAAAGACTGCATGGCTACTGGGGTCTTTCCAAATGCGTTCAACCCAAACTCTGATTTCATCGACACTTTGGTCATTCATTAACTTTGATGTTATAAATGCCTACATTGTACAGGTCACAAGGAGAAACGAGAAGATTGATTTATTCCGTTAGTCCGACATTGCCGAGCCAATAGATGGAGCACGTACGGACAAGTCCAAGCCCATATCATGGGCCTCCGCGTGCCATTTTTGAGGAACCTCATTGGACAGCTGGGGGTCTATCTGGTTGGCGATCTCAACCGTAACGAGATTGTTTCTCAGTAATTGTTGGAGGAAGTCCCGCGAAAAGGGACGAGTGCCACTGCGCTGGTTAAGGTTTTCGGAAATCAGTCAGGGTGATGAGATCGGCTCACCCCTCTTCCTCAGCATTCTCCGAAGAGAATTCACGGGTGAGAACATGGTCCACTTGCATGAGGACGTTCTGACGACGTAGTACACTCAGAATAGCATGCTGTAGGCCTGTCCTCTGTCCCAGCGTAAGAGCAAAATTGGAAATAGAGATGTAATCATACCATATCGACGTTCGTTGAGCCATCAGAGCCAACTGCTTCAGCCAGCGAAACGAGAAGGGCGGGCAGCTGTCAGATCACCGCAGAGAATAGAAACTGAGTTTACCAGGGGGTGGACACATTCTGGAAAGAAACTCACTCGACCAATAATAAAGGCTTTCCAGAGCCTGGCGTTGGAAACATGCTGGGAAAGACACGAGAATGCCGATAGTAGGAGTTGCGTGTAGAAGATAGTCGGTGTCCATGAAGACCAGCGGAACGCGCCAATTAGTAGCGCCACCGCATTCGCTGTATCTCCAGCGCCCCAGTCATGAGCCATGTACGTAACCTAATACTCCATGGAACAAGACAAAACAAATAGAAATTCTGTCAGTTAACACAGGGTCATATGAAAAGAACGGGAAGAGAGGAGCACTCCATTCGGAGAAGGAAAGCCAAGTGTATGAACCTGTCGTACATGCTCAAGGGGCCATGGAGGAAAATCTAAAACTCACAATGTGATTCAAAACGAGGCCTAAAGTGATAAGATCGGTCTCAGAACTAGGTCCAGAGATGTCTCCTTTTCCAGTTGCAGGAGCGAATTGAGTCGCGGTATGCATCATCGAAGCCCCTCCTGTAGCCTTGACGTCCTCTCCAATCACCAACGATAAGGTGACCATGAAGGCATCCAAAATACCAGCCACAGCGTCGTTCAGTCTGCACGTGTTCATCGTTTCGGATAATTCACCGTACAGAACGATAGCTTGGGTAGCAGGTACCCTTGTAAGGTCTGTTGCGCAGGCAATTCGGATTAAGAGATCAACAAGCTCAGCCGCTGATGTTGTGAGCTGATGAAAATGGGATAGCGGGAGTGTGTGTGCTGTTCGGAGGAGAGCGAGAGCGTCCTGGATGGTTCGCATTACAGATGAAATAGATTCGTCTTCGGCTACAACAGAGCCGATAGGTGGTTTGCCTGAGCTATAGTGCGCATCCAGAGCAGTTCGGACAAGTGTATCCAGTGTGGCGGGGATGTGCAATTCAGAAGACCTGGCCGCTTGCAAGAGTGTAGACACGTATGTGTAAACTGGTAGGAGCCCATCCTGAATTGCGACTTTCAGGTACTCCTGTAGTGTTGGGTCACCAGGGTAAGACCTGAAGAGTATCAAAACAGAGTCTACACCAAGTGAGCGTTAGAACATTGACAATATTATCGAGACAACCCAGAACGCACTGCTGAGATTACTCGCAGTATCCTCTCTGCTCTGTTCTGGAGATTTTGATATGTACAGCTTTGAGAGGTTCAACCACTACAGCAAACATCAGTATATACCGCTCGAAACGCGAAAAGAAGCACGTACTTTGGTCGCCGAAATTCCTGCCTGGAATGAATTCCGCGTTAATTCGGCCAACGACATTTCGGTCTTTGCTGAAGCGGACAGCTATGAGATAGCCCCGGAGCGGGAGAAGGTGGCCTTTTGGTTTCCTAGGTTCGTAGACATATGAGTTCTCCAACTCAAACTCAAGAAGCCTCATCGACGCGAAGATGCGACGCACCCACAACTGATCGGTTGATGATGGTCGTACAGTACAGGTAAAATTTAGAAGTATTCGTTCTTCTAGTCTCAAAGCCAGTTATCCTTGTACTTGTAAGCCAGAACACAGGTAAAATGTTGAGCCTTTCGCCTTTACGAACCAGGCAATGTGGCGGTCTGTATCAACTGTTCGACTACCCGTTTAGGAACTTGAGGAACATCAGATGTATTACGTAAGAAACGCGTCTATAAATATCGGACGCGTCAGAATGTGCTAATATTGGGGTTGGATGCCCTCTTTCACGTATATTTCGTTTCTCAAGCTCAAAAACTAGAAGAAAAAAACCATAAGCAAATCGCGTTTATTTGAGTTAGTACACCTACTCTGTCCTCTTCAGATACGGTCTGGTCATTCATCCGCCTCGTGTTGTGTTCCATGTGTACAAGTAACGTCTGTCAAAAGAAGCCTGTCGTGAGTTCAATCAATCGCACAGGAGCAAAGATTGGATTACCCGAATGGATCTGTTGCTTAAACCACGATACGCAGCGACTCTCTCTATCGGAGGAGGAGCCTCTCCAACGAGCTCGAATTGCTGATGAAGATATTGAATATACTGTTCTATGCATTCCAAATAATGCCGCTTTTTGTCGTGCGAGGAAATGGTGTCGCTAAATTGCAAGTTTCAGTTAATAAATGAAAAGAAGTTAGTCGAGCAAACTGCCTCACGGATCAGTTGGCACAAAACCGACGCTCTCTGCCATGGCGCGCCTGCGTGCTTTTCGCGCTGTTTCGGATCGTAGCTCCGAGGCTGCAGAGTCTTCGGTAGCGTTGGGACTGACGGTGGGCAGACCGTCACCGCTCGTTGAGATATCGGCCAAAAGCTCGCTGGGAGTCGGGAATGTCTGGGGTTCATGATCGACAGAAAGCGGACTCGGAGCTAGAGGCGCTTGCTGTAGATCGCAAATGGCAAGCTCGTTCGCGCTAATCTGCGGATCACGGGGGCTACCCTCTGTGGAATAGGCGCCCGGACTCGAAAATTCTGAGTAGAGCAAAGGCGACTGCCCTGGCATAGGCACGGGTGCATAGAGCTTTGGAACTTCGAAAGGCTGTCGCTACATGATTAGGTGAATAAAATTTCAGCTGTGAAGAGCACTTACACTTGCGAAGAAATTGGGATGAGGAATACCGACATCAAAGACTTGCTCAGGCTGTTGCTGAGAGTACTGAACAGCATAAGAGTAGTCGACGGGGCGGTAAGGGTCCATTGTGAAGATTGGAGTACAATTCACCTTAAGGGTATTTAAGGGACGAGACGGAGGATCTTGTGTTGATCTGGAAAGACATCTGAAAAAGGAAGTCAAATTGCTTGTTAGGGGGACATTCCAAGTCCGCGACTGTAGATTGTCAGAAAAGTCCCACGGTTTCAGCGCAGGAAGCCGACTCAGATCTGTTCAGCCAGAAGTGTGAATTCGAAATTGATCACCGCCGCAAACTCCAGTCGCCGGTTCTCGTTATTTTCTGTCCATGTTGTCGCTAAAACACTTGCAGAAAGCGGGAAACAATCGACTGGCCTCTGAACCGACAATTATGGCAATCACAGCAGCCCTGCAATATCGTTATGTATAATTGAGATCTGGCAGTAAGGTCGCCGTCATGGCAGCACGCTTCTCTGTTTGCGGATGGGCGCAGCTGTCGTCGGGAAAACCGCTTTACATGCACCCTGTTGATGGTTTGCAAAAGCGTAAGATTCTTTCTGAGATTTGGGACAACGAACAGTGGAACCCCCCAGATCTTTGCCTTAATCTGAGCATCGTGTTGACAGGTTAACGTATTTGAGTTGCCTCTCAATAAGGCACATACACCACCGTCACACTCAGCCAAACAGCTTCCACAATCCCCGACGATAAATTCCTTGAACCTCCTGTGTCGTCTTCTCTAATTTAACTATCCCGGCTCCAAATCTTCTTTCCTTTATATACCAGTCAAGGTTCAACTTTAACTTCCAACGTCTCTGCCAATCTTGTTCTGTCGTCACTATGAGTTTTGCTGCTTCACAACTTGATTTCTTCGACTCTGATTATGGTGCCTATTCGTCTAATGGCTTTCTGGTCGACTACTCGCAGATCCCCTCTCCTTCGAGTAGCGTAACTTCGAGTGGGAGTAGCCACTACGGTAACACCCCACCACCGATAGACTATTATTCTATCCAGCAAAACAATTATGTCTCTCGCCAAGTCGAGCAAAATTACCCAGCATCGAGACCAATGCCTATTCAAGTCCCTCAGCTGCCTATGCAGACACCGCAGATATATCCTAGCCGCAGTTCTGCTGCCGCTGGACCTGTGTCTGGGGTACGAGTCTCGAAACCTCGCTCTGGCAAAGTGGTGGCGCATCCGAGGCAGCCCCACATCCCTCACCCCTATGCTCGTCTCTTCGCGAAGAAGGACGAAGTCAAGCGGCGTAAAATCTGGAACCACGTCCATGAAAAGTCTATATTTTCTCCCTTCGAACTGTCAGTGTTTTCTCTTCCCCGACTTACCACAGAAATCTAACTCGTCGCGATGCAGGTCTACAGTCGGCGCCCCTCAGCGGCGGACAGTGTACATCGCGAGTCTCGAGGCTCACATCGACCGGCTTCATGCGCGATTACTAGAGTACGTATCAGCTAATCGCAAGACATCTTTGTTATCAAACTTACGCTTATCCTCCAGCCTCGGATTTTGGCCAGTCAACTTCTCCGAACTGGAGCCTTTCAAAGGCCTAAACTCAAAGACGGCAAAGGTAAGCAAAAACCTTCGACAGCCGCCGTTATTCTGGACCCAGGCTGACCCTTGTTCAATTGACAAATTCTCTCAGAGTATGGTTGCAGGATTGCAACACGACTCCTCGCTCGCGAAACTCAAACTCCTCGAATTAGAACGAGCTGTAAGTCCACACCCTCTTTCTCCGTCCCATCTGTTTCGCCTATCGAACGCCACGCTGATCACCTCACGATCTTTCTTCTTTTTTTGATGTCGATCATTCGACCATTTATTTAGAATGGGGATCTCACCAAAACACTTTCGAGTTACTCCTCTGGGAAGTAAACATACCGGACCCTTCGTGTTCGAGCACGGCAGCGAGAATCAAGTCCAGGACCACCCCAACTCAGATATGGCTAGATCCAGCGCCTAAGTCCTTGCGTACATTAAACTTTGTTTTCACGAGAGACATGTTCGTGTTTCTCGTAGGACGTTTCGTCCATCTTTGGTAATCTGGCTTGTGACATAACTTTATTCTTTTTATCTTCTCCGTAGATTGTCCGTTTCTTTACTCGCCCGTTCTCGTGGATAGACTTTCTTTGCACCAATTATCAATAGTTTTGTACCACATATAGACGATATGCAAGACATACAAGAGTTTGTTTGTACGGGTACGAATCGTTTCAGAACTCTAGATTCAGATTATGTTAGGAATTGAATCGGCGGTGTTCTACAACTGATAGCAGGAGGTAATCACTGATAGATAGGCTGATACTAATCGTGTGTTTCTCATGATCGCCGCCTGCCGTACACATGGGTAGTGGTATGTGAGAGTAGTTTAACATCCCCGCTTTCCACCATGGAGTTGCAAAGATTTTATTAGCGGGACAAACTAATCTCAGCAGGGCCAAGGGCGTTACTTAACAGTGTGGTACTCTTGCACGGAGGAAAGTAAAATGAAGCTTTCTCCAATCGTCTGTTGAGACGTAGCAGATCCAAGGCAAGGTGCATGCCTCGGAGAATTACCAAACGACAAATCAGAAAATAAGCCCTCTGAGTCGATGACGAAAAACAATAAAGCGACTCATTCTGTCATGCGGCCTCCCCCTCGCATAAAGACCCAATGGTACTTGGAACCAGGAAATTGGTGCTGCACCCTAAGGTTGAACAAAAAAGAGATGGGTTACTATCATGAAGCAAATGGAGCAACCACAATGCGAGAGTTTTACATCTAGAAAACGATAAGTCAGAAGGGTGCCAATCAGAAGGCAGAAAACATACAGTGGTCTATTGGTTATCTTCTTCGTTGAGTTCAAACTTGTGCTTTTGTTTCTGAGCTACCTCAGTCATGCCCTTCCCGCTTCCTGTAACTCCAACTATTCAACGAGCGTTAATAATGACGAATATATGCGCATGTATTTTGGATTTACCTCTTCCCATTGGATTATCTGGTGTCTTGAAAATACTCGTCCCAGAAACGCCAGCGATATGCACGCCTTTCTTCTCTGACTTCTTGGCAAATTTTTGCCATGTTTGTTGTTTCGCTACCTGTTCCTTCGCTTTTTGAGCCCTGACCTCGACCTTCTTCTCGTTCTTCTTCTTCTTCTTTTCTCGTTCCTCCTCTTCTGCCTTGTTCAACTTCCGCTTGCCAGCGGCAGGTGCTGTCGTCGTATCTTTATAGTTTTGTGGCATAGGTTTGATCTCATTTGCTTTGACAAGTTCGGTAGTATTGTAGCCCTTGAATACGATGCTGTAGACCGGATTTTCGGCATATCCGCCTATTGAGGTGACTCGCGCAGGGTACCATGAACCGTCTCCAGAATATTTTGCCAGACAGTCATCCCCTGCGGCGAGTTTGTGAATCAGTGTTCCGTTGGGTAACCTCTTCTCTTTAACTGGAGCAGTTGCTTCTGCTTGTGCGATGGCAGCTTGTGCAAGTCCGACGAGCTCTTTGAGTTCGTCTCTGAGTGAAGCTAGCTCTGCGTTGTCTGGATCAGCAGAGAGTGCGGTTTCGACTTGAGAAAGTTGGACTTGGTAGGTCTCGAGATCAGTCTTATCCATGGTACCTGAACTTGTTATGTGCCGACTAATAAAGTTTCAAAAGCAAGGTTACGAAATATCGAATGTCAGGAGTAGCAATGAGGTGGTGGTGAGGACGAAACGAGCTTGGAGTCAGGGTCTTGCTCACAGCCATGGTATCGTGAGAAAAAGATAACCCGCTTTATCGCAAATTCAAGAAAATAGAAAAGATAAAGTACGGAAAACATCAGGTCCAGCCTACATGGTCTGATAATTTTACTCTACTATCTTGCTTTGCTTTACTTCCTTGAGGGCGCCCGGCGTTCCTTACAGATCGTTTTGAGTGATATTTGCGCTGTTGCTGAGCTCGCTGCTTTGTAACATCATTCGAAACGATATCCTTGATCTTGTGCTTTCTCTCGTCTCCTTCATCAACTCTTGAAGGCGCCTCACGCATTGACCGAGGTGGAGATCGTGACTGACGCCGTTCTCCCTCCACAGAAGTTTGTGCATCATCATCAGACAGTTCCAAGCCATCTACTTTCAATTCGTTGGGGTTGGTGGCCGGTGCTTCGGCCGAAGCATGTTCGCCGACAGGAGATCCAAGGCTCGCTTTGTTGTCGCTATCGAGCCTTGAGTTTGCGAAGTCTACCAACTCGTCCGTTGCATTCGGGTGTGCTTGCTCCTCTTCACCAGCATCTGAATCTTCAGAACTCCCCTCTTCGAGCTCTTCTTCTTCTGATTCTTGATGTTCTTCCTTCACTGATTCCATGTACTGAGAGGAAACTCAGCAACAGTTCTCAGATCCATGAAAAGATCTTACCTCTTCTAGGACTTTCATCTCTTTTCGTCCAAATCCACTCGCCTCCACCATGACGTCCAACTTGAACCCCTCCTCCCCTGATGCATTGACAATCTTTCTGAATTTAGGATACAATGCGCTTTCATAGCGGAACCTCCGTTTGAAGAATGTCCGTATGCACTCAACATCCCGATTAAAGTACCTGAAAACCAGGTTAGGAAATCCGCTGGCCACAAACGGATAAAGTACAAACACGCACCATTCTGCGTTCTCATGAGATGTGCTGACCATCTGAGGGAAGTCAATAATTATGGGTTCCCCCGTTTCTCGCCGAATGAGGATGTTGAACTCGTTATAATCACCGTGGATCAGGCCCGCATGCGCGAATCGTACGATGATATCCATCAGATCTGAGTATAGTTTGCCCGGGTTGGGTACGTCCGACACTTGACGCCTACACAAATAATCATGAGGAGCCTACCCACGACTATAAACCGTTAAGGCACATACAGGGGATATGCGTCAATAAACTCCATTAATAAACAATGTCGGACCTGATCTATTGGTCGAGGAACTGGAAAATCGTGCTCGTGTAAGATCTAGAAATACGATTGAGTACGGTGGTCCTCCTGCCGGACAATAGGTTCACCTTCATGAAGGCCCACTCCTTCTGCGCTGCTAACCGGGACATGTACATCCAGGAAGCAGACTTGCGTTTTCCTAGGTAATCTCGCTTTTCTTTGATTGCTCGAAACGACACGCGGCCAAGTCTACACTTCTTCGTCAGTATTTACGGGAGGTGTGTGGGAGCTGCACATACCGATGCAGTTTAAGAACCATCTCGCTGCCTTCAGCATCTGCAACGATGTAGATATCTGGAGAGAAATAATGGATTCGATATCGGAGTAGAATGTTGCGAACGACGTACCAGATTCCTTCCCAACTCCAATTTGGTTGCCAACAGAATGCATGGTATCTCTTTTGGACATGGTGCGCATAGCTAGGTAATCGTATCCGCCATATGTGAGACGATAACCCTCATCTACCAAAAGAATCTACGTTATGAGTTCATTGCTTTCCCGTGCACAATATTACTCACATTTGGCATTCTGCACCTTCGAGATCAAGTTTCTTTTAGCAAGAGAGCCAACTAACTTGTTGACGCCTCCATTCCTTAATCCGGAGATTTGGACTATCAACGGTAAAGGTACGATCTCGTGGTTTTTTGAACCCATTTCAACCTAGAAAAACAGCCTTGGTCAAATTGGTGACTAAAAGGAAGTAACGCCGGAGACCCACAGCTGTCAGTACTCTGAACTCATCAGAAGTTACATATCTGAGGTCTGTCGCATCCAACTTCATGATTATTGGCGTTTTTAGGAATGAAGTGAAGGAACAGAAAAAAGGGATCGAGCTTGACATGTCAAACTTTCCTGATTGAGCACTATCCCAGAATAGCACCCTTCAGTTATGTCGCTTCGTCGCGACTTGATTTTGAACCACCACTAGACTTACTTTGGTAATGCCACAGGATCTTAATACGTCTCGAGAGACAAAGATGGCCAACAAGGTATCCGAACTAGGCAAAATCATTATACATGGCCATCTCATGTTTAAGTTGCCATCGCCGAATGCATAGGCCACTTCCAAGGCCCTCACAGCTCTCATTAGCTCCAATTATGAGTTTGACACGGCGTATGATTTTTTGGCCTGTATGAAGGGCTATATTGCTGATCTAGAAGCTCCCACACAGAACATTTGAGGTGAAGGTAGTCCATTCGCGTGACCTCAAGAAGGCACAGACCGAGCGAATCGTCTCGCTCTTCGAAGAGAATATGTTTGAACTGTATGTTAGCAGATATTATTGCACTCTCCCATTTCGCCGAGCTGATTACTACACCCGGATAAGGCTAAAGGATTCTTCTCTTGGCTGGAACCCAAAAGAGAAACACAAAGAGTTATTCCATCCTCTCTCGAGGTACTTCATTATCCAGGATGACCAGAAAAATATTGTCGCATTCGTCATGTTTCGCTTCGAACATGAGAACGATGAGAACCTGCTCTACATGTGCGTCATTTTCTGGATGATCTCGATTCTCGTTCATTGACAATGTATAGTTATGAAATCCAAGTTTGGTCTTCGATACAAAGTAAAGGTCTAGGGAAAAGGTTGATGACGGATGTGGAACTCGTTGCGAAGCATTATTCTATGGAGAAAGTTATGCTCACTGTCCTGCAAAGTATGTTGAACTGTTGTCGTTATCTTGTCTAACGCACGAAGGATGCTGATAGAATTCACTCTAGAAAATTCAAGGGCATGCTCGTTCTATGAAAGCCTTGGGTGAGTTTGATTTTACAAACCATTTTCCAGAATTGCAATACCCAATTTAGGTTTACTATGGATTCGTCCTCACCAGATTCGGGTGATACCGTAGCAGAAGATACATCGGAGAATCCGGCCATCGACTATAAGATTTTATCGAAGGTGGTCCCGATTGACTGAATACCCTCTGCAGGATGTCGGTTGGTTCGCTACCAACCAGGCTTTATCAGGAACTTGGAGCTCAGAAGCAACAGTCCAATAATACATTCCTCCACTACCCTGGTTTACATTTGCTATCCAAGAAACTATTACATTGGCATGCCCGTCACTAGCTCGAATATCTTGCTTCAGAGAATACCAATTGAAACAGCGATGACGACTTTGATGGGATTGATTCATTAAGACGTACGTAGTAGTGAAGCCTCAAATTCAAGGAAGAATAGAATGATGACTCAAGTTAAGAGAATTGAATTCGTAAATGCAAACTATTGAAAGTTCAGCAAACTGGCGCGCCAAGTCGCTCGCGTTGTTTGGACGTGCTTGGCTACGGCCTTTGAGCGTGGATGAGTCCGGGAGCGCCTACCACCTCCAGCTCAACAACTCTGCTAGATCTCAAGGAGGCTTATTTATCTGGCCTTTCCTGGCCGAAACAACATCTAGAAATCTCACTTTGATTATTACCAATGCTATCCTCAGCAACCGTCGGACGAGGAATTCGGGCGACTTCATGTCGTTTGCCCAGAGCAACCGGCAGGCGTTATGGTTCTCATGAAGCGCCTCAGTATAACGAGCCTTCTGGTTGGCTTTTTGGAGAGAAGGTACGTGAAATAACTCTTGAATTTTAGCCGCGTTTTCTGATTACTTTGCATGGGTTTGTTTAGCCACCACCGCCAGGCCAAAAGCGAGTGAAGGAGGATTGGGAAAACATCTGGTACATTGGAATGTTTGGAACGATGGCTTTCGCCTCGGTGTTGCTGTACTACAAACCTGATACCAGGTGCGCATCGCCAAATTACTTTTCTTACCACTGAACCTCATTGAATTTTGATCCAGCATACAATCCTGGGCTTTACGCGAAGCAAAGGAGCGGATGGAAGCCCGTGGCGAGAAATTCCAATATGAGCCATCCTCAACACAGTCGACACCCCCAGCATAATCATTATATCAACGGTACACCTCGCTCGTCATGCCTAAATGACAATGTTATTCTACTCGCATTCACTTGTAGATGCAGCACGCAATTCCATCTCTTTCTGAAACAACTTCTATAATGATTTATAAATGCGAACAGGAGAAAATATAATAATGCCAGGAAATATCGTCCACATCAAGAGTGGAAGCTAGTAATTGCCCCTGAGCAGCCTCTCAGGATTCATACGACGCTTCATAGTCTTCATGGGTTAGGAGCTTGTCCAACTAGAGGGGAAAGGGTCAAGAGAGAAATTAAAGTATCATTGTTGAGCGCACCTCGGAAGGATCAGAGAGCTTAATCTTGCATAGCCAACCTTAGAAACAGGACATGAGTGTGAGGCCTAGGTGTAGGCCGAGCGCACAAACCTTTGTCTTCTGGCGACTTGTTCAAAAGACCAGGTTGGTCAGCCAATGTTTCGTTAATTTCTTCCACTGTTCCAGAAACAGGCGCGTACTACGAAAGAGGAGGATGAGCACAGAAACAAGTGGTCGAGTGGTTATATAAATAGTTGACAGAGACTTACGATATCAGAGGCAGCCTTTACACTCTCCACAGCACCGATAGTCTCTGTAAATGAGAGACATCAACACAAATGAGACTCTTCAATGGCAATAGATAACTTACCTCCTTTCTTAATCTCAGTACCTATACTAGGCAATTCCACGAAAACGACGTCGCCCAGTGACGACTGAGCATGGTCGGTGATAGACACAATCCCAATTCCGGTCTCCTTGTCAAATTTGACAAGCTCATGTTCCGGCGTATATTTGTGTACGAAATCTAGAAATGACAAGAAAAAAGAAAATTGAGACATCAAAAGACTAACAAAGTGCAAGAAACACGCACTGTGCACACTCCTGAATTGAAACGGAGAAGAACGGAGAAGACTAGAAGTGCTGGGTCCTGCGCGATGTCTGATTGAAAGAGCCGCAAAACGCGACGAACGGAGCGCTGTTCTGAGACCGGTTTGCATGGTGGATAAAATACGAGGTGGAGGTAAAGAGGTAAAACAGTCGAACGACGAAGCGTGTTGGAGCGAGGGTGCGGCGCGCCGACGGAAGATATTCAGATTTCATTTTTCTCGTTTGATTGTATGTTTGCCTCGTTTAGGGTTTTTTTCCGAGCCTTCGGTCCGCACTCATGGCTTTCTTCGTGTTGGCCTCACTGAACATTTCGTGGGTTTGCATGCTTAAATACATAAGATATATGATTACTAGCTAATGCAGAGAACAGATCTCGTCTCTAGATTATACGGTGTCGGTCTTAGGCGATTAAGTCTATGCCCATGAAGTACGAGATTAAAATGTACTGTGTGAGTGGGGGGTAATGGTCAACAAACAATTGAGGGTCGACGTCATTTATGCGATAATCTCAGAGACAAGGCCAGTACCAACTAAGGGGCAATTGTTAGTGAAATATGCTAAGACTAGGGGTGAGAAACTCACTCGTCTTGTTGGCCTCACGGAGAGTGAAACGGGTTCCGACTTCGAGAGCGACATCGAAGACCAGATCACAGATCATCTCAACGTTGTCACCAGGCATAACCATCTTTTCATTGGCATCAGCGGTACCTTCGGGCCAGGTTAAGGAAGCGGTGATATCAGCAGTGCGGATGAAGCATTGTGGCCTGTAGTTTTGCATGAAAGGAGTGTAGCGACCACCTTCATCCTTGGTGAGGATCTGTGGACTTCACTGAGCATATAGTGATGTGAAAGAGTAGGTGGAAACATACATAGAGGCTGGCCTTGAACTTCTTGGCGGGTTTGATAGAGCCAGGAGCAGCAAGAACTTGACCACGACGAAGTTCTTCACGCTTAATACCACGGAGGAGAGCTCCCATGTTGTCACCAGCTTCAGCACGATCGAGTTCCTTGTGGAACATCTCTGAAGAGCATGTTAGTATTAATTGCAGGCCTTGACTACAACAAACATACCAATGCCGGTCAAAGTGGCCTTCTTGACAGAGCCGTAGCCAATAATTTCAACATCAGTACCTTTGTTGGCAATACCGCGCTCAACCTAGAAGATTTGTGAGTCACAATTATTGGTAAAATAATTAAGAACTCACACGACCGGTGGCGACAGTTCCACGACCAGAGATGGAGAAAACATCTAGAAAAACTGTCAAAAAATGTTACATACCTCCTAGCAGATGGTACACGCACCTTCAATGGGCAGCAAGAAAGGTTTTTCAAGGTCACGTAGGGGAAGCTCAAGCCATTCGTCGCAAGCCTTAGTCAATTCCATAATCTTCTCCTGACCAATCTCGTTGTTCTTGCCTTCCAAAGCAGACAAAGCCGAACCCATGATAATTGGGGTGTTTTCACCATCGAATTCGTAAGTCGAGAGAAGTTCGCGCATTTCCATTTCTACAAGTTCCAGCATTTCCGGGTCCGAGATAGTGTCAATCTTGTTGATGAATACAACGAGACGCTTGATACCGACTTGACGAGCGAGGAGAAGATGTTCTCGGGTTTGAGGCATTTGACCGTCTGCAGCCGAGACGACAATAATGGCTCCGTCCATTTGAGCGGCACCGGTGATCATGTTTTTGATGTCTTTATGCGGCTATGTTAGAAGATACATCCAGCAAAACCAAGAAGTAGAACTCACAATCAGCATGTCCGGGACAATCAATATGACCGTAGTGCCTTGTCGCGGTCTCATACTCGACGTGAGACGAATTGATAGTGATACCGCGAGCCTTCTCTTCAGGCGCCTTGTCGATTTGGTTGTAGTCGGTGAACTTGGCACCACCAGCCTGCGAGAGAACCTTGGTAATAGCAGCAGTGAGCGTTGTTTTACCGTGGTCGACGTGACCTGAAGTCGGAGTCAGACATGAGAATATCCCAAAAGTAAATGGAGTGCACAGACCAATGGTTCCGATGTTCATATGGGGTTTTGAACGAGAGAATTGCTCAGCATAACCTCTCCTGCAGACTATAGACCGAGTTTGAGTATGCCAAAATGGCAGAAGACGCGTCGGAACTGACCTGCGTTAAGCGTCCATGGCGCCTGGATGTGTTGGCGCGCAGAAACGAGTGAAGCTACAGTAACCCGTTAATAACTAAACTTTAGAAATAAAAATGCATACTCATACATCGTGCAAGGAAAGCAGCACGCGAGGCGGCTCTGCAAGACGCTACCTGCAGCATTGTGGTCGTTGAGAACTTGCAACTTGGGAGTTTTCGTTGGCGCAAATTTGTAGCCGCTTTCCGTGAGACGGCATTTCCCGGTCGGTCCGTGACGGCATCAATTTCTGAGCGAGCCATCATTTTGTGTACCTTGCCAGGCTTGCCTCCTACGAAATGGCTGTAGATCGTCAAGAATTGCTCCGGAATGCGGTTTCGTTTCTTGCAGATCCCAAGGTCAGTTCTATTAGATGCTTTAGGTGACTCTTACTGACACGGACCAAAGACACAGGGCTCTACCGTTTCGCAACGCGTCCAATTTTTGGAAGCCAAAGGCTTGACACCTGCGGAGATAGACATTGCCATGAAGCAGGCAGCAAATAGTGCTCCTCCCCCACCTGTTGGATACCCCGCTCAGTATGGGCAGAATCCATATGTCATGATACCACCACCAGCCCAACGCTGGGATTGGCGGGATTATTTTGTGAGTTTGCCGGAATAGCCGAAGGTTGTTTTTTATGCTGACTGGACCTTGAGATTACAGCGGTTGTTGCAGGGACTGTTGGCTATGGCGCTATTTCTTTGTTCAAAGTAAGCTACTGTTATATCTTGGATACCAAGTGGTCTGATGAACTTCAGAAATATCTGCTGCCTCACCTACAACCACCAACGTCGACAGCATACGAGGAAGACCGTGACGCACTGAACGCACAGTTCGACGCTGCGGAAGCTTTATTGAAAGAGATCCAAGCAGAGACCATTGCTGTAAAAGTTGCCGTAAATGAGCAAAAGGAGCGCATTGAGCAGACAACAGCGGACGTCAAAGCCGTCGTTGAAGAAATGCGCGATGGAGAGACGAAGACGCGGGATGAAATCAGAGAAATACGCGACGAGGTCAACCATATACGTGAAATGCTACCCAAGGTTTGTTTTTCTCTGAAGTGCACTCTATTCCATTACTCAATTTTGCTATAGATGATTGACAAGAATAAAGAATTGCAAAGTCAATCCCTAGCTGAGCTACAGCAGGAGCTCAAATCTCTAAAGGCCCTTCTCCTCAACCGACCACCCACCGTTTCAAGTACACCATCAACACCTCTTCCTCTTCTCGGACGCCCTTCAATACCGGCATGGCAGCTTGCAAGCTCGCCGAATACAGCTGATATGTCGCCGTCTGCTAGCAGCGCGAATCTTGCTTCCCCGGTGTCTGCATACCCGCTGAACAGTAAAGGGAAAGAAGTAGAGCAGTCGATAGGAGATACTCCTTCGACATAGATTAATGTATCTGCCACATTTTATATGTACATTTTTTTAAGTATCTGAGTGCTCGCAAACACAAACTTCTGCGGTACGACCACGTGAGAGATATTGCTGTGAGCGCCGAGTAGCAGCAGTTACGCTCTCATCCTTCCTTCATCTGTCACTGTTTTTGAGGTTTCATACCTCTCGAGTTTTGTTTTTCGACCACTATGTTCAATCAATTCCGCAGTGCTCTGGAGCAAGTAACCCAACAGCTAGATCCCAACGTGTCGCCCGAAAATGGCGCTCGTTCGTCATTGGATATGCCAATATCTTCTCTAAGAAAGACCTTTGCAACTCAGAGACAGAACTCAGCAGATGGAGTGCCAAAAACTACGAGTAATTCACCGCCTGCACCAGCGTCAGGTGCTGCTCGGAAATCTACACTTGAAGAACGGCTCCGAAGGGCAGCAGCTTCGGCCGCAGCTTCATCAGACAATGCATCGTCTACCTCAAAACCAGGTATACCGAGCTCAGTGGCGAGGGACAGAGCAGACTCTACCGCCTCTCAGAAAGCTGCTTCTGCTACTACGAAAACCACACCGTCAACTCCACCAAGCCGAGTCGCTTCTCCATCGCCTGCATCTCGGGGACGAACGACCGAAACTTCGAAAGCTGCGGTCAGCAGGACCTCATCCCCTGCCGCCAAGCCTACAACAGCACGATCGGCTGCTTCACCAGCCCCAGCTGCTCGTATTGGCAGCCGACCTCCCAGTCGAACTGCTTCTCCAGCGCTAGGTGCAGGTAGTGCAACTCGTGTGTCTAGCAGACCGCCTAGTCGAGCAGGTTCACCTGCGCCTGCTACCAAAACACCCTCGCTTCCTCCCAGTCGAGCTGCTTCGCCTGCACCAGCACCGCGGACGCGTGCTTCAGAGTTGAGTGGGAAGAATACGAGAGCGCCGTCTCCTTCACCGTTGAGAGGTAAAACGCCAACGAATACGCCACTGCGGAGAGGTTCTATAACAGTTAGTGCAACCCCGTTAGGCGATGAAAAGCCGGAAACGAATGGGACACTTGAGGCGAGCGACATTGGAGAGAAGGAGCCAGAGGAAAAGAAAGAGGAAGCGGTCGAGGACAAGGTCGAGATTAAAGTCGACAATGAAACCAAAGAGAAGGTATCAGAGGAACTGTCTACAGAAGAATCTACTCCATCCGACGAAAATGTCGAAATTGCCAAACGCAACGGTGATTCAGAGAAAGTTGAGGATCCCGTTCCCTCGCAAATTCCAGAAGGGTCCACACCCACAGGACTGGAATTAAAGGCAGCGCTGGAAGTATCGGAACCTTCCGAAGCAACTACACAACTGGTAAAGGATGTTTCTGCAGTTGCGGCCCCTCCAGATCCTCAACCTACGGCTCTAGAGAACCAAGTGATATCGACAGTGGCTATCAAACCCGATGACGAGACCAAATCTTCAGTCAAAGTTGATGAACCTCCACTAGATCTTGTCAAAGACGATGTCGAAGGCCTTGCTCAGTCCGAAAAGGAGACATCCGTCGTCGAGGAGCCTCCTATGAAGACGGCAGAACCAGCTGTCACCGCTCCTCTCACCTCGCCTCCTGCAGAAGAGGTCCCTGCCACTTCTCCCATCCAACCTGACGTAGAACCCGAACCAGTTACACCCAAGCCACGACAACCTCTATCTCCGGTATCTTCTCCGACTTTACCTGTAACTGCTACAGAAACCCCAATTTCACCCAAGGGAGATTTTGCCGCCACCAAATCACCTACATTGTCCGATACTTCTTCCCCCGTCGTCGAGAAAGAGCAGGCTAATACGCCGATCGTCGATCACTCTGCAGAAGTGGAAAATCTGCAGGCTAGACTCAAGGAGGTTGAACAACGATTTACCGGTAAGTCCAACTCCTGCGCACGATCGAGTGGTACAATGATTCAAATATTCTGTCCCAGATGTGTCTACTTCCTTTAAGCGTCTCCAAGCTGAGAAACTCGCTGCTGACGCTGTATTGAAGGAGAATACGCCTTTGGAAGGAATTCATGATTCGAACGCTATCAAAGAATTCTTCGCGAACCTTAAAATGAAAGCTGAGGTCTTCCAGGACGAAATAAAACGATTGAATGGCAAACTCGAAGGTATATTCAACATTCTACCTGTTTTCGCTAATACTTACCTTGCACCTCCAGTCCAAGATGATCGTATGGAAGACATCCTCGAAACACATAAGCTCGAGTCTTATTCCTTAACGGAGGAACTCAAAAAACTGAGGACTCAACTCTCGGAAACCGAGGCTCTGTTCGAGGCTGCTCAACGAGCTACAACAAATATCGAAGGCGCTTCAGAGAAACTCAAAGGCGATGTATCTCGGTTGGAAAAGGAGGTCGAAACTACGAAAAATCTGGCAAAAGAGGAAGAAGAAAAGCGTGTCAAAGCTATCAGCTTGCTCAAGACTGTACGTCAGAAGCTCGTCAAAGCTGAGAAAGATAGGGAAGACACCTTGAGGGACATGGCGATGATTAGAGACAAGGCGACGGGTGACAAGGACAGAGAACAAGTTGAGAGAGCCGGTTTCAAACGCGAACTGGAGGCGACGAAGAGTACACATGAGCAGGAAATGGCTGCATTGAAGTCGCAGTATGAGAGAGACCTTGCGGCCATGAAGCAGCGGTACGAACAAGAGATCAGTACTGTTCGTGGTCAGCAGGAATTGGAACTTGCTACTGCCAAAGTGAGAGCGCTTCTACTTTCCTTTTCACGATACTGAACCCAATACCTCTAGTCATCT
Organism: Crepidotus variabilis; assembly: GCA_015657495.1. Taxonomy (NCBI): domain Eukaryota; kingdom Fungi; phylum Basidiomycota; class Agaricomycetes; order Agaricales; family Crepidotaceae; genus Crepidotus; species Crepidotus variabilis. The sequence continues at coordinate 401,772 of MU157833.1, read as the reverse complement.
CACACCAAAGATATCACCGCTAAATCGTCACAAATCTCAACTCTCGAGAATTCTCTCAACAGCGTGACAAGAGATAAAAACACTTTCTTCGACCAACTCCAGCTTCGACAAGCCGAGGTCGAGTCGGCTCGAAGCCACCTCGACTCCCTTCAGCACCAAAATACTGAACTCGAATTCCAACTGCGAGAATCCAACGATCGTCTCGCTCTTCTCAGAGAAGAGTACACTGAGCTACAACGTGAAGCTGACACACGTTCTCGCGAACCTACGACATCGCCAGACGAGGTTGCTCGAATGATTTCAGCTGCTGAAGCCAAGTATGAAGTGAAAATTGTTGAGATGAAGAGGAATATGGCGGTGCTGGAGAAGGAACGCTCTGATAGCGAGAGCGATTGGAGTAAGAAACTCAAGGAAAAGGTTAAAGAACTTGAGGATCTGAAGAGATTGTTGGGATCTGCGACAAAGTCTAGAGAGACTGAGGAGAACACGATTGCTGGGATAAAGGAGGAGCTAGAGAAGACGAAGGAGGCAAACAAGAAGCTGCAGAGAGACGTGGCAGAGCTGCCCATGTTGAGAGGTCAAATTGATGATCTTGAGGTTGGTCGCCTGTCTATCCGTTGTGGATGGTGAAACTGATTCCTTTTTTCATTCAGCGATCTTCACAGAAAACCGAGGAAGAGGTAAACATGAAAATACATGTCCTGGAGAAAAACATTGAAGAGCACAAGGCTCGTGAAGCTCAACTCAAGCAAGGCAACAAGGTAGATATACTTCTTTCAGACTTCCTGTTCAAAGAGTTCTCATATACATATTTCAGACCCTCCGAGACGAACTTCGCAAAGTCCAATCTTCTGCAGCTCTCCTTGAACGTCAACGCAACCCAGGCGTTGGATACTGGACTACCCGGACCGGCGATGGACCATCTACGCCAACCAACACCAATGTCAATGGCAACACCTCTTCACCAAGAGCATCAATATCAGGACCTCCAGAAAGCCCTTCTCGAACAGGTTCACCTGCGCCAAGTACTGCTGGATCGAACAAGGACGAAGAGGAAGTCAATCTTGAGTACCTCAGGAACGTGATCTTACAGTTTTTGGAACATAAGGAAATGAGGGTACGTTCTTCTGCTTTTTGAGTCTTGCCCATCTAACTCTGTACTTCAGCCGCACTTGGTGAAGGTCATGTCAATCATTCTTCACTTCACACCTCAAGAAACAAGGAGATTGATCGCGAAAATTTGAGGGCGAAGCGCTATTCACCCATTATCTACACCCCTTATCTACCTCTTGTGGGGCACTCATTCCCTTACATTACAACATACCCATTGCATTTATTGTCATGTTCGCGATTCAGCTAAGCCAATCCACTCTTTTTCTTGATGCTTTTATGACAACATCAATGACTATTTCTGCGAATTTCAAAAGTTATTTCATAAAGGCGAGCAAACAATTCATCCTATTAACGAGGATTTATGTGTACAGAAGAATCGTCCAAGGCAGTTAGTGGTGGTAAGTACAAGATATATAATTACATTTCAGCATACAAAGTCAAAATTCAACACCATTAAGATTGGTTGACGACGACTCCGTCATTTACTGGAAACCAGGTTCTTGGTATGGCGGTAGATCATCTTCGGGCTTTCCTTGACCTTGCGGTGGGCCTCCGGAGTGCAGAAGCTTCTCCCTTTCCTCCCTCTCCAGCCTCTTTTTCTCCTCCTCAGCCGTTTCGTGGTGAGGGGGTGCTGCTGCAGAGGAATTAGCACCTGCTGACGAAGCTCCAATCGGAGGTGGCTGCTGCGAGTACATCGCTGCCAAACGTCTCTTCTCTTCTTCAGCAGTTTCGTGATGAGGTGGTGGGGCAGCAGAACCAGCTCCTACAGGCGATGTTGCGCCTTGATCAGAAGGCGGTTGCGAATACATAGCTTGCAAGCGCCTCTTCTCTTCTTCCGCGGATTCGTGCTTGGGGTGGAGTGCACTACCAGCAGCCAGGCCCGTAGCAGCAGCACTGAACGTCGAGCCAGGACCAGAACCATATTCCGGGACAGCGCTATTGCCAGGTAGTCCACCGGTCCTCGGTCCAGCATCAGGCGAAGCAGCATGGATATCATGTAACGACCCGCTCGCAGGTCCTGGCCCACCTGGACCAGCAGAAACGGGCATACCAGTCTCTGCAATCGTCGGTGTCGCAGCCGGAATAGCATTTGAAGCTGAGCTGGGAGCATGATCGGTTGTGATTGGAGACACAGTGCTAGGTACTGGCAAGGAAGGTGCAGTAGATGCGAGAGTGGGCGATGTAGCTCCTCCTAGACCTGAACCAGTGTAAACAGGGTGAGGAATAGGAGCAGGGGCTTGGTTAAGTGCTGAAGGGTTGATGGGTGACGATCCTTGAGTGGAGAATGAGGGAAGAGGGTGAGTGGTGGCCTGTGGTGTCGTATGAGACCCAGGTGCATTAGACGACCCATGAGCTCCAATTGGAACAGGACCAACCGAATGCGGTGGGCCAGGGCGACCCGAGCTAGATGTGGGTGGGCTGACACCCACATGCGTGCCAGAAGTCTCGGAGTGGATGCTGGAGAGTTCACTGGCATGGCTCTCTCCGAAGCTCCGGGTATCAGATCTGCTGAGATCAGCGGCATTGCCTTGAGGGAGATTGATATGGCCAGTCTTGTAGTTGTCCAAAGCGCGTTGAAGGGAAGCGCGTACGGCGCCTGTAGTTCCGTGGCCTTCGTACGGTGTCTGAGCAGTAGGCGGGACTGCAGGCAGGACGGCGATGATAGGCGATGCGGCCTGAGCCAAGAGAACGAGTTTCTCGCCATACTGTAAAAAAGGATCAGCGCAAAACGTCATTTAGCTGTAAACGAACATACCTCTCTAATCGCATCCCACTTGATTTGCTCGCTTTCCCTGACGGCTTTCCTCTTCAAGAGATCAACTTCTTTCTCCAAAGGCAAGTCATCAGATTCGGCCTTTCTGAGCTGGTCGCGCAAAGTCTGAGACCTTGCTTCATTGGCCTTGTTTTGATCATGCTCAATCTTGGCGATCTGACTCTGAATGCCGAGACGGATGTTTTTCCTTGGCTGCAGGTTCGTTTCAGCATCCCTCAAGGCCTTGATAGGTACACGAGCGCTCTCCAGTTTCGTAGAAAGCGATGCGGCCAAAGATCCTTGGACGAAGTTGAGGTATGCCAACCTGTCAGTAACTAGAATACGAAGATCACAATTAAACCTTGAAATAATCACAAACGTCATTGGGAAGCTCACCATCTTTAAGATCGTCGGCCTCATTCTGACCCCAAGTGTACAATTCTTTACTTTGCGCCTTGGAATCGCGCGAGACATTGTCAAAATCCATCGCAACACCCTTTTCGATGGTGATTATTTTTTGCACAGGAGTTGTTGTTCTACTCGACAGCAGAGTGAGACATCTGTCGATAACAAAAAAAAAAAAGAAGCAAAACCTACGAATATTGTTGCTGTAGCGCTCTGAACTGATACGAGAGCGCTTCGAGTGTGTGCGATTTAGCACCACCTTGACCAGCCGCTTCATTTGCAGATGGTTGTGGAGCTGCATCTGGACTAGATGGCCTTGAAGGACGATTACCATGAGATCCCGTTGGGATATGGCCTGCCAACGGCGACGCGTTGATAGCAGACTGGGCCTTGTCAGCGAACGAAGCTAAAAATCCAGGAACAGGCATTGAAAGTGAAATGTTTGGAGGAGTTGTTCAAGGGCGCAGTGTTATATAGGCCAAGGACAAGGACAATGGCGTCATACGAGTACTACATGCACAAACACCGCAGCAGCACAGGAAAAAATACAGAAAATTATACAATAATCTTTTTGGCGGCTTTGCCCTTCTTTTCGCTATCCTTGTGCGATAGAAATTCAACCTCGGTAGCAAGAGGTCCAGCAAGTCGTGCATTATCTTGGTATCCAAGAACGCTCATCTTGAAATGTCGGCCAACACTCTCGATTCGGTCTTTCAGGGCAGCATCTTCATCTCCGGATGGCGCATACCGCGTCCATATCGAAAGGCGATAAAACTGCGGCCGCGTGGACACGATGACACCGGTGATCAGTGATTGAGCAGTTGTGCTTTCTGTAGACGTGTGTGTAGGGTCAAATGTCTCTCCGATCGCAGCCAGCATCTAGAAAAGCCCAGTAAGCTATGCAGCATCAAGCAGTGAGGCGGAGAAATGACGAACCGTATATAGCCACATCCGATCGACATGAGCTCTGTTTTTATCTTTGGGAAGCTGGATACTCCATTTCCCTCCGTTTTTATTAGCATCGTCTTCCCAGGCAGGAATAATTCCTTCCTGTTCGATTGTAAATCATCGGATAACTCGTCCACAAAATAAAAATACGTACCTTGAACAAGTAATAATTTGCCTTCTGAGGGAGAGCAGAAGGAGGAATTATGTTATTGTATAAACTGGGCGTTTGTGATGTCATGTCAACAACGTTGGCCGAGGAACGAGTTCGGATGATACACGTACCCCCAGAACTCTTCGACAGAATCGAAACTGATAACTCGCTTGATATCCTCCATCCAGCCCTGTGCGGCAGCATTGACACCAGGTGTTTGTGGCATCGGGGTCTGAGGGAACGCAGAGATGGGCGTCTGTGGCATATTCCGCCCTTTCGTAGCCGGAGAGTCGAACCATAACGTCCATGGGGAGTATAGAGGGTGCTAATTCAATCCAGGGTTAAGAATTTCACTTGCTCAATTCAGATAAATTTGCCAAGTACCTTGACGTTGAAATTGGTAGGGTCGCTAAACACGGTTCGAATCGCATCTGCCTGCCCCTGCATATCGACCTCCTGAATCTCTCCAGATTCAATTAATTCCTCTTCCGTGGGCTGATGTGTTGACTGATCGTGCTCAGCCAACGCTGCCGAAAGCGCAGCTCTCGACGCTTGTAAGGCTGGACCAGTCAAAGAACTTGCGTTGGTGGCTGCCATATTATCGTTTTATCGTATAAAACAAAAGAAATTGATGTAAAGTAAAGCAAAAGAATAATAGACAATCCGCAGTTTAAAGAAGCTAATTGTTGGGCAAAGAAAAGGAGAGGTTTCTGAGTCGATTCGTGGTTTTGAGAAAACCCTGCGTGCAGTTGAATCCAAGATTTTTCAAGAGCCTAGTCATGTGACCCAAGTGCACTTATCAGATAATCCGGTTCTCGGCTTTTATCCGAAAAAGCCTCTTGGTTCCTCTCAGTCATCTATGGAGCCGTTTCAGGCAAAAATCGTCGCAGCGGCGACAGGCTCAACCTTGACGGCCTTGACCAGTGTGTATTGGACTAGTATTACTTGCATAATAAACTAACAAATTACTTAGTGACACCTTTTGACGTGGTCAAAACTAGGCTCCAGACGCAGCCTCCAGAACCACGGCTACTTTTTCCAAAGCCACCTCTCAATACATGTTGCCAACCTACAGGTACAATAGGTTGTGTTCGCAATATGTCATCTCTGGCAGCACGTTCCTTGCCTGCAGAGATCGTCTGCGTATGGGAGGCTGGCATGTGGAAGGCTGAGCGGGTAAATGGACCATTTGATGCTGCCCGTAAAGTATGGATGGCCGAAGGTGCTCGAGGTCTATGGAAAGGTGTCGGAACTACATTGTAAGATTTTCTCGATATCTCTTGACTTATGACTCGACTAAAATACGTGTCTGCAGAGTCATCGGGGTTCCGTCTTCAACAGCATATATCCTAACATACGACCACCTGCTCAGACAGGTTCTGCCGTCAATAATGTCCTCACCAACATTTACGCCTCTTGTGGCAGGCGTGGCAGCTAGATCCGCGATAACCACCCTCGTATCTCCTCTTGAACTCATCCGAACAAACCTCCAATCCACACCTCTTTCTCCAGGAACACCCCACACCCTCCGTTCCGTCCTCACCTCTATCCGCACACTCACCCAAACTCGAGGTGTATTCGCAATGTGGCGTGGACTTGGTGCCACTCTCTGGCGAGATTCTACATTTTCTGGATTCTACTGGGCTAGCTACGAAGCTTGGAAACGAAATTTCCAGCGACGCGGGCATGACGGCACATGGGTCACCTTCGTCAGTGGTGCGATCAGCGGCACCTCTGCCGCACTGCTAACGTCACCTTTCGATGTGCTCAAAACACGGCGGCAGGCTTTGATAATGTCGTCTACGAACTATGAAATGACTCGGACATTGTCTCTTTTCCTCCAAGTTATTAGAACCGAGGGCCCGTCGGCTTTATTCGCGGGTCTGACACCTAGGATTATAAAAATTGCTCCGGCTTGTGGGATTATGATTTCTTGCTTCGAGGTAAGTTACTCTTTTGCTCGTCTGTTTTTCATTTTGCTTATTCCGATATTCAAATTGCAGGGTATTGGTAAATTATTGTCAAAACCATCATCGTCCTAGATGTTACCCCTCCTCACGATCTAGATTATATACAATCCTTGTAATAACTATCTACATAGTCCCTAATGGCCGGAATCATGACAATTTGTTCAGTTTGACCTTTGCACTCTGCAGTTTTCCTCCAGTCACATCTACCGCGTTGCTCAAGTCGTCGAGCATCTCAATTTGTTGTGCGACCTCTGCGTTGATGGCCTCCCCGAGGTGCCTCTGTCGCTGCAGAATTGTGGTTAATTGAGCAAGCTGATTATCCTGCTGGTCCATTTGCTGCTGCTGTAGACTGAGCAAGCCAACATTATCCAACGGCCTCGTAGCTTCCGTTTCCTTCGGTTTCTCTCCAAACACCCGTCGAGCAGGCTTCGTAGCAGCACCACCCAGCAATGCATCCCTATCCGCGTCCGACGCAAATGTTTTGCCAATGCTCACACCCCCACTTCCAGCAGCAGCCCTCGATGCAGCTTGTCTAGCCACAGAAACAACCTTGCCAAGCTTTTCACAATCGTCTTGCAGCCTCGCAACCATATCTGTTCTCCTTTGCAGCTCGCCCTCACTCATACCAGCCATTCCTAGCTCCTGCAGGGCCTTTCCAAGATGACCAATTCTCGATAGTACACCGGCAAGCTTAGCTTTAGCTCCTACATTCGCCTTGTGGGCATTCACCACGTCTCCCTGATTGGAGAGTGCATCTCGTTTGTGGACATCAGCCCAGACATCTCGGAGACGCGATTGAAGCTCTGTATGTTCGTCTAGCCATGTTGAGGAAGTGAATTGTGTTGCACCCGTATCGGAGTGTGTAGCCAAAGAAGAAGACGCAGCGCCTGCACCAGCATGTCGTCCGCTCGGTACACCCAAAAAATCTTTGAAAGCGTACGTCTCCCTCCACCTCTCATCTGTCGCACTCAGGATTGCTCGAAGATATTTTTCCAACCCCGCTCTCCGCTCTTCCAACACCTTCTCATCCTTTCTCCCAACACCAAATACACTCTTAATCGGATGTTTGGGTGGTAACCCCTCGGGCGGATTGCTACCGGTAGATTTACAAAGCTCGGTGTGGAGGTCATCGAATTCACTGTAACGTCGCCACATTTGCCATGATCGGACGTGCGCTTGGATGTCAATGCGGTAGACAATGTGGGTTTTGGGCTGCGTACGTTCTTCGTGCCCACGGATGAAGATACTTTGGATTGCGGTGGCCATGAGGTGGTGGTGGTGGTGGTGGTTCGGAACAAGGGGCTGAGGTGACGATCCTTGGTGATTAGGGGCCTTGTGGCTTTTTGTGATCCGTGATTACAGCATATTTACGCGCAGTGCGCACACATGTACTGTCATTTCGAGTCTGATAAATCTATGGAGGTATTACAAAGTTGCTAAGCAGTCTTCTTCCCACTGGCAATGACAAACCTCGCACCAGCCTTCCAATATCTTTCTAGAACCCACGCGAAAATCCACCATCCCCATTTTCTACTTTTCAAAAACCTGATAAACCCAGGGAATACCTCTTGTGATATATCTTGCACCCGCACATCGGTATATCCAATTTCACGCAATTGGGCTTCGTATTCTTCTATAGTGATTTTATTCTCAGTAGGCATGAGACGAAGGAGTGTGGTAAGGAAACGGGTGTAGGAAGGTTGAATAGAGGTAACAGAGAAGCAGATGTCTGCGAGTGCTATTGAACCTCCAGGCGCGAGTTTTTGGAACGATTGTTCGAGGAATAAGCGCCGAGTTTGAAAATGATAGGCGCAATCCAACGCGATGATAGTGTCAAACTCTACTTTGCTGTTTGATGGATTAAGTGGGTGCAAAGCATCAGTTCGGAAAACAGCATCGCCAGCATGCAGGTCCAACTTTATGGGTGCAGCCCCCGATGAAGCTTCCTGAACCTTGTTAGCACGCGTTAACGAGCGTTCATGATGCGCCGGAAGACTTGTTATCCCTGTTATCTGAGACGGACGGGGAAGCGACGGTGAAGTCAGGAGCAAAATAAGAGATTCTCCCGTTCCGTGGCCAACATCTGTGGCAGAAAAGTCAACATGGGCAGAAGCAAGAGACATCGGAAAGACATGCCTAAAACTCGACCTTGTTCAATGGGATTTGCGGCTATGATGGTTCTAAGCGCAAGCGCTTTATAATTGTTGACTCGTAGCACTAGCTGGAGGGTTGGTGTAAATACCTTCACAAGCCTCCGGAAATGTCTCAGCCTTCTGTAGAATAATTGAGATATTTAGAGTGTTTCTCTTACTTGAGAGAGGATAAGAGCAGACTGACCTCCCAATATCCCATATTCAGCCACTCGGTTTTGGGCGGTTCATGAGGGTTGTCCGAAGGGAGCCTGTTGAGGGTCAAGTGGAAGAGGCCGTACGGGTCGTTTGAACCCTTCAGGAAGAACAGAACAATTGCCAGCAAAAGCGCCAAAGAGATCAAGAAAAGAGAGTAATCATTATCGAAGTAGGTCCACATTCCTGAGTAAGCAAAGCAGAGAGATGGTGGTAAGAGACGAAGAAGGGTCCTTTGGCACTGTTCTGAGTTGTTGGGCTCATCGTTGGCCTCTCTCAAACCTAATTTTCAATCATATGTTCAGAGACTTCGTACACGTGTATTGATAGGCGAGCACGTTCACTTGAATCATTGCCGTACAAGACGGCGGTGATGGTGGTGGTGTTGGTGAGAGTTGTATTTCTTGACACTGTTCCCTCATGGCAAACTTATTATTTTCAACATTTCCAGTTACAAACCAATCCTTTTACCGAGCTGCCAAAACATTTGCAATTGTCAATTTAATGCCTATCGTTCCAGGTCGTAAGTGTCACATTTGCTTGATGGCGGGCAGGGAATGAGACACTTCCTACTAGATGTGCTTGTTGTACCCAATAGAGTCGTGCCCAGATTGTCGGATTTAGATGGTCACTTTAACCGTTGAACCGTAAAAAGCTTAAACTCAGAGCGCTTTAGATGAAGAACTCGGATGTTTGATGCGTTCTCTGAAACGTGTTGGCAGTGTTGTCGAGAAGGCTTATGGTGGTGATAGTCTGACCGTGGCTCTGCAGGTACATTATTCCCTTGTGTTGCAATAAATATATCTCAACTGTTTCTAGGACGGCGTGGCAGCAGGCCAAACGGTCCCACACGTCCACTTCCATATTATTCCTCGCAAAAATGAGGGTGACCCGTTCAAAGATCGTAATGACATGATCTACCCAGAGATCGAGAGGAATGAGCGCGCCATAGAATCCCGTTTAAATCAAGGAGAGCCAAAAACTATCCAGGTCGATCCTTCTGCTGGCATGAAGCCAAGAACGCAGGAAGACATGGAAAAAGAGGCTACATGGCTTCGTAGTTTCTTTACGGAGGAGAATTCTTAAATAATGCCAGAGTTTACTTGCGTGAGAATAGATTTGGCGCCTAGCTTCTACCACAACCACGTTCTCCCGACTCTACGAGCTGGCTTCATGGACGAACCTTCGGTTGTAACAGAGGGAAATAAGGCCCAAAATGCGGTACTAACACTGCTCAGTCTGCCGATTGAGCTTATTCACCATATTTTAACTCTACTCGATCCATTTGACCTCTTTGCCTGCCGACTAACGGGTAGATTCCTCAACGAGCTTATTCGAGAATCAGTGCCACTCCAATACGACATTGCATTGACTTTAGCTAAAGCAGATGACAATCCCTGCTCTTTAGCGCCGCTTTCAGAGAAGCTCCAGGACCTCCAGTCAAGTGAGGAGTCGTGGTGTACACTCCAACCCAAGTTCATCGTCAATGTGCCTATCCAACATGAAACCTCGGGGATTTATGATCTTTCGGGGGGTACGTACCTATTAGGAAACTGGGATAAGAGGGCATTGCAATACATGTCGTTGCCGACCAAGAAGGACGATGCAATCATCTGGAATAAGGTTTCTGTTCCAGCTACGATCATTGACATGGGCTTCTGTGTCTTTGAGCATGATCTAATCACGGTTATCACGACGTACGTTTGTTAGTCACAGTTACCACTGAAATTTCAAAGCTAATGAGTTGTGGTTTAGCACACCAACAGGCGAGATGATGGCTGGACAACCATTGTTTGCTATCGAGATGCATCTACTGGAGTATTCCACCTCACGGCCGCATCCTCAAGCGAAGCAACACCGTATTCTCATCACTAACAGTGTGTATGAACGACCAGCCATTATGTGTGAAACGGTTGGGGAAAACCTTGTTCTTTTGCTTACCTGCACGGGAATCGGAGGACGAGAGTATGACGATCGAATTGTTATGTTTGATTGGCGAAACAGTTTGTTGAAAGCGGTACGTCTTCACCTAAATTGTAAACTGTTCTTCAAGTGATAAAATTTTACAGACCCTAACCAGTATCAATAAGACCTACTTTGGTTTTATTATGCTCGCCGAAGATCTCGTGCTCTTCCCAAACAACAAGACCAACGCTTTCGACATCTTTCGTATTCCATCTCGACCCACCCCTGACCCTCTTCAATGCATTTTTTCTCTCAGCCTTCCAGCTCTTGCAGATGGAAACACCATATCTCATATCACTTGCCGCGCTGAACCAAACCCCATCGGCCACGCATCCCGTCTCGACAAGCGCCACAGAGCCGAAGCTCGCGCCGAAGCCGGAATGAACGAAAGAGATCCATTCGCTCCAAAGAGGGGCTTTCTTTCGTCCTCAGACGAAGCAATATGCATATTTCAGCTCAAGTTGCGAGGAGAGCCGTTGGTGATTCCCCAGATTGGAATCAACGTGCATTTTGAGATGGGACATACATTTACGTTTTTCATACGGAGAAAATCCTTCTTGGAGACTGTAGAGAAATACGAAGACTCATTCTCTGTGGCACCAGTGGATGTAGAAATGGGCGAGCTGGCAGGCATTAGTCCAATGGAAGAAGATACAGTGGCTCCGGCCCCTCCATCAGCTGCGCCACCCAATGGAACCGCCAATCCGAATTCACCACCTATCAACCCCGTCGGCTCCTTGCCGACTGGGCCAAGAAGGGTCGTTCCATGGGCTGAATGGGGTCCGCCCGCCTCTCGCTGGTTCAACGCGGACGCATTCCCAAGTCGTTGGATAACCACGTCTGCCGGCCAACGCTGCGTAGTCATCCATGAAGAAGCCCGTGCCGAAGGGAGCCCTATAATGGTTATTGATTTCAACCCTTACACACTGAAGAAGATGAAGAAACGAGTTATGCTCGCTCGTGAAACTGCAGAAGCACGATTGGTGGAACGGAGAAAGCGACGGGAAGCAAGGCGGAAGAAAAAAGAGGAAGACGAGAAGTCGAAGCAAGCGATGACAAGCGAAAAAGAGGGGAAAGAGGGAGCGGTTAATGAAGATAATAAGACATCAGGAGATCACCAAAGAGATTCCACATTGGAGAAGGGTAAAGCAAAGGCAGCAGACTCATCTCCTCCCACCGATGAGAAGAAGAAGCCTCCTAACAAAGCACTAGAACAAGCCCGCGCGAAACTGGAAGAGTTGAAAGCCTGGAGAACTGCCAGAGCCAAGGCCAAGGCCAAGGCGGCATCAGGTTCTAGTACATCGATACAGTCAAGCGTGGCGCCTGTTTCCGTAACAATCCCTCGAAAGAAGCGCCCTCTGAAGAACGATGCGCAAGAGGATCACGATTCAGATTCGGAAGACGAGGATGCTGGAGCTGAAGAGGACGTTCATACCCCTCTCCCTTTGGATCAGGCTGGGATGGAAGACCAACCCCTCGTTGCTAATCTCCTTGGAAATGGAACACCAAATGGCAATGTAGGCCCAGCAGGGTTCATTTCAGCTCTTATCAATAATGCAAACCCAGCGTGGAATATCGCCTTCAATCAAGCAATTGCTCTTGGGGCGCCGAATACTTGGAATCCGAATATTCAGTTAAACGCCAACGTGACCGTCAATGCTCTTCCCCCCAACGCGATGCCAGTCAATATAACAACTACAGCCACTACTTCGACAACTTCCTCACCACTAGCACCAGCAGCCAACTCCGTTGCCGGTCCATCTACAAGCAATCAGCCTCAAGTCCTGGTTGATGACGATGACGACGATTGGCTCACAGAACCTGATTCTGATGTCGAGATGCCAACTCTTCAATCTGTTTCGTCCGATGGTGAAGATACCGACGACGGTCAAGAGGAAGACTATGAGGAGAATGAAGAAGACGAAGACGACGATGAATACCATGACGCAATGTCCGAAGGCTCGTCAAATGAGTCTATGCCAAACCTCGAAGAGGTTTCAGACTCGGACGACGAGGAATTCCTAGATATTCTTCAAGCTCAAGCCCACTCAACATCCTCTGGTGGACTGCCGCCGTACTCCAGCTTGTCTTCTCACCCTGATTCGCGTCATCCTGGGCGGGCTCGTGTGCAGTGGGTAGACATTCCAACTCGGGTTGATGCGCGGAGATCTTTTGCCGAACCAGTAGAAGGTAGATTGCCTTACGTGGCATATATTTCAGAGCGGCAATACGGTTACGATGGCGTTCTCGCTGACGAAGAAAGAATTATTGGTATCAAGGTGCGGCCTCTCCTCTCGTGTTAACCGATACTGATTAGTGTTGGAAATCCAGACCGATGCCATTGATAGGATTCGGAGCATTGACATCTTTTACTTCGGATAACTACGAGGCATACCATCAAAGATAACTTATCTCAGTACTCTTGGTTGTGGAAATGACTGGAGAGCAACAGCACAAGTCAGCTGTGTTCTGGTGCAATGGTTCAAATTCAGATGGATATCAATTAGGTCGATGGTCTTGCGAAGAAAAGTTTGGGCAATTCATAATTGGAGGGGAAATCCTAAGCGTGGCTGAGTGATAAAACTGAGCCTAGAACACTTTCCAAAACGTAATTTCGACTTCTTGGGCTAAACGACGAGGAACCGCCATTGTTAGCAAGACATGCTAATGATGTTGCTTTCGTCCTCGTTATTTCTCGGAGTTCGATTTTCCGACTGGCTACAGTATCGTACTCATTTACTCACTTAATCTCCAACGATGCTGTTCACTATAATGATTCCGGAAATTTGGAATAGTTCTTGTGGCAGTGCTGGCTAGCAAGCTCACTTACCTGACAGCCGTTTCGTTCGGTAGACTGGTTACTGCACGTTTACTTTATATACTTCTAGTATAATCATCCTCCAGATCCCTTCCTTTCCTCTACATTCCTTTGTACCTCAGTATCAACAATCCCTGAATCCTAGTTTCACGTTATCAGACAAACAAGTCTTGAGTAGTTATGACAACCTTTATACAGTCCATCCTTCCACCACTCTTTCTCTCCTCCACTGTCCACCTCGAAAAACGCTTTCCTCCAGGTCCAACTGTCGCAGATGTGCTCGCAGTTCTACATGACACTCAACAAGCTATTCGCCTCTCTCCACTAATTATTTCCGCCGAACCGGATACAACACGTCCGGCAGACGATGGGCAGTGGTTTATCATGACAGAGAAGCTTCCAATTTTTGGAGGTATAATCAATGGGAAGACGACCTTCAAGTTGAAGTGGACCAATGTACCTGAAGGAGGGGATGGGGAAGTCGAAGCAGCTGCTGGAACAAAGCTGAAGAGTCAGCAAAGGGTTAAACAAGATGGAGATGTTGTACTTTTCAAGGAGGACTTGGTAGTAAAAGTGAGTTTTCAAATGGCCATTTCGTTTGATAAATCGGTGTTTCTGACCTGTTTGGGAAATAGGCTTTAAGCATCTTCATGCCGTTCGTCAAACCCACGATGACGAAGGCACATGAAGAGTTACAGGATATTTTGATTCAGAAGGTCCTAGATAATAGTAAGCATGGTATTGTTATCTCATTGCGTGCGGATAGCTGACAATTGTTAATTTTATTTGTAGTGAAAGGGACATCTACCTGACACTCAGCAGGAGTTAATAACCAAGAGCTTTTCCTGTTCAGCCAAGAGTCTATGTTATGACCCCTTGAGACTTAGGGTATTTATCAATGCAAATTCGATTAATGGAAGCCAATGACAGTAAACAATGAGCTTGGCTCATCGAAAAATTACACGAACGATTTTGAATATGGGCGCTAAATCCTTATATTCGGGCGCTTATAGTGACCATTTTGGTTTGTCATGTAGATTTCCCTTTTACTACAAACAAAAGAGCAATCGTCAGCTACCCGCATGTAATGAGCTATCAATATCATGCTTACTATTATCCATAACCTTCTGAACCAAAATATCTTGCAAGTCTTCATGCGCTCTTGTCATTGTGGGTTTGACGAACGGTATGAAGATGCTCAAAGCCTATTTCCCAAAGCTTGGTCAGGAATTGATCAGGCACGTTGGCCACTCAAGAACTTACCGTTACCTCCAAGTCCTCCGTGAAAAGCACAACATCCCCATCCTGTTTTACTCTCTGCTGACTCTTTAGCTTCGTTCCTGCATCCGCTTCGACTTGCGCATCCCCTCCTTCAGGTACATTGGTCCACTTCAACTCGTACGTCGTTATACCATTGAATATACCTCCAAAAATTGGAAGCTTTTCTGTCATGGTAAACCACTGCCCATCATTTGCAGGCCGTGTCGTATCTGGCTCAGCGGATATTATTAAAGGAGAGAGGCGGATAGCCTGTTGAGTGTCATGTAGAACTGCGAGCACATTTGCGACAGTTGGACCAGTGGGGAATCGTTTTTCGAGGTGAACAGTCGACGTGAGGAAGAGTGAAGGGAGTATGGACCGGATGATTGCTACCATGGCTGGTGGTTTAACGAGTGGAGGAGATTTAGTCAAGAGATTAAGCCAAGAGGTGTGGGGTTGCTGATACTGTGGTACAAAGGAATGTGAAGGGATGGAAGAAATTGTGGGAGACAATAGGTTGTCTTCGAAATATATAAAGTAGATCTGCAGTACCCAAGTCGACTTAAAGGGAAGTAAGGTAGCGAAGGAAGAAAGCAGCATCATACGTGCGTCTTCTGAGTCTGCATGACTATTGAGACCAGCTCGCACTTGCACCCGAGCGACAGAAGGAGCCAAATCTCAGAACCAACGAAAGCTACATGATATCCGCGTTATCAGTCTATAACATGCAAAATGAAAGCTACTGTACTCAAAAAGAGATAGTAAACCATATTTGTGATTAGCCTAACCAAAATCAAATGTAAAACTTGCAACCAAAAAGACGCACAACATAGATCAATATACAGGTGTTGGGGCAACAGAAGAATACACTGGTAGGAGTTAAAGAAAATGATCCATGTCGTCAATGTGTAAGATGGATTTAAGATGAGTAATAGTGATGGTCAAAGCGCACATGTGGGCAATCCACAAAAATCATGATGGTTACAGCGAGCATTCAATGTCCTCCAGAAAAGGCCAGCTTGTAGACTTTTAAGACGTCGGCAAGTTGGGAGGTTCCTGTTTGTAGCTAGTGCTTTTGTTAAGGCTAGGATCAGGCGTCGTCGACGAAGATGCTTTAACATCTTCATCCGCCTCCTTGACGTTTTCCATATTTGAAATTCCGATGATGTAGCGTAGGATGTCGGAAAGGGTGATGATACCTAGTAGACGGCCTTTCTTGCCTCCATTTCGTTCTTCCTCCTATAGACGCAGGCTTGGAAGTGTTACAGCGAAAAGAACATGATTGGCTTACCTCTCCCTCTACAATAACCAACCGGTGCACCCGTCTCATTTTGAGTAGCTGCAGGAACGTTCCGAGTGAATCCGAAGGAGAACAAACGACTACACCGGGAAAATCAGGGGATCGTTGGTTAAGAGCTTCTGATATTTTGAGATCGAGAGATTGATAGGCGCCTAATCTCACTAAAGTCTATAAAGCCCCCTTTCAGTTTAATCCCGCTAGACTCGAGAAGCACTCACGATGACATCGACTGTCTCATACAGGTTCATGACGACTCCATCTTCGTTGATAATAGGCACAGCCGAGATGGCTCGTTCTGAGAACATGTGCACAACATCGAAAACAGGAGTGTCGAGGGTGGCGGTAGCAATGGGGTGGTAAGGGTTGTGTGGATCTTTTGTTGCGGGGTCTTTGGAGACAAATGTGCCAATTTTGAGGTTACGGAGGGACATGTGAAGTTGATGAATCTCTTTGTGGCACTAGAGACGGGTCAGAATAGCATTAGACATGGGAGAATAGAAGACGAACATTGATGGCGATGAATTTGAGAAGCCGGTATTGAGTGAGGACAGACACGATCACTTCATGGCCTGTTGCGGAGTCTTTATCGAGAAGAGGTAATCGACGTGCATGAGTTTGAATGAGCTTCTTTGCTGCGTCGTATAAAGTGCTACTGGGGTGTTCGTTGACCAACGGAGGTTGTGCCACACCCAGTTCATTCTCGATGTCTAACACGCGTGAAATGATTATTTTATCGAAATTTGGGAGAATTTACCACGCAAAGATTCAAGACGGAATGTTTCCACGTCCATTGCGGCATAGTCATAGTTGGCAGTCCGATAGTAGTATTGAATAAGATGAATTATGTCGAGTACGGTGAGCATGCCCGCAAACGCAGACTTTTCGCTGTTCCAGAGGGGTGCTGATACGACACCTGACGAAACGGGTAAGGTTTGAGCTTTAAAAAATAAGATTACCACCTACCGTTGAGTAAAAGGCACTGAAGAGCCTTCTTTACATTAAGCTTTGTGTCAAGAACGATGAGCCGAAATGATACGGGGAAAGCATCATATGATGTGTGGCACTTTAGGAAGCTCCTGATAGCTACCAGAGCCGCCTCATGAGCATCTCTTGGTGGTAAATGTGACGGCGCTCTTTGTCTCCTGGTTGAAGGCTTTCTTTTATGTTTTGGCGAAAGAGTTGATGACATTCTGGGTGAGATGTAGGAGATTATCTCGTTTTGGGAGCATGTCGCGTGTTGTCACGCCTGGGAGCGTCACACTCTCGGCTTGCTCTGCTCCTTGTACAGCGACAACCATGGATTGGATACACAAGCAGCCAAACCAGCCAGATGCTTTGCTCGTTTTGCTGCCTTTACTGATAGTTCTCTCGACGTTCTTCTTCCTGCTTTTGACTTTCCTCATATGTGCTCTTATCATAAGAAAGAGGAGAGGCATCATTCTCAGAGACAACGATGGCCCAGTCGACATGTCTCGAGAAGAGCTCATAGAGGGAGATGGAGGTTTCGAGAATGTAGAGGCTCGCTGGCTTGAAGACGCTGACGAACAAACCCGACGGACGTACCTGCAGGCCAAAGGTCTGTTGGCGCAGCTGCTCCCGAGATTGCTCAACCATACTGACGCTGCAGTAATTTACAGAGTACCAAGTCCAATATCCTCCAAATTCACAACCAACGGATATAACATTATCTCAGTTCCTTTCTATTCAAGAAAAGGGTGTATCGGCTTGGTCTTTCGACCCAGAGTTCGAAACAGTCAATGCACTCCTTGTTCACGCAAGAACTGAAATCACATTCCTTCCCGATCCTGCATCTTCATCATGCGTTCAATCCAACCTTCCTTTACCTAAACTCAACGAAGTCTACTACTGGGAAGTCAAGATGTTCGATCTACCAGAAACTACAACCGTTGCTGTGGGCCTTGCCACAAAGCCATATCCTCCTTTCCGTTTACCTGGTCTGAATCGTTATTCAATCGCCTACCACTCGGGCGGTGACAAGTCTCACAATTACCCATTTACATCTGCACCCTTTGGACCTACCTTGAAGGAGGGTGACGTATTGGGAGTCGGTTATAGGCCCAGAAACGGCACGGTTTTCTACACTCGTAATGGCCGCAAGATGGAGGATGCCTTCACTGGCCTCACCCGTTGGAACCTATTCCCTACTATTGGCGCAGACGGCCCTTGCAGTGTCCATGTCAACCTTGGACAGTCAGGGTTCGTCTTTATTGAGGCCAACGTCAAGAAGTGGGGTCTGGCGCCGAGCGTGGGGACTTTAGCCCCACCTCCCGCGTACGGCAGCGAACGAGGCAGCATCCTCCTCGATGTTGGTGGCCGTGTACGGCATCAAGGCTCTTCTCTTCGAGACCCAACTCGACATCGCTCTCGACGAGCTCGACAACCAACATCGGCTGGTTTGTCATCGCCTCTATTATCAGCTGCCTTGTCAGAGCCACCTCCGTTGACGCCACCACCACCCATCACTCCGATTGAGGAAGCACACGAATATTATGACGATGATGTTGATGATCCCTCAGCACCGCTACTTAACAGAACTTCACGATCAGCGCTCAGCGCTGGACCTTCGCGGTCGAATTCCCCTGCCATGCCCTCGATTGCAGGTGCGCGCAACCCATTTACCAATCATCGCCACCACTCTTCGGTTACCCGTTTCACGAACAATATTAACTCTCATCTGTCAGTACCTGGACAACAGCTATCTTCAACAACGCCAACATCAGCGAACCATCATTCGGAGTTGTCGGTACAGCTGCTTCCTCCTCCTGATTCACCCATGAGCCCTAACTTGAACCCGCCCACCCCTGGGCAACGGGACATCCATCTCCAGGCTATCTCTCCCGGGCACAGGAGATCCGGCAGTAGTGCAAGTGCGACGGCGAGACAACAGGCCAACCTGAGGCTGGAGACGAGTACGGATGAGCAAGACTACGCAGGTAGCAATGCGACGACACCAACTGGTTCTCCGGCTCTCACACCTCGGGAGCAAGACCGACTATTACCGAGTCCTTCACTAAGCCGCAGAGAGCCACCCGCATATTCACCTTTGGACGCTTATACATACGCGGACGGAGTAAGGATTGATCTTCCTGCTGAGGTTATTGCTGCGGCGTTGGAAGGGGGCAGTGTGCCGCAGAGTGCGATTGGGCAAGGTCGACATGCAAGACCACCTAACGATCGAAGGCGCTCAAGTAGAACCTCTCGACGGTAGGAGTGGGGATTTAGGGTTTTCAAGGACTATCTCTCTCTTTATGGCATTTAATTGTGGTGTGTTGCATTCTTTCCGTAGATTACAGAAGTTTATTTCTAATCGATATCTTGTAGTATCATCATGAAACCTTTCTCTACTGTTAAAGGTCCAGTTACATCTTCGACCGTCAACTCTTCTGCCCGTTGCTGTCTTTTTCATTTTATTCATTTGTTGTACCAAAGTTTACGCCACTCTACATTTACTCCTACCTCACGCAAAACCACGACTACTCTGCCAATAGATCTACTTCTGAACAGACAGGAAAAGGGATATTTTCATTCATCTCGGTCGGCACCTCGACCTACATCGTTTACCGTCACTTGCTTTGTATGATGCTAATCTTTCACTCTCCTGCCCGCTTTTCCTATTATTATATATTACTCTTATCTATGATACTTGGCGTTGTTGGACTATTCTTTCTTTTTTGTGACGAGACAATGTGCGACTGTTCAAGTTCGCTGTTGTTGGCCGGAGTTGAAGGAGTGCCGGCTTGATTCAAATATTAGACCTATTACCAAGCTTCCTCATCACCTCATCATGCCATCTGTACCAGCTTGATCGAACTCATGCTTGCCACCTTCAGAATGACGGCTGTATGGATGCTCGGTCATACCTCGACGCCTGATCTTTAGTCCAAGCCTTCTATCATCCCAGCAGTTGGTTCTCTCAGTGCTAGAACTCTTTCGTTTTTCTATACTTACCCAGACTCACCATATAGCTGTTACCACGGCCTTCTAAGCCATACACAGTTTAGACTCCTCTCGTTCATGGATTTAGTGGATGACAAGCATCTCTGAATAACTTTTGCGCCAAGTCTAGCCCTCGAAACTATTCTTGTTCGACACGGGTGGCTGCTCCAAGTCGCCCAAAATTAGTCGGAACCGCTATTTTGTCACCACGAAATCTATTTTGTTCCATTGTTCCAGAACAGAACCAACATGGAAGTGACGACTGCGCTGGCGAATTGGGTTTGAGCGTTGAAATCGGGTGACGAAATAATGTCGTTGTCCGAGGATGTGCCCAACAATATTGCGATGCAGTGCGGGGAGATGGAAGACTTTCATAAATGATATATGGTCTCCGGGTTTGACTCTATTGTACAGAGCTGCTAACTATATATTTGACCAGAAGAACAGAAATAGCAAGATGCCAGTGCAAGAATTGTTCGAAGAACGAGTGTCGGGATACGAACACAACAAAAACAAAAGAAAGTCGGGTGGTATATGGGTGAGTGCTTGGTGCTTGAATGAGCGTGTGTTGTACATATGATCAGACGGTTAATCTTGGGCGTGTAGGTTAGAAAAAAGAAGGAGAGATAAGTTATCCTGACGGAGAGAAGGTTGGTGCTACAATCGCTGGTTTTTCTTGGTATCTTCAAGAGTTTCTATCGGGATGTATTCTAACGCTCAGGTGGTGTTCGTGCCTAGGATTGAATTAGGTTTTGCTCCTCTTTACGCCAGAAAGAGACCGGTAATACATACCTCGTATCTCACACCCTGGACGTGTTCCATGTGCCAATCGGCATTCAAATCAACGCTTCTCACTCTCCCTCTTACTGGCGACCGTCTCCTTCCCCTGCGTTCTTCTGGCTCAATTCTCCTACTACTCCTCCTGGGTGGCCGCAGAGCGCTCTCGGGAACTGACAACGTTGGTGACAACGGTGCTGTGTGGGACTGTCTCGCCCCCGCCTCACGAGAGCGCCTGGTCGTGTAAATGACCATCCCGCCGGAGACTTCCTTAACCACCTTGCCTCGTGGCGCCGAATCCTCCAAAACTCTCCGCCGGGTCTTCTCAACCTCTGAAATCTTCCGACTACGCTCCGGTGATTCTGGCGATTGCAATGCTGACTGAGCTGGCAACTGGAGTTCTTTGAAGTTGAACTTGATTTTCTCTGGATCAGCGCTACTAGGTGCTGATGAAGCTGGCGATGGAGGCGTAGTTGGTGGCGCTCTTCGTCTACCAAAACAAAGCCATGATCTTGATTTAGATTGTGACAGAGGCAGTTCAGATTTTGGGGCTGGAAATAGCACTAGGTCGTCTCCCTCAATTGATGCTCGGTTCTTTTTCTTGAACATCCAGACTATCCAATACGCAAATATCGCCAGTGCGATGACCGCCACCATCACTATCCCAATATATCGCTGTGGTCCAGTGTTATGGTAGTTTGGGTTGTCTGAATCATCGTAGGTATCAGGTGAGCCGGGTTCGCTTGAGGTAGAGAGTGCTGAGGTGCTACAAGAACCTGAACCCGATGGACACGGATCGCCAGTAGATTCGAGCCTTGGGAGCAGCATTATGATATGGACAGGTCAAAAAATCTCTGTGGGCTAGAGGGGATAGACGACAACGACAAGGGAAGGGACAACCGGGAGACGAAATGAAGAGGAAGGCAGGATCCCGAACTCGCACTTTGGACTCTGCATATTATACTACGGTTACCTGCTTCCTCCACCCACAGTACTTCTTAGCCTAACCTGTTCGGACCAAACCTAATAAATTTGTCTTAGCCTGCTCACGCCAACGCGTTACCCGCATCAAGATCATAAGCTATGTTAGCAAGGAAATCCGTGCTTCTTACGGTGGAGCTTCCACCGAAAAACGGCTTCTCTTCGGAGGTGTTTTCGAGTCGTCCGTATTTACGCTGGAGGTTGGCCGGATTTCCGGCCACATTTGTCGCTCAGCTCCCATCTTCGCACACTAAAGTACACCACGACAGAATCAAGTGGAGTCAGATGCTGTCTAAAACACCTTCCATATACGCAGGGACGTGATACTTGCTCGGTTTGGAAGCTACGAACATCTCACAAGATGTCGGAATTCATCAAAAGTGGATACGAAAAACATAATAAAAAATATGATTGAACAATTAAAATCAACTATGGCTCCAACCTCTTCGGGTCTCTAGGGAAGAGAGATGCTCGTCGAACGTTGTTAAGTTTCAAGAAGAGCATCAGAACTCGTTCTAACCCTATGCCACCTCCACCATGAGGAGGGCACCCCATTCGGAAGCCATCGACGTAGGGTTTCATCGATTCTGGATCAACACCCTTGTTCTGCATCTTCTCGCACAGCAGCTTAGCGTCGTGTATACGCTGAGCACCTGAGAGAATTTCCTCGCCTCGCATGAAGAAATCATATGAGTTAGACAATGTCTAGAAAAGGGATCTGTAAGCCTAGGCGAAATCCCAGAGGAAGAGGCCACTGAGAAAAGAGAAGTTAGACGCTTGCACGTACCGGGTCTTCTGGATCGGGCATCGTATAAAATGGCCTCAACTCCATGGGGAACTTATCGATAATGTAGTAGTCAGTATCATATTTCGCCTTGATGAGCCTTCCGAGACGCTTCTCGTTTTCGGTACTATCGGCAAGAGATGCAGATAAGCATTCGATCTCAGTTAGTGTGAGTCCACATACCTGAAGTCGTTGAGTTCTTCACGAGGGACACTGTCTTCAACTAGTATCTCCACCGCTTCTCGGAAGGTGAGTCTTAACGTCCCCTCAGGACCTTCTCTCCATTTGAAATCGTCAGCTGGGAACTGCTTTTGCACTGTTTCAATTTCCTTCTTATATTTGTTACGCAACCCAGTGAAAATGTGTTTGAGCATGCCGTCAAGGAGTTCCATAACTTCATGATAGTGTTCTTCGATCGCCATTTCCAGATCAAGTCCGATAAATTCTGTCAGGTGGCGATGGGTGTTGGAGTCTTCTGCACGGAAAACAGGACCGATCTCGTAGACCCTCTCAAAATCAGCGGCGATGGCCATTTGCTTTGCAAGCTGGGGTGATTGTGCCAAAAAAGCATTGCCTTTAATTCAAGATCAGTGACGAAACAAATGAAACGGAGAGCCCGAGGGTATGATCACCTTTGAAGTAGCTCACTTTAAAGACCGAGGCCCCCGATTCTGTTGCGGCTCCTTGCAACTTTGGACTGTGGATTTCAATGAAACCATTTTCGCTGAGGAACTGCCTGAAAAAGTCGCCAATCGCGCTCTGTAGTCTGAACACGGCCTGATTCGTGTTAGTCTAAAGAAGATCAATGATAAATCTATAGATAAAACGAGGCAGTCGAGAAGAGTGAAACTAACTCTGAGATCGATAACCCGGTTATTCAGGCGTGTTTCAAGAAGTACACGTTTGTACTGGGCGTCCGATGAGTCGGACTCGAGTTCAGGACGATTGGCGTCTTCCACAGTGAATGGAAGACGGGCATCTAAGCCGGCAATAAGATGCAGCTATTTAACTAGTTAGAGTACTCTCGGTATGAGAATTTCCCCATTGCGATCTTACCTGAGAAACATGAACCTCAACGTTAGAGATCGTGGCGCTCTTAATGGGCTCCTGGGTCTGCGTGGCCACGCCTTCGACCAAAACAATACTTTCATCGGCCAACCCTGCAGCCCACTTGACCATTTGCTTAGAAATTTTCTCTGGTGTGACAATGAGAAGTGCTTGAACGGTATCGGTCCCCTGCCTCAAGTTCAGGAAGACCATCTTATTCCCTTGTGCACGCGAGGTTTGAACTCTAGCGCGGAAGAAGACAGTTTTATCAATTTTATTGGGGAGACCGGCAATGGAGTCTCGTTCGCGATTTGGCCGCGATTGTGATTGATGAAGCGGTAAAACGCCATAGAATTCAGAAGCATAGTCCTGCACAGGAAGCTGTGAAATGAGGTCGGAAATGTTAGTGGAATGAACCTACATTGTCGGCTTCAGCTTTCTCCTGCTGCTGTTCTTGTTCTTGTTTTTTGGCAGCAGCTTCAGCTTTTTTCTTCTCTTTCTCGGCAGCCTTTGCAGCTTTCTTCAATGCGCTTTTCGATGGGCCCTTGTCCTCACCTTCTTCATTTGGGCTAACAAGCTGGTCAGCCTTGTCATGTTTCAGACGGGTTGAGTACAGACTTTGGAGGTTCTACGGGTGGTTGTGTATCAGCCATAATATTTCAAGCAGTAGATGAACGATGAGTCGAAAACTGTGAGATGTGACTTGAACGTAGATTATGACGGATGATGATCTACAGTTGATCAAACCAGAGATTAGATTAGATTGAATCAGGCTTGCTACGAGCGGAGATCAATCCGCCGCTCAACCGCCGAAATCCGGTACAACCGCTGCAAACCAGGCTGTTCCGCTCGTGTAAAATACTTGTTCCCGTCCCTCTCCTTTCTTTCCTGAATATCTTTCTTGTCAACATGCTTGCCTCCACTCTCGCTCGTCGTTCTGCCTTTGGTCTCACTAAACAGGCTGCTCGTTCAGTCTCAATTTGGTCAGCTGTCCCAGCAGGGCCACCCGATCCCATTCTTGGTACGTTATATTTGTTGACAGAGGAGTTGTTCCGATGTTATCCAGCGCTTTTGCCTCCATTTTTTTTTCTAGTTCTGTGGAAGAAGTGCTCACATGATTGAATTTGAATAGGTGTCACTGAAGCCTTCAAGGCAGATAAAGACCCTCGCAAGATTAACTTGGGAGTCGGTGCTTACAGAGACGATCAAGGCAAGCCTTACATTTTGCCAAGTGTCAAGAAGGTATGCCACAAATGCAGAAACAATGCGTAAAAACTGAATATGTGGCTACTGTAGGCTGAAGAAATCGTTCGCTCATCCCAACCTGACAAGGAGTATCTCCCTATCACTGGTTTGCCAGAGTTCACGAAGAACGCCGCCCTTCTGGCGCATGGCGCAGACAGCTCCGTCATTAAGAACGGTCTTGTAAGCGCTGACTTAGATTGATAAACGCCTGATCTCTGACGACAATTTCACAGGTCTCTGTCACTCAATCCATTTCCGGCACAGGCGCCCTCCGTATCGGAGGGGCTTTCCTGGCTCGCCACTACCCTCATTCTAAAGTTATTTACGTTCCTTCTCCGACATGGGGCAATCATATCCCACTTTTCCGTGACTCCGGGCTCGAAGTCCGCTTTTACAAATATTTCAACAAGGAGACAGTCGGCTTGGACTTTGAAGGTCTCAAAGCGGACTTGAGGGTGCGTATCTCCCTCTAAATCCTTTACAAAATTCATAACACATTAAATTAGGCGGCCCCTGAAGGAGCTATTGTCCTCCTCCATGCATGCGCACATAACCCGACTGGTGTTGACCCCACTCAAGCCCAATGGGGTGAAATCTCCGACATCGTCAAGGAGAGGAAACTCTTCCCATTCTTCGACATGGCGTATCAAGGCTTCGCTTCGGGTAATACCACTAAAGATGCGTACGCCGTCCGCCATTTCGTTTCTGAAGGTCATCAAATTGCACTTTCCCAATCGTTCGCCAAGAACATGGGTCTCTACGGGGAGCGAGTTGGTGCCTTCTCCGTTACTACAGCGAGCCCTGAAGAGAAGGCTCGCGTCGACAGTCAATTGAAAATCATTATCCGTCCCATGTACTCCAACCCTCCTCTGCATGGTGCCAGGATCGCCAACACCATTCTCAGCCAAAAGGAGCTGTACAGCCAATGGGAAGGCGAAGTCAAGGGTATGGCCGACCGTATCATTGGCATGCGCGAAACTCTCTACAACGTCCTCACCAACGATCTCAAAACTCCAGGCGAGTGGGGTCACATCAAGAGCCAAATTGGCATGTTCAGGTACGCCATGTGGCTATTTCTTATTTCATTTATGCAGTTTGTGCTGAACCGAATTTACTCTAGCTTCACTGGTTTGACGACTCCACAAACTAAAGCTTTGGCCGAGAAAGCGCATGTGTACATGACCGCCGACGGCCGTATCTCGATGGCTGGCTTGAACGGTAACAACATTGAGCACTTTGCCGAGAGCGTGAACAAGGCTGTTAGAGGAGACCTATGAATGCACAGGCGACACTAAAAATTGTTGACATTCAGTTAATGGCTTGAGCAGGTTACTACGCAAAAATAATTTTCCTTACATCCTGAATGTTGTCCAACAAGCTTAGAATCACTACAATGCGGATCCAATCGTTCCTTGCGCCCTTTCAAAAAAAATTGCAATATGAATATTGTGCGGTGGCGGTAGGGAAGCGAGTGGCGGTAGCAGTAATTGACCCATGTGAAAGTAACCGCAAAAGTCAATATCAGGAGGTATAACTATTTCGGTCTAGGTCTTGGTCTTTCTAATACGCCCTTCATGCCTCGAGTCTGTTGATTCCCTTGTCCCCCTGTTGAGTTTGGTCTTTGTCGTTCTTCAATGTCGTCCATCGTTCGTTCTCATCGCCCACCCCCTCTTGACCGACAAGTACCCCCATCTGCGCAGTCTGGGCTGCCGGGAGCCTGGTTGTCTACTTGGTCGCTCTCTGAAATGACCCCTGTCAACACCGAGTTTTGTGAAGATGTCAGAGACGACCTCGCCTTGCGCAAAACCATGACCAGCGACAGTTCGGAGGGGACTATCTCCTTAGGCTCTGGCGCAGCAGAGACTGGATACAGATCATCCCGTGTTTCGATTGTTCACAGCGATGGGGAATCGACGTGCTCCGCTGATTATTACTCAATGGGGTCTGATGTGGTTCGCGGATATAACTTATTGTGAAGTTTCTCAACGCTCAATAAAATTTATCTTTTGTCTTTAGGATATGGACGACACCATTACACCTGATATAAGGCCAACAAACGAAACCCAGGAGGTACGTGTAATACCTCGCGGCCACCGGCATCGAAGTACTAATCCGCAACTTGTTGCATAGGTTAGTCTAATCGGCTTGAAGGCTGTCGACGTCAGTGACACTTCGAGTGTTTTGTCGCCCCCCGAACTCGAAGAATCAAGTCCAGCCTTATCTGGTTCTGGTTCCTTTGAAGCTCGTAGCTTCTCTACGCATCGCACTACGCCAGAAGAGTATGCATCATCGGAGGGCGAGGGTTCTAGGTCCAAATCTGCCCTTGCCTCTCAGCTGAAATCGTTCGGGACACCAATCCCCGGTTCGCCTACTGCCCTCAGCAGACCTGCTCGAGTGACCAGAGTTTTCTTGCGCCCCCCGAGCCAAATTGACTTGGCGAGTCCCCGGACTTCTGTCGTCAGTACTTCCACGAGTCACACCGACTACTCTGGGAATATCTCTAGCTCGGCATCAGCTGCCTATGGCGACGACGAGTCTGATCACCGCTCAGAAATTTCCAAAGACGGGGAGAACGACGACGATTTCGAATTTCAATTGGGACACGATGATATTGGTCACAGCAGGGTCGGCACACCTTCTCATGTGGCGGTTTCAGTACCACCGGGTCAGTCCCATAGCCTTCGAAAACCATCGCTTGGTCATGCAGTGACTGCCACGCCAGCGCCGCGCAGGATGGACAGTGAACTTGATTTCCGATCGCTCGGTCAGCCAGATGGATCGGACCCATGGACGCTAGGATTAGACCCGACATTAGGCTCGATAACTGAACTTGATTCGACCACTGCGGCTTCATCAAGATCATCAACGCTTTCATTCCCTGTTACGGCAGACTCTGACGGCCACCACTCGGTATTTGATGAAGAACGAGAACACATTCAGCCACCATTAAT
This sequence comes from Crepidotus variabilis, assembly GCA_015657495.1. Lineage (NCBI taxonomy): Eukaryota > Fungi > Basidiomycota > Agaricomycetes > Agaricales > Crepidotaceae > Crepidotus > Crepidotus variabilis. Next base: position 374,002 of record MU157833.1, on the reverse strand, counting down.
GGGCAGCCAATCACAAACATCGCTGGAGGACTCTCCCGTTGCGGCATCGCATGCTGATGAAGATGAGACAGTCCAGGTCAGGCGGACGCTCAACTATCCGTCTACTCTGATATTGGAGGCAAGACCTTCGACATCTTCCGTAGCTCGACCTCCGTCTACAGTGGTTCAGAAAAAGTCCGTTGCCCAGAAGACCAAAAAAATCTATCAAAAGGTCAAACGGTTCTTCTCACCCAAGCCCACTCGACCTATCAGCAGCAAAGGTATTACCAACAATCCGTATCAACCAACAAATAACGTCGATTTCCCTGCAATTCCTGATTCACCTGCGACAACAGATGAAATACCTCCAACGGCCGCCGCACCCCATCAATGGACAGTATATCGTCGTACGCTCTTTAGTCGTTCGCGCAAAGTCTCTACCACCCACTCGCTCGCTCAATCCTTCACGCCAGGAGATTTCACAACGCAGCCTCGCTATTTTCCACGTTCCGCATCTGTCGTTCCGGATGAGCGATATACCTACGAGTACCACGCTCGGCCGAAGACTCTTGAAGAGATCAAGAAGGATACGAAAAGAGGGCGTCGGATCTCTCTTCCTGTGGGCTTGTTTAGTGGGCCGCCGTCGCCACGCCTTACCCCTTCGGTTAATGGGAGTGCCATTGGCGTTGGTAGATCCAACCTGGGTGCGCTTCCCTCGATCTCGAGCTCATTGCATGTGCCACAACAGAGATGGCCTCAACACCCACCTGCTTTTGCCAGCAGATCTTCTTCCAGGATGGAGTGAACCCACTTAACCCCCACTCCTCCATCCCCATTTTAATTTGCCGGTTTTGGGACATGTTATTGCTTCAACTTTTAGATTCTTACAGTACTTGATATTCATCTAAAATCGATTACTCCTTTTTAGTCAATGACGGTGTTTCGTTTTTCCTTCGCTACTTTCTTGGAGCTGGATCAGTTGCAGCGTGTCTGTCATTTTTTCTCCGACCTCTCATTTATCAACCCTCCTTCTTTTTGTTCTTGATGCATACTCTTCCAGCCCAGTGTATGTAACTCTTAGTTGTAATATATGGAACAGTGTATCCTACTAGGAAACTATATATCGAGGTCTTCGTCAGGATCGTCGTCGTCGATATCATCCGCCGAATCGGGATCATAAAATATTGTTGCTGGCGCCGGACTGGGGACAATCCTGCCTGTTAGAGATGGGCAGGGTTACCTGTAGATCTACCTGCAAAATGACGATACTGCGTACCTTCGTGGGCGTATGGTAAGGGAACTTGTGCCCGAGACTCTTGTTGCGATGACGTGAGATTCAGGTTGAATGAAAGGTTCTGAGTAGGGTCTGGTGCCGAAAGTTGCTACAAATTTGTGAGCACTAGATACGGTTCTACACAACAATAAGTTTACCTCTTTCTGTTTCTTCATCAAGTCTTTCAGGCTTTCAAGAGCAATCAGATCGCATGACCCTTGGTTAGAATTGCTTGACCATCCTTCCAACACTCTTTCAAGGCCTCGTTTTCTCCCGCTTGCATCTCGCACGATCAACTCGACAACAATCTCCGCTGGATGTCCACTCCCTTCACCACCAGGGCCAAAAACGAGGCGTTCTGTGTCTTGAATCCTCTCACTGACAGGTAAAAATACACTCCAGAACTTCGGCAATGGTGAAAGAGGTGGTGGAGGCATGAGAAATTCCGTTGCCAAGTGTTGGATGAGCGCAGGTGGGTGTGAAGTAACATGCACGAGAGACGTAGAGAATGAGGTTGAGGTGATTAATGGCAAAAGAGGAGAGGGTGATTGGGTATGTAGGATCAACCGTGAATTTTGGTGTTTCTTGACGAGGGCATAGATCTTGGAGAGGAGGCTTTCCGTTGCTGATAACGAGCCGCAATCCGAGAGAAGTGTATCCACAGAATCCACGACAATATCTGTCGGCAGTGAAGTATCTTCTAAACCTGCATACGATTTCAATCAGTATACACGAGTTTAAAAAAATCAGGCCGGCGAAGCAGTGTACTTTTCTCAACGATCTCCAGCAATTCGGAAGGTTTGTCCGAATCATCGTACCCAGGGACACGATCAAGCCAATCATGTACCACGATGAACTCAGTGGTGGGTACTAGAGATGCAGGAGGGTACAGCAAACAGAATAGGACGCAATGACGCTGTATTTTTGACACAATTCGTTCTGAGAGTACAGAGCGAAGAATGGGTATGCAATTTTGTGCCAGAGAGGACTGAAAAACCAATAAATAATGGTCCTTTGCGTTATCGCTTGAGACTGCAGGGAGCAGAGGCATTTTGAGATATTGGATGGTGAACGTCTACAGTCATGATTGATTTGATGCGAAAAATCCCAAAGAGTCAGCCGTTGATGTGAACAGTATTTACAACTGTGAGGACTATTGTTTTTTGCTGTCAGACCATTTCTCCCTCTTCAAATAACGTGTGCCCATTTTCCAGCCTAAGATCCCAACTGTTTGAGTATGATGATCCAACTCGAAACCTTTATCCCGCAGAGTTGGGCGAGTGTAAGGAATGAGAGGCGAATCTGGTACTTCGATACGTTCTAGTTTCGGATCCTTGTTGAAAGCATGGTCCACTGCATAGTCGAGCAAATCTTGCTGCACATTGGCCTTCCTAAATTCATCATCAACATGGAAATGGCGGATAGTTGCTGTTTTAGGTGTTTTTCCATTCGCCTTGGCTGCATTCCTCTTGTCTTTTGAAGACGGTTGGGAAGCATCAACTGCGATGAGTCCTATGTATTTGTCTCCAAATTCCAAGAGCCAGAAGCCGGACGCCGGATCATGAAAATAGTGCTTCTCAATGTCACGAACGTCCGGGCGCCTCATAACTTCTTGCGTGAGGCCTTCAAAGTAGGGGCGGTTTATCCTGTGAAAAGATTAGCAAAATAAGTGATATGACAAGGAAATGGACGAACCAGTCGACAAAAAACATTACGGGTACGGCAGTAGACGCAAACGCTGGCAGTGGTTTGAGATAGCTCAGAATGCCATACTGGCTAGAGGGCCACCACTGCATCATCTGGATGAAGGCCCCAGACAAAGCTACCCAGACAGCAAGCGTCAAAGGGTGAAAGTATGCTTTATAAACTTTTATTTCAATAACTGAACCTTCTAGCAGCACATGCCAGCTCACTCTTGTTATTAGCATTCGCCAATGCCTCCATATTTGACTGTCCCAGCTTGAATCTGACCAATTTTTGGTCACTAGCGGTATACGGGCGAATCTTCGCCACGGCGTCCGATTTGCTCATGACGAGCAGAAGAGAAAGAAAATAAGTTCAACACTTCAAGTTGGTGGGCAGTGACGGACATTTCGATGTAGGTGCATGGCACAGCTCAGAAAATAACTCGACGCACGTTGGTTCAATGATTGAATGGAACATGATTGGTCAATGAAAATAGAATCAAATTCAGCACTGATCCAGCGCTTGATCCGTTTTGACCAGTGTCTTCCTCAGACCTCTTGCAGACTTTGACGCTTTGTTCAACTCGCCATTCAAGGGGGAAGGGGTGGATTACACCTTTAAATTGTACACGAAACATGAGTTAAATTTCATATCAATTTCACAGCTCCATAACGTCATTTCATAGTTCAGATGACCCTGACCAAGGCGGAGTGTAGCAGCGCCAGCCTTCATAGTTCGCTGTCGTTGACTCGAAGCTAAGACGCTCTGAACGATGAAGCTGGCAGCCATCGCGAGTGCTCTTGTTCTCTCAGTTCTTTCTTTTGCTCCAGTCGTCTTAGCCCACTCGCCAACCCAAACGCTGCCATGGACAAGCTTAACAGCCATAAAGCCTGGATCCGAGCATACGAAAAGAACCAGTAACTCGACCACTGGCGCTCTCAAACCAAAGATGTTCATCATCAGCATGTTTGAACCAGAGGCTGAGGTCTGGTATGGAATACCAGAGTTTGATTTACTCGCTCTCAACATCTCTTTGCCCGGGCTCTCGCCCCGATACCCTCATGTGCACTGCATTGCTGACGGAGAGGTCTGTCAGTTGACTATCGGAGAAAGTGGTGAGTCGAATGAATCTCCCTCAAACACGCCCTATCATCTCGCTAAATGGCTCAACCTGCAGAAATCAATGCAGCTTCGTCGGTTTCGGCGGTCGCACTTTCATCAATGTTCGATTTGACGACAACTTATTGGATGATCGCTGGCATCGCCGGAGTAAACCCGGAAATTGCGTCCTCTTGTTCGGTGACATTTGCCCGCTTTGCTGTTCAAGTAGGCCTCCAATACGAATTTGACATGAGGGAACTACCAGCCAACTTCACAACTGGTTACGTTCCCCTTGGCGTCACCTCCCCAGACCAGTACCCCAAATCAATTTACGGCACGGAAGTGTTCGAGGTTAACTCTGCTCTTCGGGACATTGCCATCGCGTACGCCAAAACTGCGGCGTTGAACGACAGTGCCGACGCAATCGCTTACCGCGCCAACTACATGAAGGATGGTATCTACGCAGCTGGTGCAGCTTCTCCAGGCGTATATGCTTGCGACGTTGCTACCAGCGATGTCTACTTTAGCGGTCGCCTTCTTGGGGAAGCGTTCAGCAACTACACCAGGTTGATGACAAACGGTACTGGGGTCTACTGCACAACGGCGCAAGAAGACAATGCTACGCTCGAAGCCTTGCTACGCGCCGCCGTTTCTGGTTTTGTTGATTTCTCGCGCATCATTGTCATGCGCACGGCTTCCGATTACGATAGACAATTCCCGGGGGAACAAGCCCATTTCAACCTCTTTTACGCGAATCAAGGCTCGTTTCTTCCCGCAGTCAAGAATTTGTATTTGGCTGGTATCAAAGTCGTCGATGGGATTCTGAGCGAATGGGATAACAAGTTTGCGAAGGGAATCCCAGCCCCTAACTATGTTGGGGATATCTTGGCGTCTCTGGGTGGCAAGCCCGATTTCGGCCCCTTTACATCAAATGATAATCCCGTTGTTGTTGGAAGGGAATTGAAGTACGGAAATGGCAAATTGAACGCGAGGAACCATAGGAGGGAGAGAGCTGGAATCAAGGCGAGGGTCCTCGGTAGTGGCTAAAGGATCGGAATGGCTTTTTATCGACTTCGTTGTGGCTTGTTACACATCTCTACGATAGATTTGCACTCCGTACTGCTTTATATGTGCTCTTATATTCATTACTCTATCTATCCCAAATCTATACTCAGGGAATTGATCTTGTGATTCTGTACCCAGACCACGATCGAAAGCCTGATTCGTGACAGCCGCATTTTGAATCTATATTTTTAGCATCATGACTCTCCCCTCGGCTTCTCGACTCTAAGGCAAAACCTGCAACCCTCTACATGTTCATCAGAAAGACTTATCACAACATATGATTGAATGGAGTGTGATCGGTGGAAAAACACTGTCGGAAAGAGGCTTGGATGACTTGATCCAGTTCTCCTAGTTTTTTTCGACGCCTTATTCAAGTCGTTCTCGCATTCCAAGGTCTTTTCAAAGATTTATCCTACACAAACCTGGTCTGAAACTCATGGCTTGAGTTCAAGGCTCTAAAATACCTTCTTCTAGGGCAAAATGACCCAGGCCCGGTCGGAGCCTCACAGCAACTCTGATCCCGCACTCCACCCTCGCAGTTTCCAATTCCCGAACTTTCTGCTCGTCGCGAGGCTAGGACACTCGTACTCTGAACCATGAAGATGACAGCTACAGCGAGTTTCTTTGCTCTTTTTATTTGCTCTTCTGCTTCAGTTATCTTAGCAAACTCAGTAACACAAACTTTGCCATGGACATCTTTAACAGCCATGAAACCAGGGTTCGAGCATACGAAAAAGAGTACTAACTCGACCACTGGCGCTCTCAAACCAAAGATGTTCATCATCAGCATGTTTGAACCAGAGGCTGAGGTCTGGTATGGAATACCAGAGTTCAATTTGCTTGCACTCAATATCTCTTTGCCCGGGCTTTCACCTCGATATTCTGACGTGCACTGCACTGTTGACGGAGAGGTGTGCCAGCTAACTATCGGAGAAAGCGGTAGGTGCAATGAGTATTCTTCAAGCACAGGCTTTAATCTCGCTAAACGGCCCAACTTGCAGAAATTAATGCAGCTTCATCTGTCTTGGCAGTCGCCCTATCAGCAAAATTCAACTTGACAGCAACATACTGGATGGTCGCTGGCATTGCGGGGATAAATCCGGAAATTGCGTCCACCGGCTCAGTGACATTTGCCCGCTTTGCTGTTCAAGTAGGCCTCCAGTACGAATTTGACATGAGGGAACTACCAGCCAACTTCACAACTGGTTACGTTCCCCTTGGCGTCACCTCCCCAGACCAGTACCCCAAATCAATTTACGGCACGGAAGTGTTCGAGGTCAACACTGCCCTTCAGGACATTGCCATCGCGTACGCCAAAACAGCATCGTTGAACGACAGTGCCGACGCAATCGCTTACCGCGCCAACTACATGAAGGATGATATTTATGCAGCTGGTGCAGCTTCTCCAGGCGTATATGCTTGCGACGTTGCTACCAGCGATGTCTACTTTAGTGGTCGCCTTCTTGGGGAAGCGTTCAGCAACTACACCAGGTTGATGACAAACGGTACTGGTATTTACTGCACAGCGGCGCAAGAAGACAATGCTACGCTCGAAGTCTTGCTACGCGCCGCCATTGCTGGTTTGGTGGACTTCTCGCGTATCATAGTCATGCGCACGGCTTCCGATTATGATAGGCAGTTCCCCGGAGAAGAAGCCTATTTTAACCTCTTCTACGCGAACCAAGGCTCGTTCCTTCCCGCAGTCAAGAATTTGTACCTGGCTGGTATCAAAGTCGTCAACGGAGTTTTGGGCGAATGGGACACGAAGTTTGCGAAGGGAATTCCTGCACCTAATTATATCGGGGATATATTTGGATCTCTTGGTGGTACACCTGATTTCGGGCCTTTTGCTTCAAGTGATAATCCCGTCGTTGTTGGAAGAGAATTGAATTATGGAGATGGCAGGCGGAATATTAGGAACCACAGGAGGGAGGGAGCCGGAATCAAGGCGAGGGTTATCGGTGGTGCTTAGAGGAATGAGATGTCTTTGATGGACTCCGCACTGCTTGATATTTATCTTTACATTCATTTCTCTACCTATATCAGATCTTTACTCATAAACGAGCTTTTCTTGCCGTGGTTCTGTACCACGCTCGAAGGCCTAATTAGGGACAACCACATTATGCACCTTTATTTATATGAGCAATCTTATCTTGCTTCTTACCTGAACTTGCGCAAATGCTGATCACAAAGACTTATCACGACGTACCGATAAAGCTACACGGTGAAAATCATAATATCAGGATATTCGTGATATCTCCCAACATCCCGGACTATCCTCAGGCTAAATTTCCAGGTCTGTCAACTGGGCTCTCTATAAAAGAAAGTACTGATACGCTGCAGGGGTTGTTGTATTCAGGTATGCTTAACTATAGACCGATTTGGTTCACTGTAAGCTGAAGATCTTTGTTTGTAGTGAGATCTACCAGGTAACTGGACCTGTCGAACGCTTTGCTGGGCAGATCGCGAGCCAAGGATTCGTTGTAGGTATGCCTTTGATAATCCCGCATCAGCAATCTACGCTTTGTAACAAGGCACTTTCTGTTCTTGAATAAAGCTTGTCCGTCCGTATACCACGAATTTGAAGGCCCTGATCCTATTCCCTATGATGTCGAAGGTGCGCTCAATAGAATAAAGCCATATCTCCAAAATCTATCATGATCCTGACTACTTTCTCGTATTCAGGCACCGATCGAGGAAATAACTACAAAGTTAGCATTGAGCTTCATACGTAGTATGTGAAGATATTGACCAATCACTCATAGATTGAGAAACGCCTAGAGGCCTACGACGAAGATGCGACACTTTCGGTCGACCTCCTCACATCTTTGCCAAATTGCAATGGTAGAATCGCAGGTAAATCTAGCATTCATAACATAGAGCATACCTTTATTCGCTTTCGTCTCATTCCAGCTACTGGAATGTGCCTTGGAGGTCATTTAGTGCGCCACATTTTCCTGTAAAGGCAATTCCCAAACGCTCATTGTTCTTCGCTTCCCGATCTTTTATCGCTGTCCCAGGCTTTCCGCGTACGTTCTAATCGTCGTGAATATTAACAAGATACTGATGCTACACCATGTCTGCGTGAACAGGCCGCATTCGACCGTCGGGTTCTCTCGTCAGTCTGCTTCTTCGCAACTGATATTCACTCTGCTAGCCTCGGTAAAGGTAAGAATGATGATACGCTCATTCGTGTACGGAATGGCGATCTGAGTGGGAAGGGCGAGCTGGTTGTACGTGCTATGGCTGTAGATCATTGAGATTATTTGCAGCTAATACATCGATGTAGATGATCTTTGGCAAGCAGGACACCCATGTCCCTCGCGAAGGAAGGAACCTCATTCGGAAAACCTTGGATGATGCCAACATCCCGTTATCTGTGAGTAATCTATCGAGAATATATGCGTTAATTATTGACGGATCGAGGCGCTCCTGATTAGTTCATCGAGGTGCAAGCTCAACACGCTTTTATTCGTGATGAAAGCTCAAAAGGGCGATGGGATGCTGCCTTGACTCGGTCGCTTTTCGCCTTTATGATGGAGGTTTTTGAAAGGACTGTTGGACGGGATTTGGGCCCGCGGGTCTCACAATCCAAGGCGCCAGAGCATGTCTGTTAGTTTACTAGCACTTTCTCAACAATTTTGGAAATTTAAACAGACGAAATTGAGAGTTATTTGGAGTACTGCATGCATTTTATTCGGTTGCACGTAGCGGGCGTGGGGTTGTTGCGTGTACATTGAAATATTGAAGTAAGAAAAGATGGCGGTTGCAGTGAGTACCAAATGTAAGCGATGAAAAAAAGAAAACACGACAAGATGCGAAAAGAATACAAATAATTCTACATCTAGTTTTACTTCTTCTTGGCGGCCTTCTCAGCAGACTTCGTCACCTTACCACCTGACTTATCGGTCTTCTCGACGGACTTGATGATACCGACAGCGACGGTCTGTCTCATGTCACGGACGGCGAAACGACCGAGAGGAGGGTACTCATTGTAGGACTCGACACACTGTAAAGCAAGGTGAGAAAACTTTAGAGAAGCTGACAGTGACGTTCAACTGACCATAGGCTTGGAAGGAATCAGTTTGACGATGGCAGCATCACCAGACTTAACGAATTTGGGGCTGGCTTCGATTGTTTTACCTGTTCGGCGATCGATCTTCTCGATGAGCTCACCGAACTTGCAAGCGATGTGGGCAGTGTGACAATCGAGGACGGGTGCGTAACCAGCGCCAATTTGACCGGGGTGATTGAGGACGATAACCTGAGCGTTGAAAGTAGCGGCTTCCTTGGCGGGGTCGTTCTTGGAGTCAGAGGCAACGTTTCCACGACGAATATCCTTTACCGACACGTTCCTGGAGTATGAAGTTAGATTTGATAAGTATATACAAATGAAATACTGGCTTACTTGACGTTAAAGCCGACGTTGTCACCGGGGTTGCCCTGCTCGAGCTGTTCGTGATGCATTTCGACGGACTTGACTTCAGTGGTGACACCTGCAGGAGCGAAGGTGACGACCATTCCAGCCTTGATGATACCAGTCTCAACACGACCGACGGGTACTGTTCCGATACCACCGATTTTGTAGACATCCTGGAGGGGGAGACGGAGAGGCTTATCGTGAGGACGGACTGGGGGTTCGATGGCGTCGATAGCATCGAGGAGGGTCTTGCCCTTGACGACACCACCCTTGGTCTCCTTGGTCCAGCCCTTGAACCATGGCATGCTATACGCTTAGAATCAGTACAGGTAGCTGTACGCATCCAGATAAGTACTTACTTGACGGACTCCTCCAACATGTTGTCACCGTGCCAGCCTGAGATGGGCACGAAGGCGACAGCCTTAGGGTTGTAACCGACCTTCTTGATGAAGGTGGAGGTTTCCTTGATAATTTCGTTGAAGCGGTCCTCGCTCCACTAATCGAAAGCGAAAATGTTAATTTTAGCTTTTTGGCAGGTCAACATTTCACAAACCTTGGTGGTGTCCATCTTATTGACGGCGACGATGAGCTGACGGACACCGAGGGTGAAGGCAAGAAGAGCGTGCTCGCGAGTCTGACCATCCTTGGAGATACCAGCTTCGAATTCACCAGTACCACCAGCAATGATGAGAATAGCGCAATCAGCCTGGGAGGTACCAGTGATCATGTTCTTGATGAAATCACGGTGTCCAGGGGCATCAATGACCTGTTTAAGACAAGCGAAGTCAAAATCAAAAGATTAGATGGTATGCATAAAATTTTGTACGCACTGTAACCATGTATTTGGGGGTCTCGAATTTCCAGAGAGCGATATCGATGGTGATACCACGCTCACGCTCGGCCTTTAGCTTATCGAGCACCCAAGCTGAAGAAAAAATGTCACTCAGTAAGATTGATGGCGTGTGAGACATCTTGACTGGGAAATTTTCACTCACCATATTTGAAGGAACCCTTGCCGAGCTCAGCAGCTTCCTTCTCGAACTTCTCGATGGTACGCTTATCGATACCACCACACTTGTAGATCAAGTGACCGGTGGTGGTCGACTTGCCAGAGTCGACGTGTCCGATGACTACGATGGCAGGGTCAGTGGCGATCCTGAGCGCCAATAGATTAGATGCAAGGGCGCTTACCGACGACGTTAACGTGGCCTTTATCCTTTCCCATTTTGTGTTCTGAAGAGATCGGTGAGTCTTACGACAGAAAAAAAAGACGATCGAAGACGATAAAGAAGACATCGAAAGCCTGGGTTTTGGATCCATCCTTTGTCCAGAGACAACCAGAAGATGATAGAGAGATCTAAGAAGACTGTAAAAGAACTACTTACTTAAAAACTAGCGATTGATGAGGGTGAGAGGGTAGATGGTGGTTAAAGGAAAAGGAGGATGAACCAGAGATCCGAGTGAATGTTTGTGCTAGTTATACTGGCCCGTACGCCCAAAAAAATTTATCGATAGAATCATGATAATCTACGGGAGATCGATGACTCCAATCGGATCATCAACGGCACCGGAGCCGGGTGCTCCCCATATGGAGTTAGATAAAATAATAATACAATCAAGGCAATAATAATTATTCGTATTTATAGTACATCGTTGGTTACAGCTAGTATCTACGACCATCCTCCTTGTCCAGAGAGGAATCGACATTGTAGGATGCGTTCAAATGTAGGTCGGGCACCAACGTCGATCTGGAGGCAGGCGCGCACAAGCGATGCGGCGTCTCCGAGGGCACCACCCCCATCACCCTCCTCACCCTCCTTCTCTTTGTCATCGCCGCATCTTTCGTCAAGCGCAATTGATGCGTTGGCAAATGGCGATTGCAGACCATCTTGCGCTTCAGCGGCTGTCATGAAGGGACATTCGCCTACGAGTAGCACATAAGCGACGACACCGAATGCCCATACGTCTTGTTCTTTGCCAAAATAGCGTTCTCCTCGAAGAATTTCTGGCCCCGCGTAGTCCAGCCTGAGCATCGATAAGAATATGCGAGACACATGCAAGCGATCCACTTACGTCCCGCTAAACGTATCCCACCCAGTCTTTTTCACAAGACCTGAACTCCCGAAATCTATCAAAATACACTTGTCGTGGGATCCTAATACAACATTTTCGTCTTTAATATCACGATGTACTAGACAGAATACATCAGTCAACTTTGAAGCGATGCCGCCAAAGCCTGACACACTTACCAATTCCATGTGAATGTAAGAAAGCAGCAGCGTCGGCAATTTGTCCAAGATACGTTCGGATCATGGCTGGTGGCAACCCTTGCGGGTACGTTTCCACTAGGTCGAACAAGTCGGAAGGTGGCGATGGTTCATTGGGTAGTCGTACAGGGGTTGTTGAAGGAAGAATGAGATAGTAGTAATGATTGTCTTCAAAGAAGTCTAGTAAAGGGCAGATATTGGGGTGGCCTTTGACGATTTTACCCTCTAGCCAATCATCGGTGCCGTGAGAGTCCTTTTGTGGAGCAAGGGAATCCTTTGGGTAATCTGGCGACTTGGACGACCGAGACGGGTCCCAAGGCCGACGAGGAGGTAACACGTAGGAGGTGTTGGATATGGCGGACATGACGTAGATTTCAATAGGAATTGTGCCATGCTTAGGGTGCTTCTTCCAGCAGTCAGCGAGAATTCTCGACTTTATGACCTGCTTAATGATTAAAGGCGGCTAGAGAAGACAAGAAGGCTGTTACAGCGCTGATCATGAACGATGAGCGGGAGCTTGACTTACACCTAGGGAGCCGTCATTCCGAAACTCTCTCGCCCGTTTGACCAAGCCATAAGCACCACGCCCGATTTCTCCTTCAATTAAATATTCAGAGATATTGCGGCCTCCAAGGAACGACTCTGGCTCTGCCGATTGCGAGGGGGCCTTTACGCTCTCTGCCTGGCTGAGAAAACTGCGAGAGCTGGGCGTCCTACGCAGATTTTCCGATAAGACCGGTGGGGCTTCGGCTGGATCGATGGGGGCGATTAATACTTTCCCAGCGACTAGCGACACCCGCTGCTGAGAAGATCTCCGCCGAGGCCTAGGCGACGAGGGCGACCTTGTGAGAGGAGTAATTAAAGGAGTATTGGAACGGTGAGGAATTTGGACTGCAATTGCATCTTGAGACTGTGTTGGTGAAGTCATGATATGGAGTTTGGAAAGAATGGCAGGCGACTCTGCGAATGCGTGGTGGTGTTTGCGTACATGTGTCGACGTCGTCAAAGGATCAACAGTGTCCTCCAGCACTTTTCTTTCTTCTTCGGCGTTGTCAGGCTCTTCTGGCTGATCCCAGTCGAAGCCACGCCCTATGGAGGTAACACCCCAGCTGCCCACACTGGCTGCCCTGTACAGTCTCGGAGTTGCCTTTGGTTCAATCCACTCATCGTCTCCAAAGAAGAGTTTAACAGCGGATGTGGTAGAAAGCATAAAAATTCAAAGAACGAATGACGGTTCAGCGTGAGGAATTCACAGCCGACAAGATGTACGGTGATAACTGGCTACAACACATTCGAGCTTTGAATGGAATGTTATACCCGTCAGTGATGCTCCGCCTGTGCAATTACCCACGTGCGATGTGGTTTCTGGCCTAGTTTTTTCGCTGAGCATGGTATCGGTATCGAACGAAAGATTCAATACAGTCGACTGTATCTACTGAGCTGTATTTAACTGTGAGAGAAACTCTTTTCTCGATGTCGGCTCTACAAAACCGTTCTGAGGCCTTGCGGATCTCTTGTCAGGCGGTCTCTTTGATCTTTGTTTGCACACGGATCACGTAAGCATCACTCTTCCCATCCAACAAACCGTCCTCATCGTCAACGCCGTCTCCCTCAAGCCCAACAGAACGTGAGTATGCTCAGTTTTTATCCTGCAAGGCCATTCTACGGCGTTCATGGAGTCTGTCGGTGCTTTGTTGGACTGTCATAACAGGCCGGATTGGCTGGATGCAACTTTTTGTTGATGGATAACGTTCTGACGACCTTTTCTAGTCCGCCATGGCCATCAAGATCGTCAAAAAGCGCACGACCAAGTTCAAGTCCGTTAATGCAACATTGCCCTGCTATCGTTAGATTGACCCCCTCTGCAGGCGCCACCAGTCTGACCGCTACCACAGTGTGAAGGAGGCATGGAGAAAACCCAAGGGTATCGATAATAGGGTCAGGCGCCGTTTCAAGGGCCAAACACCTATGCCCAAGGTACGCTATATTATTTGTAGCATGTTTCAATGTTTTCACGACGGAATATAGATCGGTTATGGCAGCAACAAAAAGGTCTGTGTATTCCGATGGTTTCCACTGGAATTGTCCCAACATTAGTCCCCATAGACACGCCACCTCCTCCCCAATGGCCTCAAGAAATTCCTCGTCAACAACATACGGGAAGTCGACCTCCTCCTCATGCACAACAAAACCTTCGCTGCCGAGATCGCACACAACGTGAGCAGCCGAAACCGTATTGCCATCATTGGGCGGCATGTCTTCTCTATTTTCTATCCTTGTCAACATCTCATGCGACTGTTTGTTCTAGGGCAAAGGCACTGGGTATCAAAGTCACAAACGCCGAGGGTCGTCTGCGGTCAGAAGAGTAAATTCTCCATGGCCTCGGTTTTTTGCATCTTCCCATCTTGTAGTATCGAGTATGCTGTTTAACACATCCAACAATTCATGAAACCAGCAAGCTACGCATTCGTCCATCCTAGAAATGCTTTCCGTCTGGATCTATGAAATAAATGTTTGTTAGTATTAGACCTGAACGCCAACACGCATTGATCCTAAATCACCTTTAAATGGATCGTTCTCCTTCTCGAAGCGCGTTTACGTTGATCTTTGTCTTCTCTCATTCAGATAACATACAATGCAAGTTTCTACCGATAGACTTCGTTTGATGCATGTGGTTAACCATCTTCAACGCGTTCAGGAGCTCAAGAGATGCCTCCCATGCTGGGAGTTGGTACACAGACGACGGTATGATATTCCTCTGATACCCAACTGGAACCTTGCTGAGTTCATGGAAAGGGAAGAAGCTTAATACAGAGCTAGAATCATTTCTTGCAAAAGTGGAAGGAACGGAAGAACCATACCCGATTCAGAGATGTAAAGCAGTCATAGCCCCGTTCGTTCGCATTCTTCTTTACGCGAACACACGTTCATCATGAATACGAGTCTAGTCATGCAGGATACTCGTACTCTGGCCCTGCTGCTGCATGGGCTTACAAGAGTATTGACACGACTGGAATGTAAGTCTCGCTGGTCTTTGATCTGTGGCAACTGACAAGACTGTTCTCTTGCCAGTAAACGCGTCTTTATACTCGGGCCATCGCATCATTACTACCTCGAAGGGTGTGCGCTCTCAAGATGTACCAACTACAAGACACCGATTGGGGATCTTCCCTTAGACGCTGACAGTACGTTTCCCAAGATTTATTCTTGAAATCCGAATGAACGACCTGCAATATAGCAATCAAGGAATTGAAAGATACAGGTCATTTCCAAACTATGACCGTTAGCCAAGACGAAGACGAGCATAGCATTGAGATGCACCTGCCGTATGTTAGGAAGATTTTCGAAGGGTACGCAGATCTAGTCGTCCTTGCCCTATGTTGACTGAGATGATTCTACTAGGAGAGATATTAAGATTGTCCCTGTCCTAGTTGGAAGCATAAAGAAGGAGCGCGAGGCATTCTTTGGTGATGTCTTAGCTCCTTATCTGGCAGCCGAAGATACGTTTTTCGTCACCTCAAGCGACTTTTGTCACTGGTATGCATGCCTTGTTTCCTCCTCCTCACCCTAACTTCTGGAATACATCTAGGGGTACCCGATTTGACTACACATTTTACTACCCATCTTCAACTTCTGACGCTTCAGAGCCTAAAGCAGGTGGTTACAACCTCACGCGGTCGCAAGGTCCTTCACCTTCGTACGAAATTCACGAATCTATCTCCCGACTCGACCATGAGGCGATGGACATCCTTACAGTACCTCCATCTACGTTCGGAGAAGCGCATAACAAGTTCGCGGAGTATCTGAATAGAACGAGGAACACGATTTGTGGAAGGCATCCTATTGGGGTACTCTTTGGCGCATTAGCCAGCTTGGAGAAAGGAGAAGCCGACGTCAGGCCGACGATCAAGTGGGTGAGGTACGAGCAGAGTAGTCAGTGCAAAGGATTGAGGGATTCGAGTGTTAGTTACGCAAGCGCTTATGTGAAATTTTAGACAAGGGTAGACAGAATGTATATCTATGTAGAAAATCTTGCAATGTAATTTTAATCTCTGTACTGTAGGTGTGTATCTTGAGCCTGTGTGACGCTTTATAAACTGCTCGAAAGACCGGGAGGGTTGATCTTAATCTGTAACCCAAGAGGTTCATCTTTCTCGCCGTTCTCTCCCTCACCAGGATCCTCGACAACTCTTCCTTTATCAACCTCAACATACTCAAATCCCCATTCTCGATCAGCACCTTTCGCCAAATGCTTCCCACTTGCCAACTCTAAAGCTTTCCAAGCGCCTTCCTTGGGTACAAACTCCGAAAGTGTAGCGCAACCCACTTTCAACGGAAGCTCCCTATCACCCACCAAGCTTCTAGCTAATGCAATTACAGTAGCGGCATGACTAACGAACAGAGGCCTCTTCCTTTGTTCTTCGGGAAGACGTTCGATTAAAGCCACGTAGAAACCTTGGAGAAATTCGTCTATCCGATCATGTAGTTCCTCAATGGTTTCTCCCTTTCGTGTGGGGTAGTAAACAGGCGACCAGGTGGTATTTATGGACGGGAAGTATGTCGTTAAAGATTGAGCAGATGAGGGACGTGGATGAAGCCCCGTGCTTGGAGCGACGGGAGAATACCATTCTGAAAGGCCATGTTCAATGTACAGAGGGATATTGAGGTGCTGGGAGGTTGGTTGTGCGGTTTGAATACAGCGGTCTAATAATATTATTTTAGTAACTGTAAACAGGAGGAAGAACAAGGCGAACAGTAAGGTGATGAGAATATGGCTGTTGGACGTTGATCTTCGGGAAGCGAGAGGAAGTGTTTTGCTAATTCTTCCGCTTGGGCCTAGACCGTCGATATGAATAGGCGCTCAGGTTCAACGAAAGAATACTGTACCTCTCCGTAAGCTGCCAAAGGTGGGTCTCTCGGGAGACCGGTTGGACTCTTCCTATCACCTATTTAGCGGAGGTCACTCTCCATTCTATTCTCAAGCAGACGTACCACACTGTAGTTATCCAATTCAATCTGAACCCTACAACACGCTAAAGTTAGAAAATGTTCATGGTTACAAGCATAAACAAGACTTACCATGACGTGCAATATAGATCTTGTCTGGCATAGTTCTCGGCGCTCAAAGTGTGTAATCAAAATGTGTCCGATGACAAAGGCCAATACAAGGAGTGAACGTGATAGTATCACTTAATTCAATCAACGATCAGTGATTCGGGAGGATCAAGCTCAAGGTTGCGGGGAGAGTGATGGTCGAGGGAGGAAGAAAGAAAGTAAAACTTGAAAGCGATCGCGAGTTCTGTATGCTTTGCCGCACGTGTGATACGCGCTGCATTCATTTCGCTTACAGAACAATCGCTGCGAGTGGTAGAGAACACCCGAGGAGTCGAACATGAATTCATAAGTGTCTGTATTGGCTGTTTTCATTTCATAGCGATCGTGGGGAGGGGGTACGTTGATCTTAGGGCTAACAACAAGAGAGATCGAAAAAATACAGATCGGTGCGATAGAAAGAGAATAACAGAGGAAGAGATGAGAATTATATGCAGCAGTGAGGGATGCAATGCGTGGCCCTTACAAGAAAGACAGACAAGAAAGGAAGGAAGGTGAATAATAAAAAATGTTTAACGACTTGAAGGCGAGAGAGATGAGGGTCGTTTTTCTTCTTTCTTCGATTCATCCATTGTTTTCGGTGGATGTCGGCGGGCAAGTTCCCTTCGTGTGTCAATTAAGCCAACGAAGGGAACGCAGTTTGGTCGTCGACGTTGAGGTTACCGCCATTTTGACGACCACCTCTTGGTCCACCACGACCGCCTCCGTAGCCGCGATTGCTGCGTCCGCGGTCGCCTCCTCGATCGCCACCACGATCGCCACCACGATCGCCTCCACGTCCGCGACCACGACCTCCACGATCGGGGCGCTCGAAGCGGGCGTCGATCTCGAGGAAGACCTTTTCTTCCTTCTTGATACGAGCCTTGGGGGCGTTCTTGGTCTGCTGGAATAAGTTAGATCGCGATTAAGAGCCATGCAGATCAGCTGAACCGACCTTGCCAACGAAGTACGCATCCTCTTCTTCGTTCTTGCTCAAAGGAACGGCATCTTTCCATACATCGTCGGCGCCATCGTTGGCTTTTCGGACACCTTCCAATTTGGGGATGATTGAATCCTTTTCCTTTTGCTGAGCGAGATATTGATCGAGGGTGAGGGTGTTGTCTTCCTCTTCTGGCTCGCGTTCTCTGCGAGGACGACCTTCTGGTTTGTCGCCACCTTCAGCACCTGCGGCAGGGGTATCTGCAGGGGTACCCCAAGCATCAGCTACTGCTTCGGCTGGTGCGCCTCCCCAGTCTGCGGCAGCTGCGGGTGTGGTACCCCAGTCGTTGGATGTCTCCGCTGCCGCGTCTGCAGTAGCTGCAGCCTCTGTTTTGAGTTCAGAGTTGCCGTCATCGCCTCCCCAGGATTGATGGAGCTTCTTATCAGAATCGCTGTCGAGATAAATCAAAACACCGAAAAAAATGAAAGATCTTGAATGATGCGTACGTTTTACCAGTTTGAGAGTGTTTATCGTAAGGACGACCTCTTCCGCGGCCAGCTCCTCCACGACCGCGACCTCTACCGCGACCTCCTGCCTCACGAGCGCCTTCGGCTATTTTGGAAATCAGTACACAGAAAAAAAGCGATCAAGGGTTTAATCTCACCTTTTCTCTGATTGTTGTCTGCGACTGGATCCTCGCCAGGTGAATCCCTTGCGCCGGCAGGTTTTCCTCCTCGTGAATAGTATTTACCACCACGAGAAGCAGGGCCACCTGTTCCCCTTGACTTTGCAGTGCCGCGCGCTGAGGCTGGTGATGGTTCGTCCTTTTTCTTGGACGGAGCTACGTCTGCTACTGGCTCATCTGACGAGAAAATCAGAACGATTTCTGGATAAAATAAGACTTCAACATACCATCCAGGAGGGCAAATGAATTTCTTGTTGCCACCGACATTTGGGGGCCAATGGGATCTCTTGGTTGTGTTTTCGAGACTGAGGTGTGGGGTCCCAAGGGTGATGGTGTCTCGGGTCCCGGCTGGTACTGTATAGTTTTAGAAATTTGATATAAAAGCCGGGGTCCGACCGGGGTTCTTTTTTCCAACGCAAAACGCACAGGTGAGTTTCTGGTTTTTTGTTGTTGTAAAAATGAAAGTTAAAATTGTGGAATTGCAGCCCTTCAAAAGCATCTCTTCTGACGATTCGCCCATGCGAGCTGGATTTCTGAACAAGAGACCGTCTATCTGGGCTGGAGATAAATAAAAAGACGAGACTTGGGTGCGACGGATTCATTTCTTTGGGAGCTGCTTCGTCAGAGTCCGCGTGGATTTCGCCGCAATGTCTTGTTGTACAAATATTTATTTATTAATATGCCAATTAATTATTCACACGTTGCAATTGTTTCGGTATCCCTTTCCCCCTCACGAATGGCCTCTCGTCGTCTAGACATCTCCTCGCTGTTGTGCAACGACGAGCCCCAGGTTTCTCCGTTGGAGGCTCTCGTACAGGCAGCGACGGAGGAGAGAAAGCGGCTTCATGAACCCCACGACGAACCACGCTACTTACCACAACCTCAACCTCAACCCCAACAGCGTTCACGAGAAGATTATCTCGTCTATGATCGTCGTCGCCAGCAGCAGGAGGACAGGCAGTTGGAACTGCTGAGACTGCAGGAGCAAGAAAGGAGAGCTCAGCAGGAAATCCTGGAACAACAACAGCAGCAGCAACAAATATTATTACTGCAACGACGACGAAGGGAAGAGGAACATCACCGGGCACTCGAATATGAACGCCAGGCAGAGAGAGACCGCATGGAGGCTCAACGTCGTCAGGTCCTTGAAGAACGGCAGCGACGAGATGCTGCTGAACGCGAGCTGGAACGTCAGCGCTTTCTTCAACAACAACAACAACAGCAGCAGCGAGAACGGGCTCAGTATCGTTTCCCTCCATCACCCGTCGCAGCCCACCCATCGTCCATCTCGCACCTCATATCCCATTCACCCCCGATAAGACATTCAAACCCCTCGATCTCGTCGTTGGATGACTTTGACCGCCTCGATGGGGACGATCGACCCGTCAAGAAGAGGAGGTATTCTAATTCGCCAACCAGGCATGAGGATTACCAGCAGCAGCATCAACAACAGGAACGGTTAGCAAGGGAGAGGGAACGCATGAGAGTTGGCGAGCTGGGCTACGGCAGAATTGCTGAGCCTTTGTCACAGTTGCCCATCGCCGGACCTTCGTCGTCGTTGACCCCAGCGACGAGCTCGGGTCCTCGAAGACCGGGCTCAGGGCACAGTGCCCCCAGGAAAGTTGCTGTCGCGGATCTTTTGGTTGACAGAGAACCCTCTCAACCTCTTGCCGTTATTCCTCCTCCTGACTCTCGCGAAGGCGATGCCAGGAGGATCATCAGTCCTGTTGGGGGCAATCGACGGTCCCCACCAGGCAGCCAAGCTGGACGGGCAAAGGCAGCGAGAAAGTCGGACGAGTATATTGCGTCCCTACAACAGCAGACTATTCCTATTCTACCCAACGAGGATCCAGTCAAGCCCTCACGTTCCAGACAGCTGTCGGACGAGGCGAGGACATCGAGTGGCGATGACCAGCCCCGTCCACAACAGCTGCAACCACCAGTGGCGCCCCCGAGACAGCGGAAGACGCAGGCACAAACATTGGTTCATTCGCACCCACCTGCCACTGTGCATCCATCATTGCTCCCTCTCCCACCGTCATCATCGTCAGGGTCCTCATCGTCACCGGTGACAACCACAACGACGACAACCACAACAGGCCCTTTTGCACCGAAACTTTCGACTTCCACATCTTCCGCTTCTGCCGCTATCCCTTCCGCTGCCTCGAGGTCGCGCCAAGGCGGTCAGGCACAACAAGACCCACACGAGTGGTTCCTCCATCAATACGATGAGGAACCTTCACCGACGGCAGCGGTCAAACCCCCTCCCCATACGCCATCACCTTCTTTAAGTCCCACGGCGGGTATTTTAGTGCCCGGTGTTGTGCCTTCTTCCACCATGGGGATGAGTGCAGCTGCAATGGGTGCCCTAGGCATCAGTGCGACGAACAATGTTCCCCACGTTCCTCATTCTCAGGCCAAATCCAAGGGCAAGAGTCAATCAAAAAGCAAAAGTCCGCCGGTGGCTTCTTCGCATCCTCCTCATTCGCACAATAAAATATTTGGGGGTCCTGCTACATCTACCGTCACTGCTGCCGATTCCCTGGACAAGGAACTGGAAGACCTTGTTTCAGAATCAAAGCCTTCTACGCCAATCGCACCAACAACTTCAATCATTCCATCCGCTTCAACTACCAACAAGCCGGTCAAACCTCCTAAACAAACGAAACCGCGGAAACCAAAGAAACAGCCCAAGGAAGAGGTCAAGGACGATATGGACCTTGCTCTCGACCAAGCCATGAACGAGCTCGTGGAGGAGATGGAAGAAGATCAGCATCATGATGTAAATATCAAGCGCGAACTCGGCGTGGATACCAGCATGGGCATGGAAGTTGATGTCGAGGATGAGCTCCTGAGTCTGGTTGATGACCGGCCGCCACCTCCACTACCTCCACCTCATTCAACACCGTCAGCCTCTTCTCAGCCTCACCCACCTCCACCCTCATTGACCGTCCCTCCCTCTACTGGCAGTAGACGGCTTTCTGGATCACTCGCACCTGCGACCTCTCACGGTTCACTTACACCCACTCAGCCCGCTCAAGGAGTCACACCTACGAGACTATCACCCATTCCACCCCCACAACAACAACAACAACATAAGCGATCCATAAGCGAAGCTCCTCAAGTTCGATCTTCGCCTACCATTCCTTCGCCTATCATTAGTGCACTCGGTCCCTCAACCTTATCTACCTCCGGGAAACCCAGTTCAGCGTCAGCGGCCATGTCAGTTGCTCGGTCAACTTCGGATAGAGAGTCGATGCCTCCTCCTGTTTCTACTTCAAGTATAACTGCTGCCAAAACTGATCATGCGGGCAGTGTCGTTACGCCAGAGCCTGGGTCTGCGAATACAAGCGCTGTCTCGGCTACGACAACCTCCCAGCAGACCGGCACGAAGAAGAAGAAGGAAAGTGCTGTCAAGGTTCGTTTCTGCTCCACCTCGAGGTCTTACGCGCTTCATGACTCATTGACTTTTGTTTGGCAGGGAACCGGTGCGAAAGCCAAAGCTGCTGCTGCTAAAGCGGAGAAGGCCGAAAAGGAAAAGGCGGAGAAGGAGAAAGCAGAGAAGGATGGTACGACCGCTGCGAAGCCTAAAGGCAAAGGTGGTGCAAGGTCGAAGAAGGATAAAGCTGCTGCTGCTGCCGCAGAATCGCTGGCAGCCTCAATCAATGCTGCTGTAGCTTCGGGGTCGACACCTCCCGCCCCTCCACCTGCCAAACCTGCCAAAGGAGGTCGGAAGGCTTCTGGAACCGCTGCCTCTGCCTCTGCCGCCGCAGTTTCCGCGTCTAGGTCGAGGTCTACCTCTGTTATGAGAGGTACAACCCCGGCTCAAGATAGTGATGCTGGTAAAGTGGATGAAAAGGATAAGGAAGGTGGAGCGGAGGAGGACGAAGAACCCGAGGACGACAATAAGCTTTATTGCCTGTGCAAGACAAAGTATGATGAAGGTCGATTTATGATTGCCTGTGATCGGTGCGTTTTTCTATTCGGATTTATGATTTCGGGATGATGGCTGAATCTTTGTTGCTATGATAGATGTGATGAATGGTATCATACTCAATGCGTCAATATGCCGGATCTCGAAGTCGATCTTGTCGATCAGTTTATTTGCCCTTCATGTGTCGAGAGTACGTTTATCACCTTTGACGAACCTGTGAAATTACGCAGACTAACATCGTCCCTGCGTATAGAAAATCCCCACCTTAACCTCCAAACCACGTACAAAACCCGCTGCCTATTTGGCCTGAAGCATCCAGATCCAGATTCTCCCAAAGCCTGTCACAAAGCCGCCCGAGGTGCCTTTTCAAAGTACTGTTCGGAGGAATGTGGCGTCAAATATATGCAATCACGAATTGACACCTGGGCCAAGAAGGGCGGTAAGACGGAGAAGCTTTGGGAGACCGTCAAGAGTGCGGAGAAGAGGGAAGGCGTTGTGGTGTGTAAAATCCAAGAGGAACTCGATGATGAAGACAAAGATAAAATGGATGTGGATGAAGCTGTGAATGGCGTTGAGAAATCAATCAAACCTACGACTCCCAAACACAAAGTCATTCCACCCAGCAAACCCAAAATTGCTCGCGAACATGAACGACTGGATTTGCTCCTTGCTTCCATTGTCTCGAAGCGTGAGGAAATGCAGCGAGGCATGGAGCTGATCGTGTGCAGAGAACGGTTGCTGCAGCTTGCCAGCGAAAGGGCCGAGTTGGTCGGCCAGTGTGGTTGGGACCAGAGGCTATGTTGCGATGACGATGAGCTCGGTGAGATGGGTAGTGCTGTTTGGGAGACGTACGAAGAGAGTGAAAAGAGGAGAGAAAAGGAGGATGGTCAAGGTGGTGATCAAGAGGCTAACGGTGATCAAGAAGCCGAAAGCATGGACGTGGATGGAAACGAGGAGCAGTGGTGGTGTCCTGGGAAGAAGGTTTGCGATAGACACTCTGGGTAAGCATTTGCTTTCATTCATTAATCCTAGCAAACTAAACTTACATTGACTCGTTTGATGTTGGTCTTGCAGGTGGCAAACTATCCGGTACAAAGAAGTTAGCAAAGAGAAAGAGATGAAGGAAGAGGCGCTAGCTAAACTAACTACCCGGGAGCGGGAAATCCGGAAACGAATAGAGGATCTGTTGGATCCTCAAGGTGACAATGCTGCTGCAGACACGAACGGGACGAATGGAGCTGCCACTACCGGGAAGGACAACGGTGGTGTTGGTGCACCGCTCAAGTCGTCGAATGCCAAGCTTGTGAACGGTCACTCCAAATCCAAGGCAACGACGGGCGAGAAGAAGGGGAAGAAGAGGAAAGCGCCAACTTCATGACGACCGTCACGAAATAGGTCTCTATGTTCTATGCTACTACCTCCATGATCGAACTACATTATGACTCTTTTTTTTCATTTATGATGTTTTCTTGACAGTTTAGACATGTATTATTATGTGCATTCATACTCTTCGTTTTCTTGCATGCCCATACATTCATAGTAACATGTAAACAATGTTCAGTAGGGTACTTTTGTGACTGTCCACCGCTATTTGATCGGTATTTCTAAGCCACTCCCCTGAGATTTTCTTGTAAGGATTCAATCCAAGGTTAATGGAAGTATTCAACATGTAGCGAGCCGGTGGATCGAAGCAACGCGAGATTGATATTGAAGATGCCCAGATATCCCAGATGCAACCCCGTGTCCTCTGAACGTTTGTTAATTCGGCTAAAGACGGCAGCTCGAGGATAGGCTCGATGATCGGGATTAAGACTTTCATGAAGAATCCGTAAAGGAAGAGGTGCGAGAGAGATTTGAGTCGAACAAGGATGTTAAGCAACACTGTAGGATCGCATTCTGTAGCAATCAATAGGGCGTGGCAGATCGACCCTAGAGAGGTAATGTGATTTGCAATTTCAGGGGAGTGGGATAAGATTTCGACAAGCTTAGCATATTTTAAAGGCTTTGTAAGTCCAGAAAATCGAAGTGTGAAGGTTGCGAACAGATATTTTTGACAAAGAGGACGAAGTGTGAAGCAAGTCTGGCCTAGACGTAGAGGATGTACCCAAGGCGCGTTCAGAAGCCAATGAATTATCGAGTCCCAGATATCGAAAGGTAGATGAATTTTAATATTATCCATCGAACCTTGTACTTAGTGATAATTCAATGAAAGTTAATAGTAAGTTAGATTGTGATGGAAAAGGTTCAAGACGAGTCTTTTGCGGGAACTCAACATGATCCGCCGTATACTAGTACTACAACTGGATTTATCACTCATCCAGTTCAATCATATAACCTACAGCAGACTTGAATTATACAAATACATCACCTTAGGATGAGCTTATAACCCTTTGCGACCTTTTACTTAAATAAATAGATTTGACCCGTATATTTCTCGTCGATTTTCCAGTTGATGGTATCGTGCTTGTAAACCCACTACAGACCTTTAAAATAGAGATATCACCTACGAGCTGAGATCGATTTGATCTCTATTCATATATATTCAATCCAAAATCCAGTTACATTTAAACGTATTCAAGATGGAGCAATCCGGCCGATCGAAGAAATGCAAAACTACTATCAAGAATGCCCTGAAGTCCCCGGTGAGGCCATCCCACACGACTCTGACCCCGTAGCTTCATGGAAACACGTTTCAGCGCTGGCCAGGCATCCTTCTTTGAGAGATTCATTGCCAGCCTTTTCCAAGCTTCGCTACGACGATCAGAGTCTTCTACCTCAAAGTAAAGAAAGAGATTCTCTATGCTGTTTCTTCCCAACAACAAAGAGGACAGTTGCTCGAGTTCTGTTGCAATAGCAGCGATTGGAGTGCAGAAATTTTTATGCTTTCCTTCGTTTATTCGAAGGGTTTTCAATCCAGGTATTGCAGCCTGGAGACCATGAGCTACTCCGGGATCTATCGCTGTGTGCCTTCAAATCAGTAACTGTAGAGCACGAATAGTTGACCGTCAAACTCACCTGTAAATGAAATCTCGCTCAAACAAGGTGCCCCAGCTTTAAGGATATTCTCCAAGTAAGGGGCGTCCTCCCTTGCTAAATGGATTCTTTCGAGCAAGGAGAAATCCATCACAGGGGTACCATCATCCAATTGTGATGAAAGCACCTGCTGCGATAACGGCAACCCACTGGAACGAAATTCGCGAAGGCGGAGTTGATTGTGTGGCCGCTGGTTGTCCATGTCTAATCTCCTGCCCAAGAGAGATAAAATTTTCAGGTTCTGATTGTGGAATAGGAGGGAAAAGGGAATTTCCGTCGAATAATAGTCAATCGTCAACTCGATCAAAGTTGGCAACTTGATGAGGTATTCGAGAACTGGGGTCATGGCTTTTACGAAATAGCCTTGCAGAGAAAGGTGTTTGAGGCGCTTTATTCGAGAAAGGATGTACAGCAATGTGGGGTCACACCCTGTACCGTCCAATGGGCGCGCGCAATCCAAATGAAGAGAAGTTATGTAGCCGACAACTTCGGGGGAATGTTTCAGGATATTGATGAGCTTATTATGCCATAGACCTGCAGAGCACCGCAGCCTGACGCTTGAGAAGAGATACCTTTGGCATAGAGGACGTAGTGTATGGCAAGTCTGTCCAAGACGGCTCAAAGCAGTAGATTTGCCCGCAGAAGGCCCAGAGGCCAATAAATGAATGACCAGGTCCCATATGTCGAAGGGAAGCTGGACTTTAGGTTTATCCATTGAATGTTGTAATGATGATTCAATCCAAGATGAAGGATGTTGGTTGCTGGTGGTTGTGGTCGTTGAAAAAAGAGGACTAAGTGATGGAATAGGTTCAAGCCGCGTCTTTCATGAAACTTTGATGTGGTCCGTTGTATTCTCCGCCGTGATATCTGATGCAGCGATGAAATATGCAGCGTCGTCTAAATTCATGGTTGGAGAATCAACTGGGATCAACCATGGCCTGTACCATCTTGTAACCTACAACAAGTTTGAAATGTACAATATCTGTCCGAGTAATAATACTCTGAGAATCAGTATCCGTCACCTTCCCCGCCCTCTTTACAGAAGCCTTTCTGCTCGTATAGTATTTGGCTCTTGGCCTCCTCGTGGATCTTCTTGCTGGCAGTGTCATGTTTGTGAATGTCCTGCAAAGCTTTAAAATCAACTTGAGACAGGGAGAGTTCGTCTTCTTGATCGAGATCCTAGTTTCATTGGGTTAGGATGACCTGTCAAAAGCTGTGGTGACTCAACCGAGATACAATTTCACCAAGCAGCACTACGTTCTCTCCCCGGACTACGAATACACCGATTGGTTCTTCTGCAAAATGCTCGTTGTGATATATTCGTTCGTAGGTATCCTCCAGAACGAGGTTGGCTAAAAAGATTGGGGTAAGTTGAGTAAGATAGGCGACGTAGCCAGTGAACTCTCACCAAATTGATCATACGACCTCAAAACACCATGCAATTTTCTACCATCTCGTAGAATCACCAACATTTTCCCTAGAGGTGATGTTCATTTGCAAGAGAAAATGTGCGATGGCCAAGCAACAAAGTTGAAGGAACGAGTAGACAACCAAGAATGCTCAGGACAGAACAATCGAAGCGCGACGACATTGGGCAGACGTACTGTCCACACAATCTACCAGAGCGCCAGAAGTCGTGAACGGTATCAGAGAATCCATTAACAAGATTTAGGAATTGTGGAAATCTACTTGAGCGGAGGAGTAAAGTTTGAACTTTGAAAGCTGCATTGTGGCCGAATGATGGCGGGAGTTGTTGGGATCAATGAACCAACATGAGGACCGCTTGCCAACAACTTCCATCAGCTGGAATGGCCGAGTCGTTAAGGCGAGTGATTTGAACTTCCAAACTCATCACTTGGTGTTTCACCGCGTAGGTTCAAATCCTGCTTCCAGCGAATTTTTTGGACTTTCTATACTCATTTATAGCGGACTGGCACGTAGCTTATCATGTGTCATTACCACGTCGGAACTTTTCAGCTGAGGTGATATTTCTTGCTGCAGTTAAGACGGGGCCCACGAGCGTCATATGCAACAAGAATGGCTTTGGTGCCGTCAAATACACACTGAGTTTGAGGAGCATTCGCCTCCCGTTTCACCCACAGACGATCATCAGCGCTTTGAAGACATCATACCTTCCTTCATGCGACGACATTCCCAGCTCCCCAGAAGCTTAAATGGGCATTCTGGATCTTTCAAGGGACACTAAGTTAAAAGCAAAGGAACTCGTACTTCCTGACAGGCGAGCCCAAACACTCTGTCAACTATCGATCCTCTGGAATGATCAGTCTGGCGTCCTCTCTTCATGAAGCGGACGCGAACATGAGTGGTATTTACTCTCTGTTCGCTTGTCTCTCTGTATGTCTCATTATGAACGTCCAAGGAGACCCAGACTAATCTTGTACCCGGGTCATACTTAGGTGTTGATATGGGATGTGCTAGGAAGCTTACCGATGACGTCCGCCTAATCACCGAGCACAAGGTTCGAGTACCATTCATCGTGTATCGTATTGCCAGGTAAGCTTAGAATTATCATAGGAAGGTTTGCGTAATCACCGACCCCTGCTGGATTTTAGATTATCGATTATCCACGCCGGCATTCCTGGTCACTTGTTGCGTTAATCTAGGACCGCACTGCGGCCCAACTCTCAGCAAGTTTGGTTGGCTTTCCTCGCGTTATACTGAGGATCTACATCCGTGTTACTCTACCTACGAGTCCACGCATTGTATCGGTTTAACCCCTCATTCGAGCCCTCTTCATCCTCATGCTCTGTGGAATCCTCGTAACTTCCTGCCTTTATAACATGCAGCGTGCCTACGATTATCCCATGAACTGCTTGAGCCTCATGTACGAGCTCAACCATGTCCAGATGTGGATACTGGTCATCAAGATCTCGTGTTTGATCTATTTATATTTATTGCTTTAACTTACCAAGTTATGTTGATTGGGTCTCCGTCGGGGTTCAGGCACAAGCCATCGCAGGAGGAGTGGGTGGCAATGGATATTCCTTTCCGGACAAGAGCCCCTCCGCATGTTGGCGAGCCGATCTTTCACGATTTTATGGCATACTTTCTGCAAGCCCTGAAATTTGCAGCTGAAATAGCCAGTATACTAATCTCATGTCAACTGGGCTTACGTCGTGATAAAATTCCGCGGGTCATACTAATACCCTTAGCAGGCGCTAATCCAGCGTGGCCTTTGATATTACGCTTTCCAGATACTGCTCTCACTTGTGTACTCTCCGGCAAGATATATCGCGACATGAAGCTAGGACTCCCGGGGGTATTAACAAGGGCACCAGCAGCCCAAACTACGACCCCTTTATCTGTGCTAAAATTCGCACAGGGCGTTCATCCAAACAAGAACACTGGCACAGTGGAAGAGGGAAGCACAGACCATCCTTCAGCGGTGTAGTCTCGGTTTCTAATTACCTACAATGACTCCCGACCTCAATTTTACCAGTACATGACTCACCATCACTGCTTTTGCCGCAAAGATGCCAATCCTCCTTCTATCCGTTTCGTTTTCCGACTTCTAATTCGGTTAGATGTCGAATATTGGTATTCAATCACCCTTGATATGCATTTTGTAACACTTATTTTTCATCGTTCTATGTAAAGAATGGCTAGGAACAAACTTCTAGATCCTTAACACCGACCCAGGAGCGAATAGGAATCAAAGATCAGATCAAAGCGTTCACTGGGGTACTCGGAAGTCTAAAATTAGTTCTTTATGACGGGCGCCAAAGCTCTAAAGCCTCACCAATATCATTGAATTGTTAAGCTTGGCACAGCGAAAAGCTAAGTCTATGTAAAAGCATGTGGTAAATATGGGTTCTTCCGATTTGCGGCCTCCGAAGCTCACGATACAAAGCATTGTAACCCATGAGATCCTTTTGCTGGCTACGCCTACTCGCTCACAAAGCTCTCAAGACATGGGACCAACCACTGCAGGCCAGCAGGCTGCCCTGTAATGCTCCAAACTCTGAATTTTAGACCCTCGTTGCTGATTTTTCAATTTTCATGGCAGTGTCCTTCGATTCAATATCCAATATGCGAGCCTTGGTAAGCGAGCACGCCGTCACCATTGCTAGATAACTCGTTCATTATTACTTTTACGGAATACATACAGCACTGTTATACTACGACTATGCGCTAACCTGGACCAGAGAAGTTCAATTCTTTTGGATCCGAAAACCTACTCTTTCGACCCTTCTTTATTTTTGCTGCCGTTACGCCTTGGCCGCGAACGTTATATACACCCTTGCAAATGCCAATAAATTGCCTGCTTACTTGAGGGTACGTGCTCCAAGATATAGAACCCAATGACTCAGAAAAG
This sequence comes from Crepidotus variabilis, assembly GCA_015657495.1. Lineage (NCBI taxonomy): Eukaryota > Fungi > Basidiomycota > Agaricomycetes > Agaricales > Crepidotaceae > Crepidotus > Crepidotus variabilis. Next base: position 344,192 of record MU157833.1, on the reverse strand, counting down.
CTGATCTATCAATCCGTAGTACTATTTCTTTATGGCTAGCCCTTGGCCTTCATTATACCAACTCATCGCCTATTTTCTAGTTGCGACGCAGCGTATCAGATTTCCGCAGCCCTAAGCGTTGTGGGTCGGTTTGCCATTTTAGGTAGGTTGATAATCCTCTGAAAATATTTTAGTTATTATCTGAAGACCTGAAGCTGTCTGGGGCTTGAGAGCTTATGCTGTCTTGGACCGCAATAGATGGATTTTGATATTTTTCTCGTCCTTGGCGCTGACGGTGCTCGTTATTTCCATTGTAAGTGAACTAGTAAATCAAAAGCAACTCGAGGCAAACACAAATTAGCTTCATGTACCATATGTTGCGTGCAGGCCGAAGAAAGAAACTATGTGAGTGAAAATACAAGGCAACAGTGAACCTTGATCGCTAACTTGGATTGTCCTTAGAGGCACGCCTTTCTCTGACCACAGAAAACATCCTTCTGATTTTCTCAGTAGTGCCTCCCGAGCTACTTGCTGCGATGACGACAGCCTATGAAGTACTTTCCGCTCTCGTCACTACTGTTAAAGGATGTTCTGACCTTCGAGTCGATGGCAAATGGAGGTCAAAGGAAAGACGTCTTACGTATCTCATTATGAAGCAGGGTCTACTTTATTATGGGTAAACATCAAATTTCATAGCCAATCAGCGCCGCTAATTACTACGAGACAGCTTTGTTTCTCTATTCTCCATCACTGCTCTCGTTCTGCCCAACATCAAATCTTTAAATGGGACCTTCTTCGAAAGGCTGATGGGCGCTCTTACTATCCCGTAAGTATCGACTCGAATTACAAGGCTTTCTTGACAGGACTTAACTACAGGGTGTCCGGGATGATGACTGCACGATTCCTGATCCACTTAAGAGTTTGGGATTATGCAAGGATCGGTGGATCATCGCTCCAAGCGACTAATCCGATTGCTTTCAATCTTTCGGAGTCAGACTTTTTAGATGATTTTTCGAGAGCCTCAAACCCTTTAAATGATCCATTATTATACCCAGAATTGGAAGACTCATCAACACCGAAAGGGGTGGATGGTTTGCCTTTGGTTTGAAGGCCTTTGGCGTTAGTGGCACTGGAATTCGGATTGGAACTCAGAGCCCCCCTGCAAGTAGCGAAGCAATGCATCATCAATATTCGAACTTTCTTCTTTTCTGTTTATACACCGTGGATATTTTTGCTGTAAATAACTTTGGAATTCGATGAACACAGAGATGGAACGTTTGCTCGAACGAGGAGCGAAATAAACTCATGCTGGCTCAACACGAGATTCTTGGGTTAAGGCGCACTTTGACCAAGATAAATTAAGAGACTGGTTGAGCGACAACGAAAAAAAGTGCTTTAACTTTTTGTTCTCCCTTTTTCTTTTGTTCGTATTCTCTGACTGTGATTTGCTGTATAAGATTTTGGTCTGTCATGGACATAAATTGACGAAGTTAAATTAACGCACCTACAGTGATCAGGTGATGCTTTCAAGAACGACGCGTCGAGCGCTCAGCGCGTTCTTTTTAATCCACGCACCACACTATTAGCTCTAATGAGTCCCAATAATTTCAAAAGGCGCTTCAGCGCATCTGCTTCTGTAGATGTCACTGACGGAGCTGGTACGAGTTCCTCAGATTGCGCTTTGATCCGTTTAGTAAAACTACATATAGTTGCCAAGGTCGAAGAAATTTCTGGCACAGTGAAGATCAAGGAAGAGGGTCGAGTGTCATCGTTGGGGGCGGATGTGAGTCGATAGAGGACATCTCTGGCTCTCATGGACATCCTAACCACTTCATTAGTGCATACATCTAGCGCGAAGCAGGTATATGTTAAATCCGAGCCTGAAAATGCATTCTTCCGGAGGTAACGTACCACGAAGACTCGTCGAAAGGTATGAATACATTGTGAACTTTAGTATGGGCTCAGGCCCAAGCGCATGCAGGGCATGATACCATCTCGGACGACAGTACTGCCCAAGACCCACATCTCAGCATGTCGGCAACGCAGTGGTGGGACGAGTTTCGAGCAGAACTCAAATGCTACCCTCGAGAACGAACGTAAACAATCCAAGCAAGAGTTACTTGCCTATAAGCAAGATAAGCACGATATGCGCTAGGAGGAAAGGAACAAAGTTGTAGAGGCGCAAATGGAGACTCTGGAGGTACGACGCCAATTATGCGAGGCTGAAGTCAGGATTCGGGAGATTTCCAAGAAGATTAATGATGTGATGGTTATATTCGAGACGTGTTAATGAGGTTCGTGCTGGAGCGCAGCAAACTCTCGGAGATGGCGTTGAGTTGGACAACTTGGAATTTATCAGCGAGCAGTCTCAGACATAAGATTTCCAGCAGCCACGGTATGGCTCGTTCTATTTTCTCTGCAGAAGCAGTGTTCAAAATGTACGAAGCGAAATCATGATGATGGAGTAGCAGTTCCAGGGTATTCCCATTGTCCAGGTTCCGGTTTGTCCTCCAGTGGTTCCCAACTAGAATGCTCAACATTTAGTATCTCCAATCTCAAAAAAAAAATAAGCTGTAACGTACGCCTTCCATTCCGCCATCTTCGCTACAAGCGACAACTCATCCGATGCAATATCCAACGACTCCTCAATTTGACCCTCCTTCAACTGGGTTTCGGCCTGTTGAATGTCGCCATTCACACCTTTCACGATGCTCAATTTATGACGCGTGAGTGCTTCTACGCCCTGTCGGTACACGGAAGATTGCGGAATAGTCGAGAGCGCGGAGAGTGTTGATTCGTATGTCTTGATTAATTCTGGCAGAGGATTTGGGTGCACTGCAAGCCCTGTAATTCCTGTGCTTGATTTGAGCGCCTGGCGGAAGAGAGGACGGGTTAAGCGCAACATTTTTTGGTGGGCGGTGGTTGAGGTTTGGTGATGAGAGCAAACGCGGTTCGGAGTGTCAATTTTACGGGCTACGCGACTCTCCCTCTACCACATCTCACAGCTCGTTTCTCGCCATGGCTTCATTGGCGCTTACACAAACGCAGGCGCTGCTTCCAACGTTGAGGAGCTCGTTGAGGACATGGCTGGCACCGGCTTTTGGTTCAGCAGTGCTGGGTTGGCCGGGTATTTCGCGGACACTACCGTCATTGGGTTCGTTGCTGGAGTTATTCCCGTCTATTGTTCTGGCCGTGCCCAAGAAGAAGACCTCGCATTCACGGAAGGCTATGAGGTCTGCCAATAAGGGCTTGAAAGACAAGCAGAGTGTGTGGCTTTTTCCAATATATTTTGAACGTCTTTTTATTTACTTTTGCAGACATCACGAATTGCGCTGGGTGTGGGGGCGTCAAACTGGCCCACCACATTTGTCCAAATTGCTACAGCTCAATAACGAGACAGTGGAAAGCCAAGCTAAGAGAAGAAGGCCTCCCGGGCCTTTCATAACCCACAGTCTCGCCCGAGAAGCTTTGGTTCATCAGGTAAAGTCCCTCTGAACGTATTTGTTATTACGAATTCTTCCAATAACTGACCTCCTCGGATATCCAGTCGTAATTTTGGCTATAGAAGCGTACAAAGACCTCGGCTGGCGGAATACTACTGCTCTTCGTCGTTGGTTGACCCTTGAGATATTGGGTAGACGCTGTAACTTATATATCATTTGAACAAAATAATATGATAGTACTGTCCGAACGAAACGCTTTTAGCGCCGGATCTGCTCCGCACTTTTGCTCAAATTCTTTTACATGCGCCTCTCATGTGAACATGGCTCAACTATATAAGCACCGCGCACCTTACTCTTCTCTTGTTTCTGCTCCTTGATTCCTACCTCTTGTATCACCCATGCTTCGCCTCATCTCTCGCTCGTCTTTGAACCGCGCTGGTAGCGTATACCCGCCTCTGTTGGCACGCGCAGCCAGCACATCGTCTCGCACACTTCCACGGGGTCTCTCAGAAGTCTTGGAGAAGAAACCTGACGATGTGGTGATTACCTTCGCAAAGCGCACTGCTATCGGTAGAGCGAAGAAGGGGCAGCTGAAAGATACACCTCCGGATGAGATTTTGTATGCCTTGTTCAAGGTATGTGGAACTCGTCCTTGAGAGATGTTATGTTGCTCAGCGAAACCCGCAATATGTAGGCTTCTTTGGAGAGGATGAGTCTGGATCCGAGCAAGATTGAAGATATCTGCGTTGGTTCGTTTCTTCTTTACTTGACAAATTATTGGAGTTCTAAATCCTAGTTTAACAGCGACATGTCACCCACCGTCCCCTCTCTATATATCTAGAGCAGCAGCTATCGCAGCTGGTATCCCCTACACTGTCCCTATCTCCGTGGTGAACCGTCTATGCTCCTCAGGCCTCATGTCAATACGACATATCGCTCAGGCTATCAAGTCGGGAGAGATATCTTTAGGTGTCGCCGCTGCTGTGGAAAGTATGAGTCTGAAGTACGTTTTTCCTCTGATCTCAGGAAGCACTAGAAACCGACTATGATGGTTGTGGATAGCCCCAGGCCGACGCCTGAAGTTGTACCTGCCATTGAGGCGAACCAACATGCTCATGATTGTATGCAGGTATGTGGTATACCACTCTCAAGATCCTCATACTTATTTTCTGCATAATAGCCCATGGGTTGGACTTCAGAAATGGTAGCAGAGCGCTTCAATATCTCTCGCCAGCTTCAAGACGAGTTTGCTTTCATCTCACACAGCAGAGCTGAGCAGGTGCGTTCCAATCTCTCTCAAATTCAAGGCATGAACGCTCATGTACCCGTTTAGGCCCTAGCAAAAGGCATCTTCGCCTCCGAAATCGTACCCATCGAAATTAACGGTGCCATTGTCTCCATCGACGACACCATCCGACCCGGTGTTACAGCAGCCGGACTCGCAGCTCTCAAGCCCGCTTTCCCTAAATGGGGTCAAGCCAGTACGACAGCTGGCAATGCTAGTGGTGTAGGCGATGGCGCTGGAATGATCGTTATGACCACAAGAGAAAGAGCTGAAAAGGAAGATATGGAGGTGTTGGGCAAGTATGTTGCTACGACGGTTGTGGGTGTTGAGCCGAGGTATATGGGCATTTCGCCAGTGTATGCAGTACCCAAGGTGTTGCAGATGGTTGGGTTGGCGAAGGAGGATGTGGATGTTTATGAGGTGAGTTTTATATTTGGTATAGAAGTGGTAGGTTGTGGAACTTATGGGTATGTTACAGATGAATGAGGCGTTTGCTTCGCAGTTTGCGTACTGCGTCCAGCAACTTGATATTCCAATTGAGAAGATCAATCCTAATGGAGGAGCTATCGCCATCTCGCATCCTCTAGCGATGAGTAAGTCTTGAGGACGATCTTCATGCTGTTTCTAACGTTGTTCTCTTGCAGCTGGTATTCGCCAAGTCGCCACTGGCCTCGAAGAGCTTCACAGAAGAAACGGACAGATCTTGTGCACAAGCATGTGTGTTGGAAGTGGAATGGGTGCTGCAGGCATCTTTGTGAACGAGCGACTTTGATTTATTACGAATGCGATATGTATTGGAATGGCTAAGATGTACATTCATGCTGATATAAAGCAACTTGAGAATCCTTCTAGATTCTGTGAGAACTTGGTCAGTAATAGTTGGCATAAAGTGTTCACAAAGTTTAAAAAAGAAAGCCTCAGCAAAGTCATTCATGTCATTGAATCGCAACACCGTTTTGGGTTAAGCGACTCAAATCGACTAAGAGGTGCCAATGGGTTGAATAGTACAACACTCGTCATAGACCATGCAAAAGTAGAATAAAATAGTGGATTTACCTCTGGAAGTTTTCTTGAACAATGAACATAGTTGTCTGAACGAAGACAAATGTCGAGCGCCTATATACTCAGGTGGGATCACGTGCTCGGCAAAACGCGAATCCCAGCTGTGCAGGTCATCAAGCCACCCGATCTACGCTACAGAGTCGATATTATTATCGGCACCGCCGTCGTCGTCGTTCAAGACTCAAAGTCTCCTCCAGAGCTCAAGGTATGTCCGTAATGATTGAGGATATTATTTGAGTACTGAGCATCCTGTTTTAAAGCTTCTACCCCCAAAAATGTCTGCCCAGATCAGCAAAAAGAGAAAGTTTGTGGCCGACGGTGTATTCCGCGCCGAACTCAATGAATTCTTCATGCGTGAGCTCGCTGAGGAAGGTTACTCTGGCTGTGATGTCCGTGTAACACATGCTCGCACCGAAGTGCGTATCCAACTTGCTTTCTGTTGCTTCGGTTATATATTAATCTGGATTTATAGATCATCATCCGAGCCACCCACACCCAAGAAGTGCTCGGCGAGAAAGGTCGTCGCATTCGTGAACTTACTGCTCTCGTTCAAAAACGTTTCAAGTTCCCTGAGAACTCGCTTGAACTGTATGCCGAGAAGGTTCAATACCGTGGATTGTCTGCTATTGCCCAGTGTGAGAGTTTGAGGTACAAATTGCTTGGTGGACTTGCTGTTCGTCGGTGAGTCAAGTTGGTAAATTCATATCTGTGCCCAAAGCTGAGGATGTGTTTAGTGCATGCTATGGTGTCCTCAGATTCGTCATGGAGTCTGGCGCAAAGGGTTGTGAAGTCGTCGTTTCTGGAAAGCTCCGTGCTGCCCGTGCTAAATCCATGAAATTTACTGATGGATTCATGATCCACTCTGGTCAACCCGCTCGCGATTTCGTCGACTACGCTGTGCGTCACGTTCTCCTGAGACAAGGTGTTCTCGGTATCAAGGTTAAGATGTAAGCTCATCCCTAGTCTATCCATAAATATTTTCTGATCATCTAAAAAAAATTAGCATGAAGGGTTGGGATCCGGAAGGCCAAACTGGTCCTCGCAAGCCTCTCCCCGATTCCGTCACCATCGCCGAACCCCCCATCGACAAGGTCGTCCTCGAACCATCGTCAGAACAACGCGAGCCAGCTTCTATTCCAGCTGCTGCGCCTGCTGCTGCTGAGGAACCTTATGCCGCTGCACCAGAGGCTGGTTTCCAACAACAAGAGGCCTTCACTGATCAGCAACCCGCATTCTAATTTTTCACTGTACTACGATGGATTTATACATGCAATGTCGATTCTTTGTTGCATCCAGCCAAAACATTAAGAACACGGATCAAGGTATAATCTGTGACATGCTACTGCCTGTTAAACCGCCAGATGGAAAGTCGAAGATCAATTTCTGTGTCGGTTGCTTTACCCAAGATAAAGGAGGAGGCGGTGTCCCATGCCCAACGGAAATAGTCACATTGACAGATTTTAAGGTCTGTGAAAGGTCGGAAACGATGACCTCGCCAGTCCTCTGTTTGTAGATCAGCGCCAAGTTGTCGCTCGACTCAACGAGTATATCCGCTTTGCCTGACCCAGGTCTGACAGCAAGTGTGCCTCCAGAAAGGTCCCAGAAGATGGCCAGTACTGTGTCGTATTCCACGTCATAAACGGCCGAGATCTGTTCGTCGTTTTGTATGATCTGGATGTCCCTTTCATGCGATTTCTGGACGAATTCAGACGGTGTGGTCCCAGGATAGATGATGTAGGATAGAGGCGTCGATAGCGAACGAGCGGGGTGCACAATCCAGGCAGCGAATAGGTTAACAGTGCTCGCAGGTTGTGTCGATGTTCCGATATCTGACCAATTGCCCATTTTCTCTCCTACGTCCATACCGAGATTGAACGCGCTGCCTTCAGCTGTTGGGAGGACGTATCCAACACCACCGTGCCAGAGCGTTCGTGCATTTGTGACGTTCTGGGCTTTGTCAGCCTCATCAATGGCGGCCCCATCGACCATAATCGTACCTCCAGATCTTCTCTGATCGAGGACTGAGATCACGTTGGCGTTCGTGTTGGAATCCAGTGCCGATACCATAACGAGTTGCGTGTCGTTGTTGAGGAAAAACCAAGCTTTTTGCCAGCCTAAACTTTTTGTTAGGGGGTTGGTGTATCGCATTGCTGACAGGCCAATTTGGCCATCTGACACGCCCCCAACGAAGGGTTCGATCCCGACATGCCTCGCGGTGTCGCAAGATAATTCGGTCGCACCGTAGTCAACTGTGATGCCGGGAATATGGTCCCAATCCCACGCAGCTGAAATATCTTCGTATTCATCTCCCTGTACATGGGTGTACAAGGTGCCATCGGCCAGATGAAAACCGAAAGGCTGGAGGGAATGAAATCGGCGAGCCCAATAAGAAGAGAGGGGACATACATTTTGCGAATTGGTGCATTCTGTGTTCTTCGTTCTGGATGAAAACATTTTAAGTGTCGTCACGTAGTTCGAGCCTCTATGAACCTAACACGATAGTCGAGTCAGCTATATCGTCGTTAACCGCAAACGTCAAGATTTTACCATGTAATCGTTGGTATAAAACATACGGTTCCCCAAAAGATTCCCTGCGTTTGCAGTGGTATCCACATGATCTAGGGTAGTGGCAAAGTTGGTCAAAGTATCCGAAGACCACAACTTGCCAAGCTCAAGGATTTCCGACAAATTGAGCTTGATGTTGGCAGTGGCTCTAAAAGTTGGTTAGTAAATGAAGGAAATCCTCAGAGTAGAGCTTACTGTCCATCAATGGCGGGAAAGCTTATGAACCTCGGAAGGGCAGACTATTACATATATGTTAGAGGCCAATAGGATACAATGAAGCGAAAGCGTACGAAGTCCCAGTGAAGTGTTCCTGTGACAGTATTTCGATAAATCATCCAGCGATCTCCTTCAAAAAGAGTCGCGAACGCTTGTCGAGAGCTGGCCGACGCGGTGTACCCTGTGCCAGCCGCTTCGATTTCGAGACCAAGAAAATCGTTCGTACTGGAGTGGAAAGTGAGTCCAACAGCTCATAACCATGACATGAGCAATATACAAATCCTTGCCTGAGAGGGAGGATTAGTGTCACGGTGTTGAGAAAATGGCGAGAGGAGGGGATAGATCGTACCATAATTTCCATTGTACATCAAACCGTTGTGTTGACCTGCAAGTCATTCAGTAACAAGTCGCGTTTCGATGACAAAGATGAATCATCACCAAAAGAGCCATCAGGTCTTATCCCGTCACCATGAGTGTCGTTTTGGATCTGTAACTCGCTATGGGCTTTCCCAAAAGAGTCCTCAAGCAAAGAAGCATTGAGCGTTAACAATCCCTGATCGATTCCAACCTTGACAACATCAAGGGTATTTGCTCCCGTCAAGATCCCCAGCCCGTTGATTGTGCGACCGAAGGCTCCATAAGATCGGCGAGTTATTCGCGTACAATTGTTGAACTCAGAATCTGACAGTGTTTCATTCAATAGCAAGCAAGTCTGACTGACGAACTCTGGGATGAGGATTAGCTATTTCAACTGGTCAGCAACGTAAGGAAAAGCTGGTATGAAACTGAGAACGAACGTTTGAAAACCAGTTGGTATTCCTAAGTGATGCTGTAAGTATTCCAAAGTACTTGAGAGGAGATGTAATTACCAGAAGGTATTATCGAGGTTGTTGCATGGACAGGAAGGTGTACCCCCAGAATCGAGGCATGCCAGATTATGGAAGTCTCGGCCAAACCAGTAGCCCATTCCACTCGAGATGGCCATCCTCAAGGTTGAGTTATGTTTGAATTGATCTTCTCCTGGCAAACCCCTCCATGCTCTGGCCATATCAGCTGCATCGGATTCAACGTGACATTGAGAGAGAAGTAACAAACGTAATCATTTACCGAGCCGTTGCCAGTGAACTTGAGCTGGCCAATTTGCACGCCGAGCAGAGCATCCAGTGGTATAATCTACTTCACTATCTGGCCATTTGCCATCAAAGCCTAGTGTTCGGAGCCTAAAAAGATCAACGTTGAAGAGGGCTAGGGTGTACACAGGAGATCTTTACCAAGTAGGTATCTGAGCTGGAGATTGTGTAGCCCCGAGTATATTATCTACTCTTCGTTGTTGAAGAATCCAGATATCTTGCAGCTGGGATGTAGTAATATTAGTTGACTGTATCATTACAGGCGTGGCATCGGTTGGTGAAAACGATAAGCGACTAGTCGACACGGGGTAGCCAGAAGTGTCTCCATTGCATTGAGTAAACAGAACGTTACGATGATGACCTAAGAGGATCGCAGAAGCTGCCAGAGCTATCCGTAGCTGCATTACAAGGAAGGAGTTTGGGGGTAAAGGAAGCGACGTGCCCAGAGTACAATCATGGTTAGATATAGTTTCTGGGTTTTAATAAGTCATAGCTCCAGTCTGAGATGTTATGAGACTATGAGCAAGTCTCATTAACGCCTGTGCTGTCAAGTTGCGGGGCTCAGTGATCGGCTGAGTCAGGTCTGTCTGATCGGCTCGAAACAAATGTCCGTTGGGCAACAGCTACTGTATGCCTGGGATACACTCTGATTTGATTGTTAAAGTGGGTGGAAGTAACTGTCATCTGTTCCGAGTATCAGCCAAGTTTCTTGCCTCTCTAACGTGACTCACAGCTGGATAATAGATGATTTAATCTTGATATCGCGCCGCCATCGCGTACACTTCCTCCAGATTCAGCTTGACAATTTGAATATGATTGGGACTATCTCCTCAAATAGATATGGTTACACTACTACCTGCCGAGCCTCCTGAAGGGAGTTGGGTGGTCAGGGTTTTGGCCGAATCTTGGCCCCAGCCTAATGGTTTTGAAGCACCGCCCTCTGCTACAAGCAGTACTTCAATAGCCTTCATGCTCTGAGACGGGTCGGCAAGAGTGATTTTCCCTTCCTTGAGTTTATAGATCAACACAACGTTGCCATTGACCGTTAAAGTAATTGGCGCAAATCCTGTGGGATTGAAGGTCGTGGTGCCACCCGCTGCACTCCAAAAAGTGGCAAATAGCGTATTGTGGCCCTCGTCGAAAGCGGCACTGATAGTGGCGTCATTTTGAACAAGTGTCAGTCGGAGTTGATCGCTTTTCTGCTTGAACGAGTCAGGAGTCGAGCCAGGGAAGATGGCATACGAAAGTGCGGACAGTTTCCTGTGTTTAATCGTCGCCGCCAGTAAATCTACAGTCACTGGGAGTTGAGTGGACGTTCCGATTGAGGACCAATTGCCACTTTTAGATTCAACTTGGATGCTGGCTTCTGCCTCGCCCAAGGTTGGAAATGCGTAGCCGATGCCACCATGCCACCATGATGAATGTATATGAGCGGTGCTAGGTGTTTGAACTTCCTGTCCATCAACAATAACTTGACCCATATGCAATCTCTGGTCAAGGACAGAGAACACTGTTGCATTCGTTTTGGAAGAGAGCTTGGAAAGCATGACCTGTTGAACATCTTCGTCAAGGAAGAACCATGTCTTCTGCCAGCTAAGGCTCTTCGTAAGAGGGTTGGTATATCGCATCGCTGCAATACCAACAGATCCGTCCGATGCTCCACCAACAAAGCTTTCGATGCCGGAAACTGTTGCATTCTCGCAAGCGAGTTTCGTGGCGCCATAGTCAACAGTTGTTCCGGGTATGAGATTCCAATCCCACGCAGCGGAAATGTCTTCATATTCATTGCCTTGGACGTATGTGTAGAGTGTACCGTCGGAAAGGTGGAAGCCGTAAGGCTGAATGAAGAATGTCAACGAATCTCCATAAGAAAGTAGTGAATTATTCCCCACATTTTGAGAATTGACACATTCAGAACCCAAAGTCCTTGATGAGTACATCTTGAGTGTCGAAACGTAGTTGGAACCACGATGGACCTAAAGTCTCATGAGAATGTCACTTCTAAAGTGTCAGAGGGTGCACTTGCCATGTAGTCATTCGTATAGAACATACGATTCCCAGTGAGGCTACCCGCGTTTGCAGTGGTTGTATTAGAAGATAAAGTTTGTGCGAACTGTACCAACGGATCTGACGACCATTGATCTCCAAGCTCCTGGACTTTCGTCAAGTTCATCTTGAGACTACCGGTGGCCCTGTTTACCCGAAATAAGTCTTGGACGATGGATGTCAAACATTAACACGTACTGGCTATCGGCGACGGGGAAGGAAATAAATCGACCAATTACTGACTAGAAGACTATGAGCCATGAGAAGAGACATGGAAAGCTATGTGCTCACCAAGTCCCAATGAAGGACACCTGTCATCACGTTCTGGATGACCATCCAGCGATCGGCATCATACAGTGTACCAAAAGCCTTTTGAGAGTTTGTTGAGGCTGCATATGTAGTTCCGGCAGACACGAGCTCTATGTCCAAAATATCATTAGCACTTGAAAAGGGATTAGTTTCAGAGCTGAGATAAGAAGCAATCACTCACTAGTCCTTTCCGTAGTTCCCATTGTAAAGGACGCCAGCATGCTGTCCAAATGAACCATCCGCGCGAATCCCATCACTCTTCACAGCATTTTGAATTTTCATCTCATTGTGGACTTCGAAGAAAGCATCGTGGAGGATGGTATCGTTCAAAGTCAACAGACCGTTTTCAATCCCTATCTTCCCAATGTCGAGAACATTGGCACCACTTAGAAACCCAGGTTGAGGCGTGTGATAAAAGAAGTCAAAGGATCGTTGAGTCATGCTAGCGCATTTGGCCGATTGTGAAGTTGAAAGCGAGTTGTTGAGAAGTAGGCAGACTTGACCGACAAGCATTGGGATCAGGATAATCTGGAGTTTCGGTGCAAGTTATTATTATCTCATATTGCTACAAGCCAATGTGAATTGCTCACATTTGAGTACCAGTTTGTGTTCCTAAAGAAAGGTTATCACCAGTCCAGTGCATAGAAATGGTAACATACCACAGGGTGTTGTCTGGGTTGTCGCACGAGCAAGAAGCCGTACCTCCATTATCCAAACAAGCAATGTTGGTAATATCACGACCAAACCAGTAGTCCATGGATCGAGATATGGCATCCTGTGCAGTAGGGTCGTTGACGTATTGATCACCATTGACGACACCACCATGCCAAGCGCCAGTCATGACAACTTGAGTAGACCAATAGCTTTAGAAATTTTGCATCTACAAGGCTGATGATTACCCACGGATGCGCTGCCAGTGGTCTTGGGCAGGCCAATTGGCTCTTCGAGCTGGGCAGCCTGTTGTGTAGTCTACCTCTGAGTCGGGCCATTTGCCATCGGCTTGCAGAGTCGAAAGCCTGGAGATCTTCGTTAAACTTGCTTTCCAGATTAAAAACTAAAGGGACAGACCATGCAGGGATAGACTTAGCTGACTGGGAACCTATGCTACCTATGATAATATCAATCATCCTTCCTTGCATGAGGAGCACATCTGGTGAAGCCGTGCCGGTCGAAGATGATGTCGGTGCTGAAGTTGCAGTGTTGGTTGGTGTAGAACTCGTGGAGATAGTTGCTGGAGTAGATGAAGTAGATGAAAGAGAAAATATCGTGGAAGCTTGCCGACGTAGGGCAGCAAGTTCAGCGGCATAGATAGTAGCAGATAATCCAAGAATCGTAAATATCAAAAGAAAGAACAAGCCATTCAAAGACCAGGCACCCCTCATGACTGGGTTTTGAGGCTGTCGTGGTCTGAGCAGTGTAGGGATAAAAGAGAAGCTTCGAAACCTCATCTCTGGTGTCTCCATTTATGAGTTTTTAGGTATTATTAGCGCCATTTCGTGGTACTCAAGAACCGAGAATAGGTTGGAAGGAAGACGAGATGGTTGTCAGAGTCCAAGGTTGGCGCGTCCCTTGTGGGTAGTATTCGGTCCGAGTGTTGCTCCTCTGATTGGGACCACTCGCACCAGGTGTCTTTCCAAAGGCAGAGCCAGCGATTGAGAGACTCTAAGCTAGTGCACCCAGAGTTTTCTCCCAAATTCATATTGACCCTAGAATATTGCATAGGCTGAATTCAAACATGTCCTCATCAGGTTACCAATTGCTCACATCGACGCGGTTTGACCCAGCCTTAAAACAATGGCCCTGGAATAACTTGCATGGGAAACCCTGCCCAGTATTCCTCATCGAATATCATCGCGACCGCCTGAAATCAGCCTCCGAGATCCACCAGTGGCCTCTTGCGCATGCTGCCATCGATCAGGTGGACCTTGCTCAGATGTGTTTGCGTCAAATTGACATCTATGGAGGTTCGAAAGACAGTCCTCACAGAGTAATTCGCATCTAAACTTGATAGTTTGGCACTACTGACGAATCTCCAGCTTCGGATTACAGTCACCAATGACGGAGAAATAACCATTGTAGCGTCACCTCTTCCAAGTTGCTTTGACGAGGATCCGATGCTTCCGCTGGTCACCGCCAGAAACTCTAAATACTTTCCTCATACTCGGCCCGTCCAAATATTGATTGACACACAAGCAACAGAAACTTCTCTCTTCACGAGGACGAAAACTACATTCCGATCTACATATGACAATGCCAAAGGGAGGAACGAAAACGCCTTGAAGGACATCTCACATGATGCCGTGTCCGATGTCCTCTTGTTCAACACTGAGAATCAAATCATGGAAACTACCATTTACAACGTCGCATTTTACAGAAATTCACGATGGATTACCCCTTCGACTTCCTCTGGGTGTCTTCCAGGCGTACTTCGCAGATGGTTACTCGAAAAGGGCAAAATATTCCAAGATGAAGGTCGTACCCTGACTAGAGTCTCGATTAAAGTTGGCGAATATGTTCTCTTATTCAATGGTGTTCAAGGATGTCGAGTAGGTGTAATCAAGGGATAAACGTGGATCCATTCTACTCAACTTGCATCTCATCACCTTCCAAATCGTTGTCGAACATTCCATCATCCATCTCTCCGAGAATATAATCAACCACAAAGCTCTCCTGAACGAGCTTGTCCATACGTGCCAGATGTCGTTCGGAGTACGGAATTAATGCCTCGAGAAGATCGTTAAGAGCAGTTTGCTGAGTTGTTACGGCCGAAGCTTCTGCATCAACCCCCTCTTCAAGTTGCTTGGGAGCCGTCGAGAAAGCCTGGATGATACTGTCTGCTGGCCGCAGTTTGAAAACCGCAAACAGGATCCGTTGTGCGACAGGCGACGTTTTCCCGTTTGTGTTCCATTCTCGAACATATAGCAGCAACTTTACGAGGTCGGGAGCGGCCAAAGTACGAATAACTTCATCGACGGCGGTATCACCCGTGATCGTTTTCGAAGGTTGTTCCTCATCCGCGAGGGAGGCGGCTACATCCTTGAAGAGTGAGAGAAGTCTTCCAGGCTGTGACATAGCGAGAGCGAGCTCAATGGCCCTTCTGTAGTCTCGCAGCGCAACATAATTGAGGAAGTCCTGGTCTCTAAAATGGCATGAAAGATGTCAGTGTCAATCACACAACAAAAAAGACGGATCTCACTTGAGAACAAGTTCTGCTCGTTTTGCCTCTTTTTCCGACTCTACTTCCTCAGTACAATCTTCCCAAAATGTCACCAGGGAATCTGCGGCCCCAGAGACCACTGTTCGCTCGTCCGAACTAACTGCCAGTGCCCACACCTTATCTTCGTGATTATCCAATGTCGTGACACATTCTTCTTCTTGGATATTCCACAGCTTCACCAGTCCATCAGACGCAGTGCTGACAATTTGCAGACCGGCGTTCAAAAAATCCACTCTCAACACTGAGTTGGTGTGCCCTTCAAAGGTTTTGAGGCACGAGAAGTCGTCCAAACTCCACAGCTTGACGGTCTTGTCACCACTTCCAGTCGCGAGTACCCGTTCCGCCTTTCCAAACCGCACTGTCCAAACACCTCGCTTGTGACCTTTACATGTCCCAATATGCTTCAGTTCACCACGCCTAGCTCCTCCTGCGCCAATTACATATTGAATCTCGAAGATCTTCGCTGTCCGATCTTGGGAGCCAGAAACAAGGAATCGGTCGTTCGGTGACACATCAAGTGAGTTAATATCCTTCTCGTGTGCCTTTTGGGTTGTTAAGCTTTTGCACCGCATCGGCGAACCTTCGTCAGACTCGACTGATAATGGAACGTCGAGCAAGTCCCACATCTTTATTGTACGATCTTGGCTCCCAGTGAACATGAATTTTGGTGAATCGCCTTCTCGAGCCATTGCCACAGCTCCAACACTCTCCGCGTGGCCTTCACATACCCCAACGCAGGTATAACCCCAGGAAGATGATCGAGGGGTCAATTTTAGAGGCGCCCACAAACGAGCAGTTCGATCTTTACTTCCACTAACCAGAACCGAACCGTTCGCAGAGTGATCCAGCGCAAGAACGATTTCCGTATGCCCTCCCAGAAGCCGAGAATCCAGATTTTGGGTGGAGTATATCCGGATAAGAGAAGAGTTGGTGGCAAGAGCAAGATGAGAGTCTCTATGCGTTGTGTTACTGCTGTAGTTGAGAAAACTAGCATCCACGATCTCGTCGTTATAACCAATCAATTGGCGCGTCAATGAACCATTTGTTAGAGAGTGGAACATGATGTTTTGGTCAGCATGTATCGACGCGATAGTGGATGTGGATGCGATGTACCTTTTGCGGGATAGTGAGCTTGTGAATATCGAGCTGAAGATGCGAACTCACAAGACATTCATGATCTGCCGCTGCTCTTCGAGCTCTTCAGATCCCGTATTGTCATGCTCCTTGCCCAGTTGCTGAATAACTTCTCCTGCTTTTCCATTCCATATCCTGATAATACCTTTCTCCCCGGCGGTGTAAATTCTAAGATCGCTTGATAATAGCATCGATCCATTGACTTCGTCTTCGGGTCGAATGATTCCGACGGCTTCTACCCGTTCAAGGGCGGGAATGGTTTTCACAAGTACTGGAGTTACACTATGAATGTTTTGTTTGCCTTTTTTGCTTTTATTGGTCGACACTTCAGGCGAGGCACTTTTGGCGAGCAGGTCCCAGATGAGCACCACAGAGTCTCGTCCTCCACTAACTAGCCACTTCCCATCATGAGAAACATCCAACCCTCTGGGTACTGACACATGGCCTTCCAAAACAGCTTCGGGTTTTCCTCCTCCACTCGACGTAGAAGCACCATCAACCAAATTGAAGACGCGGATGCGTGTATCGACGCTTGCCGTGATGAGGTACATGGTGTCGGATCGAGACACCGAGGAAGCATCCTGAGGAAAATTAAAGGCCAAAGCGCTGACAACACCACCATGGCCTTTGAAAACGTGTGTAACATATCCTCCAAGGATATTCCAAACTTTGACAACCCCATCCGCAGACCCAGAAGCAAGATAAGTTGATGTTGGATCGACTTTACAGACATGAACGGGTGCTTCATGAGCGCGACCAACAACACGAATCGGCTGTATTCGCTTTTTCGAAAAGTCTAACAAGGTAGGTAGCTCGTATATCCGCAACGAAAGCGCCGATGTAAACACTAGAAGATGAGAAGAGGATGGTGTGACACATAGTGAGTTAATAGGTTGCGTATCCTATTCTTCGCATCAGCATTTCCACCTTACACAGAAAAAAAATATCATACACCAGCAAATCTGCAGATTTCTGTCCCATTTTCCACATCAGTCAAGAGGATGTCTTCTCCAACGCAGGTCACAATCCTTTTGCCTTCATGTGAAGTAGCTACGCCACCAGAGGTGTAGAGTGGCGCAATAGTTCGAGCCTTTTTGAACCTATTTCACTTTTAGTTCCGACTCACACACATCTGCAACGAAACCACGTACGCAGTCTTCAGTTTTGGTCGACTTGGAGGAGGGATTGCCATAGTTTGATACAGAGCTGCCGAGCAGCCAATCAGAAGCCACGCGCCCAAAAAAGTTTGTTTGGAGATGTGTACTGCTGATGGACATTACTAAATGCGTTTGCAGATTTGCACCCGCCTGACGTCCACAAGAGCAAACCCAGCCACATGGCATTGATGATGATGATGATGATAATGATACAACTGCGGAAAATGTGTACTAGTACAAGCGATATACAATGAGAAAGGGAAAGAAAAGCAATCGGGTGAAAATACAGAATATTCTCATAGCAAGCAATGTGAGAATGAAGGTAACCAAAATAGAGAAGACGGCATGCTGGTTGCGGGTCGACAAGAGCCCGAAAGCTCCGAAGGTGACTTCCCAACACGCAGGCCTAGACCACGAAATAAAATAGAAAGAGCATACATAATCGCAGGGTGGTACTGGAAGCACCTGTTTCATGTCCGCATTCGTGCTGGCGACCGTATAGCAAGACTGGACAACGCCTGCTCTGCTGCCCGTCTTCGATCGGCTTCAATTTCTTTCTGTCTGTCTGCATCGCGGCGTTTCATCACCTCGTCTTGAACCATATCCTCTAGGTCGCGCATGGCTTCTCGAGAACGCGCGACTTCGAGATTAGCGTTTGCTAGTTGTTCTGAAAGACGTATCGATGTCGAAACGGCTTCTGCAGATGTACGACGGAGAGTGGCAATCTCCTGGCGCATATGTTCAATAATATCTTCTTTGCTTTTTTCACTATTGTTGAACGTTGGCAAAGAGAAGATCGAGGATGGTCGGGTAGGAATAAAGTTTGATTGAAGTGAAGTTCGTCTATGTTGACCGCGAGATGTTTCCTCCTCGCTTTCAAATTCGTCGTCTGAAACGGTCGCAAATGGTGCAGTGTCTTCTTGCATTGTCATGCTCAGGTCATCTGGATCAGAATCTCGGGATGAAGGCGGATAAATGGAGCCTGATCCGTGCCCAGAAGTGGGTGTGCCTGGACTGGCACTTCGGAAACGATGTAAGCTTCGTTGTCTTTCGCCTTCATGCTCTGAATGAGAATATCGGGAGTGAGGTTGTCGGGGATGCTGTGGCGAGTGTGAAGCATGGTGAGAGTGGTGGTTGTGCACGTTACCATTAGAATGATGAGAATACTTGTGGGAATACGGACTGTGACTGTGATGCTGCATATGAGGTTTATGATTTAAATGGCTGTGCCTTGCATGTCGGGGAGATAGCTGTCGTGAATTGTCGTGAACTGGATAGGCTTGACTAGATGAAGATGAGGGTGGCGGCGATGGTATAGAGCCCATACTGGGTTGGTATTGATGAGGGGCTCGTGGATTGTTAAAGGATTTGACTTGAGGTTCCGGCAGTGGGGGTGGGGGTGGTGGGGGATGCGACTGAGGTTGAAATTGGAACTTGGTAGGTTGAGGAATGATTATCGTTCCCTCTCCTTCCTTGGGCGAAGTTGACTTAGACGGATCACTCTTGTTTTGCCTTCCCCTCTTGCGAGGTCGTTTTGTACCCGGAGGCGCGAGTAGATTTACAGTCCAGTAAGAACCAAATCCGGGATCTGTTACCGGCCGAGGTTGTCGTTCAAACAGCCGATTAAGAGAAAGATGGTGGCGCACAGATTGCTGTATGATGTTATGATGAACATTCATTCGAATTGTTGGCTTCAGACAAAAGTTCCGTTATTTACCTTCCAGGTTTGACCCGCAGTTTTATAGTACGGATATTTTGCCTCCATGGTGGCATAAATCTCTCGGATAGTCAAACGCTTCCTGGGACTACCCAAGATAGCACAACGAAGAATAACAGGCAACGTATGTTGAGGTCGTCCATTTGTATCAGGTAAACAACCCAAGGTGTCCGGGCAATCAGGATGCGCCTTGTGGTCTAACAGACCGAGGTCTATCCGTCTGTCGTGTCTCTCTGCCTTTTTCCTCGGCGCTGGCGGTTTACGAGGCTTATCAGGTTTTTCTTGGTCCTGACCCAGCCTGTGTATACCATCCGTCCTCACGCCCTCCAGCACGTTCTCATCGCCCCCTTCAGAGCTATCATGTGCACCGGACCTTTTCATAGCACCCGGTGAACGTTCAGTGTAGTCGTCGTCTTCATCGGACTCATCCTCCAGCTCGTCAATTTCTTCGTCTGAGCCTGGGGTCATGTCATCTTCATCTTCGGGAGACGAAGACATCTGTTCATCAAGCATATCCGCGTCCAGAGTAAGCCTAACCCAAGTAAGAAAAGCGTCAGGGGTGTCGAATAAAATATTATGGATATTTGTGCAAATAGCTCACACTTCATGGTGCTTTTGAACCTCATCTGGGTTTAGTATACCAGTGAGGTAGGACATGGCGGTAGGCGCTGAAGACGACGCTGGGACAAACAAGTGGGCAATCGACGAGTCGTGGGTCCAAGAAGGTCCACACGCTGATCGTGATCATATACCTCCAGGTCCCCTTATGTAAACACACATTATTGTCTCTCATCAGATGCTTATCTTGAGAATACACCCACACCCAAATTCGTAAGAGATAAAACAACTCCGGCATAATTATACAATTCAATATTATATACATAGAACCTCTCAGAGAATCCACACCATCAGACACCGTATTGTCCAAAGTCGTAGTTATATCCCAGACTACCCATCCCATAATCGTTGCCGGGAGCAGCTGAAGAAGGTGCCCAGGATGACATCTGTGGCCCAACGTTGAGTCCTTGAGGCGAATTTCCGTATTCCGGTGAAAGAGGATATTGTAAGTTCTGGAGGTCCATGTGCGAAGTGGCACCGGGGGCAAGGCGCGGATACCAGTGGCTTCCTGGAACATATTGGGTGGTTGGGTCTACACCCATCACATCAAGCCCCAGCATGTGCGCCATAAGGCGATCGCTCATTTCGTGAACACCATTCCCAGCCTGTATGGGCAGGCCAGGTAAAGTTGGTTGTTCCATCATGCTTGAGTGCGTCGAATAGCTATTCTGAGATGAGTAATCGACAGGCTTGTCTTCGTCGAAGGCATCTCGAGCCCTCTTCTGACGGTCAGTGGACCGTTGTTGAGTTCCAAATGTAGGAGGTGGCTGCCGGAGTTGCACACCATTTAGTAGATCGAACGCACGCGCTGCACTTGGCCAAATAACCTATTATGATCATCAACATCAGTACACAAAGCTACAACGTTTGTGGAATCAGGCACACCCCCATCTCCTTTAGAGCAGTCATGATCTGTTGGAGCGAAAGGCTGGCTTCAACGTTGTCCGGACGAATTGCGACTACAAAGAAATTCGTTATTGTTAAAAATTTCAAACCGCAAATAGGAAAATAACAAACGCATTAACAAATGGACAATCCTGTTTGTTTGGCGAGATTCAGCCTGGGAAGATAGTTAAAATTTGATTGGCTTACGAAGAGGCCAGCATAAATGATGTGAGATATGCAGAAGCACGCTCCATAGTGAAGGTTTCCCGATAAAAATTAACTATAGTGAGAGAGTTAGCTTTTTCCGACCACAACAAAACCAAAGTGATAATCAGCAGACCTATTGAACCAACATGGCACGCCGCAGAGTGCGCAAGATCCAGTGCCCTTGTTCCAACAGAAGATTCTCGCAGGGCATCTTCATTTCTGGACCCATAAATCAGATACTTTGTCAATACGTAAATGGAATAAGCTTACCCTGGTTTCCAATTGGGTATGCTTGGGCGGGATTAATTGCTGCATACAGGGAGATTATTAGGACTCACAAAGCACGATGTAGCAGTTGTACGGAGCCCCAGTATCGGATTTGAAGGAATAGTACCGTAGGTGGTGGAATATACCGCTTGTTCGAGAGATCGAACCGTAGATATTCAGGGAGAGAGATGTACCACTGGTCGAGGCGCCTTTCCAACACCGTAAGTCGCTCCAATTTTACAGCTACCGAAATTGGTTTGACAGGATATATTTGGGTGACAACGTCGCCTAAGAGTGCCGCTATTTTTCATTATCGTAGTCAGTGCCAAATGACATATATCAGTGAAATTTGACCGGTAACTTGCCTAACTTCGAAGTGAAAAAGAGGACACTCATAGTGTAGCCAGGTACAGGTATGTATGGGCAATTCTCGACTGTGATAGAGGGTCGCCACAGCTCTTTGTCTTCGATCTAGGAATGGGTCGTGTGAGATCATGCTTATACGATAAGCAAAGTCGGAGCTCACAGGGTCAATCGTCGGGAGTTGAGTTTCGAAGTCTTCGTTCTTAATCATAACAGGCCGTCCTGTGACCAGTCATAAATTAAAACATGTAGTGCACGAGAATAAAAGTATAGAATACCCATATAAATGGAGCCATATCTAAGAAGACATCAGTATTAATATGGCTACAAGTTGAACCAGCCTTACCTGTCAGAAACTATACATGCCCACCAAATTTGCCGGCGAATCTGTGTATCCTCTGGAGAAAAGAGGTCATGTCCATGCATTTTCCATTTTGATGAGTCACAATTCAGCCCAAGATCCAAGGCCTGTTGTACATCAATATTTGTGTGATAAACAAAAATAGCATCACGGTACCATCCTAATAGCTGAGCCTACACATAGCATGAGATGAATGAATATTTTGATGATATAAGACAGACAGACCAATGAAGAGCCATCCTTGCTCCATGGAGCCTATGCCAAATTCTCTGAAGCCTAGAAGTAAGAGCGCTTGGACGGTTGAAGGCCGTGACATGTGGAACACCCTCGCTAAAAATGACAATCATGTTAGTTTGTCAAAGAAAGGTATCAGTGATAAACCTACCTAATAATGACCTCGCTTTGTCAACGTATTCATACCCGGCCTCCCACATCTTTCCATCTGCAGGTCGAGGCATCACATTTTCTGTGTAACGGGCAGCGGCTGCGAATATCGAATACAACAGCAGAGGTGTGACTTCTTGGGTGGGTTCCGGCCGAGGTGAAGAATATGCTGACGATGTGCTCAAACTCGGCGAGCCCTTGTAGTCGCTGGTTAAGAGTTAGTGCTGTCCCAGACTCTGCCGAGTATTACTCACCTCGATTTTCTGGGAATAATTAGCTTCAGCTCTCTGTAAGAAAAGAGACCACAATCACACACCTTTGCTTGTACTCAGCTAAGAATCTAGACTTGTCAACCACAGGAAAGATTGGGTGGATGTCGGTGAAATATATCTCAATCAACTCGTCCTGAAGCGCTTGCGGAGGAAGTTCAAACTCGGCTTCAGACAGAGGCACATGACCGTAAAAATGAGAAGGTGGCCAGACTCTCGCCATTGGTAATCTCCTACGTTGGCTGAGAGCTTTATTCACGGTTGCAACAGAATCACTTACCAAACGCCACCATCAATCCGATCGTCGCGACGTTTGTTCCGGGACAGGAGATGCAGTCCGCTTGATTGACCATGCCATCGAACCTGTGGGACAGTTAGGATGGTGAAGGAGCGGATTTTAAAAAAAAAAAAAACCTCCGCGTTCTCATCCAGAGAGAGGAGACCTATCCCTTCCGTGACACACTTTTCGGGCTCTTCTTGATACATCTCAACTATGACATCATAGGAATAAACGGTAGATACAGTACCTTCCGCAGCTGGTTCAATTTTGTAAAGCGAGTCCCAATCCTGCTGATTACTGCTGTAGTCTCCGATGCGTCTTTTCTGGGCGGTGTGACACGATCCATTTTCCAAAGATTGGGGCGGGGTAGTCGCAATACACGCCAAACAATTTGAGAGGTTATCCTGCCATTCTTTCGTTGGAACGACGGAAAGGCCATGGTCTAACGGTGCGCTATAAACAAGTGCACTCAAAGTAGAGGTTATCAAAATTGACCTTGGTTTGACGATACAATTTCTCTTGAAACACGCGATTGCCTGCGCGCACGGGAGGTATCGACATGGGCGGTTTCGTTACTTTTTAGAATGGACGCAAAAAAGTCTTCCTTTGTAGCGTCTGCTGGCTGACTTTTGCGACCAGAAGGTCCCTAGATGAAGTCGCTCATCAATGTGTTCGTTATGCACCTGATGAAAGGTGACCCACATAAGGGCCCGAATCAACGCGAGCAAGAATTTCTCGAGCCAAGGCGTCTTTCCTGAGGTCAGAAACAAGGTTCTGCACCTTATCGTCGGGACATTGTAAAATAGCACCTATCAGTGCCTCCACTTGATGCCATCGCTGCTCGATAGCGTGAATGTAACCTTTTGGAGGTCCACGTTTGTAGCTAGGTCCTTGAATGCGATGATCAATCTCTTCTCTTAGGGACAAGAGCTCCGACACAAACCTAAAAATGTGCAAACTACTTCGAGTTAAGCCTACAATTCAAAGGAACGGTCGAAGTGCTCACCAACGCCGGCGGCAGCACAACTCTTGCAAAGCTTCGAATCTCCCGCACTTGGTTCGCACTTGCTTTTCGTTTTACGACACTGGTCGCATGCTAGTATATTTGGTGTGATATAAGCAGACATACCGGCGGCCTGGTGAAGGATAAACCGAAAACTGACCTCGACTGCTCCTTTTCCGGGTTCCTCGTGCGCCATCGGCACGGCCTTGGTGGTTGTGTTCATCGTCCGAGTGATCTGAGTCGTGCCAATCCATGTACAGAGTTCAGCAAAAGAAAATGAGAGAGACAAATATAAAGAAGGGGAGAGACGGGATGCAATTACAAACCAGAGATGACTTTAAGAGCGTTAATTGGTATACCCGATCTTGTTTCAGGGCACAAAACACGTGCAGCCAAAGTCTCCGGCATTTACGGACCGAACCGTGTGGGCAGAGACGATCTTCTCCGTTCTTCCTTCCGGTGCTCAAAGCGTAGGAACTCCATCAAACGGAACCGTGTACTCAGAAACTCTATTTCTTACTCTCACAACGGCGGGACATAGACATGGTTCAGATTCCTTTTTTTCTCTCTCAAAAGCTCTGGGACTTTAAGAGTTATGTAAGACCTCGGTAATCATCAGGAAAGACTTCCGAGCACGAGATCTGATCTATGCCAAGTGGCCAATGACTCGTTTCCTTCAAGTGCGATAGACATCGGCCGATTTAACGAAGGTTTTCAACTTGCGGTGATCAATGCTTTGTGATCATTCTAAAGTACACAACGTCCTCATGTTAAGTTCGAAGCTTGAATATCGACAACAGATGCGTTAGTTGAGGGGAGAGAATGACAAAGGTGTGAGAATGAATGAATCCATAGAGTTTGCCAATTGTGATGTCTAGATATCGCTTCGACGTGAGCTAACGTTTATTCGGAAACGCCACCGAAATACCGTACCTTCGAGACTGTCTCCGCCCATCCGTCAAGCTGCCAGGCCTTTTCGCGAGTTTCTTTCCGTGTGTGGAGGTCACTGGATGGGTGTTAGCAAATAAGCAGACATTGGCAAATGAAGTACGCGTACGGATATTGCCACATGTGATGAACTTGATGAAGGTGGCCCACTTGCGAAAACCAAGCGCCCACTGGTGCGACCCACTTACTCCTGGCTTCAATCCCTTTTCGCCTATTCCGAGGAAGCAATTAAGTTGACGAGATCCATCCAGTGACAAGAAGGCTTTACCAAGTATTTTCCCACTCCAGCAAAGACCCAGGCTTTAACTGATAGCTTCTCAGTTCAAAAATACCGCCCTCAGCATGGGGAGGAGCTGTCGGTAGGAATGCAAACTCTTGGTTCAGCTGACTTGACCGGCCTTTCAAAAACGGAAGCATCGCCTTGTACGCTTCGTTATGCTGTAACAGAGTGGGAATGCCGCGTAAATCCGCGCTCGAGATGAGGAGATGAAGGGACACTTGCCTCTGACGACTTTACAAGAGCTAAAGCCTTGTCATATCCAGCATAGTTCTCATATTCGAGAATGTGGACGAACGTGTCCTGGTTTCCCACAATGGTTTCCCAGTTTCCAGTCAGCTTTACGGCAAGCCTGGTATCAGACTGGATGCCTTTGTAGTACCGCTCACTAGAATAGGTGTGTCAGTATAAAAAATGTCAAGAAAAGATGATGAATCTCACGCGGCCTTCTTATATTCTTCGACTTTATCGGGTCTGACTTGGTGGTCTAGAAACGCCGTTGAACGCCATATTCTCCATTCCATGAAACAATATACGTACTCTCCAATTCGTGTATGTACTTTCCACGTCCGACCAGCTTGGAATGTTGCTGAATTTCAACGTCTCCAGCTTGTTTGGCCTCAGGAGATCCGTGCAGCAAGCTCTATGTAATCCAAGTCTAAGCCTCTGAAAGTGATTTTGAAGATCAAGTGCTGGCACTGACCTGCACAACAGATATATTTCTCTTGGGAGTAGAAGAAGCGACCGCAGAGGATGCAGCTATACGTCGAGCTGCTGAAGTGAACATGGCGAGTGAAGGACAGAAAGAAAAGATGGTTGAGAAATGGCAGCCGGGGAGCGGCGACAGAGCTCATCTCCGCACACGCTGCCACCATGCAGGGTCCACTATAGCTGGCCATGATGACGTAACACACTGCAGAAAAAAGTAAGATTCCCCTATTTACACGAATATTTCGAAGATACATAAACGCTGTCTGTAGTCTCGAGACATTCGCAGTCGTATATAATGAGTTGTTAGATCTAATTGCTCTTTGCATATAAGTCGGCCCGTTTCATCTTTTGTGAAAGCTTCGCAGGTCCAGGTAGAGTCGGATAAAATCTAGTCAAAGTTGATTATTGTGAACTCATTGCTGCATTTCAGGTATCACTAACCCAATTTATGCCATCTTCCGAGGTCTCCGTGTTTGCCTCTTCGATAAGGGTTGCTGAAGCTTGGTCGACTACAAGCCCCAAATCAATAGTTCGTCTTGAATCGAGCAACTGTAGGGAAACCCAGTCATTCTCGCCCACGCCTATCAATGAATGCGTTCATCGAAGTTTTCAGTAATCAAAGAAAAGAAGTACCTTCGAAGCTGCAAAATGCAGTATTCGTCTCTCCGTCCACGGCATTTGAAGGTGGAAAATCCAGATAATGAGATACTCGATTTTCTCCTACCGCAGACTTACGCTGTTGCTCTACAATAAGAATATCTACTGCGCTCTTTGCAGAATAGACCTCAAGGATATTTGAAGGAAGAAGATTGATAGATGTTTCGAAGATGCATGCGCTTTGCTGGCAAGGTGCCGTGGTGATAGCTTTGGTATATCTATTGGACTGAAAGTTCGATACGTACGGCCAAGTTCGATTCGTGGACATTATCTCATTTAATAAGTCTGCGGCGCGACGCTGAAGTTGGGCTGAGTGGCTACCAGTGGATTGAGATAAATATACTACTCACGATGTGCCGGTTATTGCGTTCCTCGCCTTCTGAGCCCACAGTAAAAGGTTGACCTCCACCAAGTGATATGCCAGGGTCAAACCATCTTTCAGGAAGCCAGTTCCCTAAAATCGTAAAATAGTTATCGGCCATTTTATGTTCTTCGTCTGTAAGGTTCAACTGATCCAGCAAAGCAAGAAAATCCACAGCAAGTGAACGTTTGATAATTGTGCCATAGCCTAGCCAAGCAAAAGTGGCGTGGATATTGTCCTGAATAGTGATTGTCCGGAGCTCACTCGTTAGCATTTCATGCGGAGGCTGCAAATGGATGGATGATAAACGTCTGGATTCCATCCTTTGGCTAAGAGCGCGTATTATGCGTGGTCGAATCAGGTAATCATCGTCCTATGAATTCATGTAACTCAATTCGCGCGGGCAACATGTTATAGCTGACCTGGATGAAACAGTACTTTGTCTTCACTTCGGCACAGGCCATGAAACGCGCTTGGAAGTACAAATTTGCGGGAGAGTTGATTATCCGCAACTTGTCCTGTGGACATGTCGTGTTCGGAAAGCTGAGCTACAGTACGCGTTAGAGGTCCCAAAGCAGGATTGTATTCACAGTCGCGTACGTAGAAGGAAAGCTCTTGGGGATTATTGTTCCATATAATGATTTCATGAACTGTGTCATCCAGAAGATTTGTGCAAATTTGTGAAATGATCTCGTTGACGTTGGGAAGCCGCGACCAGTTAAGAATCACGACTGTCGTGTTAAGATTTTGGTGGTTGCTGAACCATGCCAGAGTAGTGATTACCAGGAACAGAAGACATGTGCGCGAAGTGATGTTCATGAGGGCACCATCGCCGTTGAAAAGCCAAGGTGCCTTGCAACTCAACTGATGCATTCCGGCCCGTTGTTCGCCGATCACTAAAGCTGATTGCTAACCCATGTTGAAGGGCAATATTAAGGCGTATAAATTAGCTACCTTTGGAAGATTATACTGAATTAAGCTTAAACGACCTGAGAGGTGAGGCTATACTGTGCGGCCAGCGGTGAAATTCATTTTATTAACGCTGAAGCGCTTCTTTCCAAACTTGAAAAACTGATGCACTGATGATGTAGTAGATAGCGTTCGAAACCAGAATTTAATCCATGCGCCCTTTCAAAGTACGTGTAATTACTTTATCTTTTGTTCTGTAGGTAGTCGTTCAGTTAACGAGCAACCTTGAAGAAATTGAGGACTCACATCACATGTACCAATGCACCCCAACCTGAGAATGCATCACGATCCACTGCGTTCAATAATGTCTGCGAAATGGTCTCAAACAAATCTTCTGGTTCAAGGTCTGGCTCCCAAAGGCCTTCGGCTACACCGTAAAGTTTGTCGCTTGCTGTTCCTGCTACCACGAAGTCTTTGGCGAAGTTGAGGCATCCAATGAGGTCCGTCGCTGCGATAAAGGGCTTCACTCCCCCTGTTGGTGTCTTGGAGATCCCTGCCATCACTGGTTCAATGAAATAGGGCCCGAAGCGATGTTCGTAGAGCGTTGAAGAAACGAGGTGAGCAAATGTTTCTGGCTTAATTTCGCGCTCTTCCTTGATTGTATACATGTTCACCCGGAAGCGAAACTTTTCACGCCTGTGAATTGAAGTATAAGAATGGCATGGCTATCGCCTGAAAGAGTTAACTTTACAGAGTCGCCACATCAGTTGCAAGACCAGGAAGACCTAGGTAGATGCGGTCTGAAACTGGGAATATCTGATTGAAATTGAACCCCGTTATCAAGGCACAAAATATCCATTGACGCACCCTTTGGAAATTTGAAGAAATCCCCATTGCCTCGTTCCCCAATCTCAGGTCAGACGCAATCGCCACACAGTCCTTCCCTACCATGGCGATTACGGAACCGCCGTTATGGCTCATGATCGACTACATTATAATGAGCGGCGTACGCAAAGATATTCTCCTTGTTGCGTACCATCTTGGAAAATGTGTTTCGAGGACAGTGATTTGACAAGTCAGTGGAAAGGGTCTGAAGGGCAGACTTACGCGTCAAGATCGCCCCTTGAGTGACGCGTCGTTCCTGTCACTGTAGAAGTGTCACGCTACCCGGGCCGAGAATGTACCACGCGAGTTTGATCCCTCCCATGGCCATCGGCGGTGGCACAAATCTCCTTCTACTGAGGAGTTCATGTCTCCCACAACTTTGACCTCCGAATCTGCGTAACGACTCTGGTTTAAACATGAATAAATCCATTTTACTGGGTTTACCCAGGAGGCTTGAGCGCCGTTTGTTTAATAGGGCGGCGGTAGCCCTTCAAAGTAACCCCCCAAGTGTTCTTGAACGTGCTCAAGTGAGTCTTATCGTGCTTGTGGATTTTGCTGGGCTGAATATTTTCAGGCGAGAATTCGTCACCTAGATGCCGCGACTAATTCCCCGAGTCCTCAGCTTAAGGATACTTTCAATCGGCAGCATAACTACCTGCGAATCTCATTAACTGAAAGATGCAACCTTCGTTGTGAGTTAGCTTGTCTCTTTGAATAAATTTAATGGTTACTGACGACCTTCTACTCCCAGGCTTCTACTGCATGCCAGAAGAGGGCATTGAACTTTCGCCTGACGGCAAACTACTCACGAATCAAGAGATCCTTCGTCTTGCCACCCTCTTCGTCAAAAGTGGCGTGACAAAGATTAGGCTCACTGGAGGAGAACCCACGATACGTAAAGGCATCTTGGACATAGTCGGTGAGCAAAAATAAATTGGTATGTTATTCCTGGCGCTGATTCTTGTAAAGGTGACTTGAACGGTCTCCGTCAATACGGACTTCAATCTATTGGTATGACCTCGAACGGGCTATCACTGCATCGGCGTTTACCACAGCTCGTCGAAAGTGGCCTCACTCATCTTAACTTGAGGTAAGTCTTGTTCTATCTCAATTAGAAATTACGAAGGTTGACGTTTCTTAGCCTGGACACACTCGACCCGTTCAAGTTCGAACTCATAACACGTCGACGAGGGCATGAGGCCGTTCTCAAGACGCTCGACGTTGCGCTCAAACTCCCCTTGGCATCAATCAAAGTGAATGTTGTGGTCATCAAGAACCTCAATGATCACGAAGTGTTGGATTTTGTTGAGATGACCAAAAACATGCCAATCTCAGTTCGCTTCATTGAATTCATGCCATTCACGGGTGAGGCATCCATTCTCAAAAATAATAACAGAAATCTCATTTTTCCTTTGTTTAGGTAACAAGTGGGACAAGAAGAAGATGGTCGAGTCTTCCGACCTCCTAGAGCGGATACGTTCTCGCCATCCAAACGTTCAGAGAGCTCCTGATGAGCTCAATGACACAGCCCGGTCGTGGACTGTTCCTGGGCATACTGGCAGTTTTGGTTTTATCTCAAGCATGTCAGACCACTTTTGCGCCACCTGCAACAGGCTACGGCTCACGGCGGATGGACAAATCAAGGTGCTTCCTCAACGTAATCAGATAATTGTTACATGTCCTAACCTTAGCGTATTTCAGGTCTGCTTATTTGATGCTAAAGAAATATCGTTGCGTGATAAGATCCGAGAGGGTATGACTGATGAAGAACTCCTCCGGACGATTGGTTTGGCTGTCAACGGCAAGAAGGAGAAGCACGCAGGCATGGAGGACATTGACGTGGTCACAAATAGGCCCATGATTTTGATTGGTGGTTGAGTCTTATTCTTGTATAGATTACCGTGCTTTTCCGACTGCCGGTCTTCTCAATCTCATCTTTGGTTCTTCGTCTTTGCAGGGATTCGAACGAAATCAAATACTTTCAGCACACACTCTCTTTCTACAGATCTTCACCGTCGGCCATCCCCGTTTTACTTACCTCACACCCAAGGGCGTCTCCATTATCGACTCTACAGCACTTCTCGTCTTACCCACCTCGATGAGCACGGACGAGCTTCCATGGTAGATGTGTCTGACAAAGCGCCTTCCCGACGGAGTGCCACTGCGTCAGGCATAATCCAAATCCCCAAACTGGCCTATGAGCTCATAACATCATCTTACCCGGTTGAAGAGGCTCCAATCATCGATCGTCAAGTTCTCGATGATACTCAGAGCAAAGCACTCGCGAAAGCTCGAAAGAAGGGCGACGCTCTGACGATTGCACAGCTGGCCGGCATCATGGGAGCAAAGCAAACATCTAATCTCATCCCTCTGTGCCACCCTCTTCCTCTCACGAAGGTGGATGTCTTACTTCAGCCCGAGGCCACCTCGTTATCTCCCAGAGTCTACAGTATACGGTGCACGGCTACTACCACTTGTGAAGGCAAAACCGGCGTAGAGATGGAGGCTCTTACTGCCGTCTCGGTTAGTTTATTGACGGTATGGGATATGCTGAAAGCTGTAGCTGGCAAAGATATGGAAATTGGCTCAATAACTGTAACCCGCAAAAGTGGTGGCAAAAGTGGTGATTTTGATAGGATGCCCAGTTCAGATGCCCTCAGATAAATCAACAGAGCAGTACATAACTGGGTAGTAATTACTGTCTCGCCCAATAACTTAAACTTAAGTCTTCACAAAAGATGAGAGTTCTTTCACAATCTTTGTATCATCGTCAAGTCTTGAGACTTCTTTACCCTAAATCGGCTGTTAATACCGCGAGCGCTATTTAGTATGTTGCATACGAACGTCTTGGAGTTTGATGATGGTTGGCACATTCGACACACTCCACGGCTCGGTCCTGTATGGGTTGCCGGGTTTCCTCCATCTACAGATATCGCCGTTGAAAGGAAGCTAGGACGAGATCATAGGCGGAATGGACTGACTGGGTGCGATCTCCAACATATACGATCAATCCTTCCGGGCCAGATTGGGAAAATGTGTCCTTCACAAGAGTATCCACTTTTCGACAATCCTTGGATGCTGATCAATCAGAGCAAATTATTGATTTTCGGAGGCTTCACACACCGGGCACCACATTTCCCCATCTACCTCCGACGAGTAGAAGACAAGGAATCGCTCCGGCACTGTTGCCAGTGCTGAGTGAGTGATTGAACCATCTGCGGTGTGAAGCGGCATTGTAATCGAATGTTGATAAGGTAGTAAGGAAGTCTGAAAGAAGCTTTGGAACTACAGGTGGTTCTCGTGGCGTAATCTTGTGTCAGCAAAGAAGATAAGATTAGACTCCTATTTTCAAATGTGTGCCAATGGTGGCATAGCAGAAATGATTGACTACGAACTACCAAGTATGCAGAATAAAGATAAAAAGCTAATGGACCTAGCTTGGAGAAAGAAAGCGAAAAGTAATTTGCATGAACCGAATCAACGGATGAACACCACCTGGCAAAAAGCCAAAATCAAAAAGAAGAGAAGTAGTCCGTATAGGCAGAGCAAAACAAACAATGGCGAATGAAGTAGCAAAAGTCCGACCGATATGCTGATGTAGTGTATGGGGTAGCTAAATCTAGACAGGGCACTGGTCATGAAGGCATAGCAGGAGACCTGGGAGTCGTCAAAGGGAATGGAAGGCGCTATTCTCTAGTACCCGGAGCTGCCATATCCCATTTGAGGTGCAGCAGCAGCATATCCTCCACTTGAGCCATATATCGAGCCGCTTGAGTTGGACGCCCCTGTAGCCGCTGGTGCACTAGCCGAGGTAGTCCCATAAGAAGCCGGAGGAGCAGCGTATGTATTCTGGGGGGCGCTGTTTCCTGGTTTTAGCCAGTATGTGGACTTGCATTTGCCCAAACAATCAATGAGACCAGTATTTAAGACCTGTTGTACCTCGGTCTTGGTTGCCGTTGCAGTTTCCGTTGCGGTCGCTGTGGCAGTCGAAACAGCAGTGATGGTCTGCACCATGGTTTTATCCATGATTTGAGTCGAGGTCACTGTGTTGAGGACTGTCTTCGTCTAATGATAACGTTGAGCTGAAATTTATCTCGCAAACCGTCCAAAATACTCACATTGTCAATGGTTTGAGTCTGAACCCATACTGACACAAGAGTGGTTGGCTGAACGTAAGTGCTAACTTGAGTGACAGTGACTTTATCGACCTCAGTCATGGTTTGAGTCGCAGTAGCAGTCTGAACGGAGGTGACAGCTGAGGTGACAGTTGCAGTCTTAGTCTCCAGCAAGGTCTTGGTCTGCGTGTCCGATTAGAAACCTTTAGTGAAAAATGAACACACAGAAGAAAACATACGTTGTCAATAATGTTCGTCGTTACCCAAACCTTGGTGTAAGTCGTAGGTTGCACGACCGTCTTAAGCTCCGTCATCGTGACAGATTGAGTAACCATCTCCTTAACAACTTGGGTCGCGGTGTTAGTTTGCGTGGCAGTCTGTGTGTAAACATTGACTTGGGTCTTCGTTTCAGTGGCAGTAAGAGTGTGCTCCATCGTTTGAGTCTTGTCGATGATCTCTGTTGATACCCATACTCGAGTTGTAGGCATCAATTCCGTGGAAGTAACCACTTGTGTCGCAGTTTGAGTAGCCGTGAGCATCTGGGTCACTGTCTCCTTCATTGTAACGGTGGTAGGGACTACGTGGGTCATTGTCTAGCGAGAGGCCAGTTAATGAGTCTATATTCATCATTGAACCAATAATACGAACCTCTGTCATTGTCACAGTCATGGTGGCTGCAGGTGGGGCACTTTGGTAGCCATATCCTCCGCATTGACCACTAAACTTTTTTGTCAGGAAGACTCTAGACGAAAGCATTCGAAAAGACAAACTTGTTGATGTTGATTATGGTAGTTCCGTAGCATCCATTACTTGCCGTGTACTGTGAAGAAAACTTTAGATAGTGATTTCAGGTTTGACCAGTTTTAACATACCCAGGATGCCTGCTTGCAGGAACCATCAGCAGCCTTTTGCCATCCATAACCGCAGTCTAAACTCTTATAGCCTCCGGCCATATACGAAGAATACGGCATCATTTGATAAAAGTCCGTCGCTGACGGTGCAGCTGTGGTCTGAGAGGGAGAAGCTGCTCCATAGGCCGGAGTTCCAGTCGGCGCAGACGCTGCACCATAGGGCATCGCTGCTGGAGCGGCAGACGAGGTGGCAGCATCAAGAGGAACCATAGACATGCCCATAACCTCTATTTGAGCCCTCACAGCGCTCAAGAGCGACAGGAGTACGATTGATTTCATCATTTTTGAGTTGAAAAAACGAAAGTGGTGACGCAATCAAGGGATTTGCGTTGAACGGTAGAAAAAAGCAAGGTAGCTTCTGACGCGTTAAAAGGCGGTCTACGCTGGCAATAGCACTGTCTTGCAGTTAGGGATTGCAAAATGAAGCGAGAAATCTAGACGTTTCTTCTCAAATTGAAAGCTTTAGGTCAAAGGAATTGGCTCACCGCAATAAAGAAAACGAAAAGAGAGTAAAGTGAATTAAACAAAGAACGAAAAGGAGCAGAAGAGAGGGTAAGGAAAAGGAAGGTCGTGGGATGTTCAGGATATTTGAATCCTCCTAGGACGATCGGTGACTACCCGCGCTGTGACTTCGCAACTGTTATATCAACCGCATCACCTTCCAATCAGAGAGACCCACACCGCGCAGATTTGTGCGAGACATACGATTCGCTAGGTGATCTCGGTTGTGACAGTCATTCCGTATCCAAGGGAATAGAATTTGCCTCAAAGAAAGGCCTGGATTCGGCAGGTTATTTTTGAAAACCCGCTCACACACCAAGTTTAACGAACGGCCAATCACAGAGTTAGAAGAAAAACGAAATCTATTTATTCCACTGTTTACCATAAACCCTGCGCTAACACTATGATGACGACGAGGAAAGCTTGGGGTTTGAAAGTGAAAGGGGTCGTCCGGAGAACCCAGCAGCGCGAGCACCAAAGTCGCCGTGGACGTCCAACAAAATTTTGAGGGCATTACGGGCGCGGACTTTCGATAGATCATCAGGACGAGAGGTAAGGGCGGTCTCCATTTGAATGGGCTTGTCTTGCCAGGGGTACTGCGAAAGAAAAGTTGAGGTTAACAGGGCTATACTTTGTGGCGTAAGATGGAGGCGCTCACGGGTAGCTAAGCCACAATGAGTGAGTATCCACGCAGTAAGTAATGGGAACCAGAATGATAAAAATAAGATGTCTTACAAGATCTTTCAACGTCTCGTACGCTATACCACAAGACTAATTTAGTAATCCGCACATTTGCCAAGGAATTTTGCTTCCTCACCTAGGAGCGTAAAACCGAATTGGGGACTGCTACGAATGACTCGGGCGGGGCCACCCTTGAACAAAGCCTTGAAACCTTCTTCTTTGTCTAGATGTCTCAGCTAGTCAGAATATCGTCCTGTATAAAATATATGCCCATTGGAAACTCACAGATTTTGACGAAAGCATCGCGCAGACCGGCGTAATGCGTCTGACCGGTCTTAGCTTCCACCTGCAGGCGGGTTTTCACCACATCTTCGATGTAAAGTTAGCCAAGAACAAGGCTATGACGAGCGTAACCGCGTTGTGCTTACCCGCTGGAGTTGTCAAGTAAGCTGCAGGCATGCCTCTAATGAATCATAATAGACATCAGCGCTTCGGCGTAGTTATATAAAGCAGAATACCAACGCGAGGCCGGCTGCTGCTAATGTCTCCAAGAAAGAAAGCTTCTTGCCATTATATCCCTCTTGGAAGAAATCAGACTTCAAATGCGAGTACGCAGTGAAGTAAATTGCAGAGAAGGGAATGTCACGAAGTAAGCATGCCGAGGAACCTTTGTAAAGACCAAGGATACCGAGTTGTCGGACAATATGGATAGCACCTTTTGGTTTGGCACCTCCGACCTTGGCAGTTTCGCCTTGTACTTGGAGACGGATTTTTCTAATGAAATATCAGCGCGCAAGAAGAATGTGATCGATGAAAATGAACGTACACAATTTCCAATGGGTTAGTGAAGACCTGTCAAATATAACTAAGCGCCGAGAAAGAATAGTTGCTTCCTCTAACTTACCACTTGCGAACCTCCAGCAGTTGCACCAGCCACCAACTCCCAGTAGATCTTGATGCGACCTGTTTCTGGGTCCATGGCACGGCTCCGTATGAGATCATTCACAGTCAGTTTGATCGCCTTCTCAGGAGCTACGCCCACAAGTTGAGGTCCAAGACCTCTGTAGAAGCCTAAGAAGCCTTCATTGCGGAAAATCTTCTTAGCGCAATCAATACTGTTTTTGTATAACAGCTGTCCAACAACAGTAGATCTTTGGTTCTGCATACTGCGTGCAAAAGTGAGTGATTGCAGCGAAAAAAGACCATGCCTTGACGTACCGAGTTTTAACCATGTCAATAGGATATACGGCCGTAGCACCAATGGAACCTGCGATACCACCTTGGACGAAGTAATACGCCGACATGAGAATCTTCTGAGTGATTGACACGGAAGCGGTTGGTTTCTCGACGAGGTGCTCATGAGGGGGTCTCCACCTAGGGTCCAAAAGTTGGGCAAAGTCGATCAGGGCAAGACGCTGACTTCCAACGCCACGACCAGCAAAGTGGAAGATTATAGACGCTTCCATAGGCGTAAACAAAGAGTAGCGGGAATTTGACGCAGCATAGTTCAGGAAGTCGGTTTGGTCGATACGGCCATCTTTGCTCTTTGCGGTGGCCTCACGAATCATCCTTTCTACCATGTCCATTTCTATAGCGAGTGTTGTGTGTTGTCAATGTGACTGGTCATGAGCTAGGTATACAGTTACTTACCTCGGATTACATTGTGGAAAGCAATGACTTCGGAATACGATATGCGTTGTCCAGGAGTCAATGTACATAGAGTAGGTAGTCGGTCTATGACGGCGTCAGAGAGTTTGTGACCCGCAATTTCCTAGAAGAGAGTTTAACTAAAGCTTAGAAATGTAAGCTGGGGACCACGTACTAAGATAATTCTCTTGAACTCTTCTGGTCTAATAAAGCCATCTTCGTCCTTGTCTAAATAGTGGAAAGCCTGGCGCAGCCGCTCGCCCTGCAAGCCCTTCATTAGCTGCGTAAATTCATTGTCTTAGAAAAGAGAGTCAGTCAAGCAAAAGTGTCTAGTAATATATTGCGTACATCCAAGCACATGGGTCCCGTTCTTCTTCCCAAGATATAGTTTGACCCAGTCGCAGTCAAAGTCAAACGGGATAGCGTCTGGACCAAGGTTGGCCGAGAAAACGGTCTTAAATTCGTTGTAGTCAATGTTGCCTGAATGATCGCTGCATTTCGTGCGGCATTTGTTGGTAAACTAAAGGCGTAAAACAAGAGCATCACGTACACGTCAAAGTACTGGAATGCCATCCAGTAATCCGCGTCAGGCCTCTTCAACAAGGTCTCGAACACCGTAAAGTCATCCCAAGAGACGAACCCGCGCCTTGAGGTATCCGCAATGCGGAAGAGGATACCGAACTGCTCACGACCGATCTTCGTGAGGTCCCCCTTTGGCGCAATGGCATTGACGAAGCTTTCTGGGTCCAAGAACCTTTTCAAGATAAGTTGCGATAAGGGATAATAATGTCGAGAAGTAAAGCAGACAAATCGAGACCACAAAAAGAAAGAAGGACGTGCAGTCAGTTCAGAATACACGAGAGGACCATGTGATTGGGCCTGTCCAGACTCACTTCTCTCCGTTAATCTCCTTGGCGTTGGCATCGAAAGTGCGCCTCCACCTCCTGAGTTCGCTTTCCGGAACAGCAACAACTGCTCGTACCGTATCTACAGCAGTTTTTGTGATAGACGAAGAGCCTTCGGAATCACAGTGCGCCGTCGGGAGGATGCGGGACCACGACATGTTGTATTAGCTTTACAGCAGGCCGAAGAGTGCTCTTGCTGCTCTCGTTCTAGTGTGGTATTAATTACAGGGAATTTTTGGAAAGGAGCGAGAAAGGGTATAATGGCGGTCAGGGTGGTGGCAGACGCTGAGATGAGGGTAAGGACTGAAATGAAGCCAGCACGGCCTTTGCGTTGTTGGAGGGATCGAAAACTTTTGCCTGCGGGGTTAAACAACACCTCTAATAGGAATCAACACCATCATTTCGGCTGCCGCAAACCAATGAATTCCGACTACCATAGCCGTAAAACTCTAGTTCTACGATTGGTCAAATGCTACTTTGCGGGGCAGGCGAAAACTAATGCAGTACATCTCTTTGCTAGGCGCTACAGACCTGACGAGATGTAAACTAAAATCGTCTGCTATGCGGTGTCCGATTTTTTCTTCTATTCTCTGTCATAAGCGCCGGCATCAGAAAAAGGGACGCTCATACACTTGAGTAAAAGGACCAACCTGGCGAATATCTTTTGAGGCAGCTTCTGATTCGGTTTCTCGTGTAAAACAATGACAATGTATCATTGGCATCTCCTCGTACACTCCGCTCAAATTCCGCGAGTTGTCGACTAAAATGCCGCGGAACGCATCAAGAAAAGTTATCGCAGAATCCGGAAGGTTCATGACAAAATGCGTTATTGCCCGTCGAGGTGGCTTGTCAGCTTGTGCAGGGGTTGTTGGCGTTGCCAAAGATGTTTCTTGCCCGCTTGCAGCTAGTTTGAGGCTTCTTTTGCGATCCTTTTCTTCTTGGACCCTGCTGGGTTTTGGGCCTGCATATGGTTCGAAAGGCTCGTCATATACACGAGCAACACTGCTCCGGATGAAATCGCGACCGTCTTCGCATGACACTCTTACAAGGTCCGTTACCTTGTGAGCAGTGGCGGATCAACAGCAAATTGTAAGAGGTTAACCAAAATTGTAACTTACCCTATTATTTTTCACATTTTGAAGTAGGTATTTTGCGCTATTAGGATTCAAGTCGTTACCAAGGACCGCACATCCCTTTTTCGCAGCTGGGACAGCGAAAGGACCGACACCAGCGAAAGCGTCGGCAACGACGTCGTCAGGCTTAAAGGTCGACAC
The DNA here is from genome assembly GCA_015657495.1 of Crepidotus variabilis. Taxonomy (NCBI): domain Eukaryota; kingdom Fungi; phylum Basidiomycota; class Agaricomycetes; order Agaricales; family Crepidotaceae; genus Crepidotus; species Crepidotus variabilis. The sequence continues at coordinate 305,513 of MU157833.1, read as the reverse complement.
CAATCGCTCGTGTTCAGTATGCAGTCTCGAATTCCAATACACTTGAGTGAAATCGAAAGTGAACCGACAGTCCGCTTCATGCTACAAGTCCCTTTAGCGGGTTCGATAATAAAAATCTTGAAACCCACATGTTCCACCACGTATTCAGGTTCTCCAGCAAGCAATTCCATCTTGAAGAAGCGAAATTGGTGATCAATCGAGTTCAACTTATTTACAACTGTCTTTGCCCGTTTATTTTTCTATGACCTTGTAAACCTAGGTTAGGGCTGAACAAAATCGAGACTCACATCAAGGATTAACTGCCCAATAATGTGCTTGTAAGGAAGATATTCGTCGTTGAGGTTGACATGCGCTGAAACGATGTCAGAGGGGACCAACATTTGAACGTCATTCCCTACCAATGTGACCCGTCATTGCGAAACCGGTGGGAGCACCTTCGCGGAGTTCTTCAGGAAGAAAAGCATGAAGACACTCCTCTAGACATAGGCATGAGCAATAAGTGTAATGCGTAGTTGCTAAACTAATGTACCTGATGTCCAGTAGTCATACTCAAGATCGATCTTGTAGTCCACCAAGCCTTTAGCTTCTGCATCAAGAAATCTGCGCGCTTCCGGAGATATTTCAGCTAGCTTGCAAGTATCCAAGATTAGTTTCACTTCTCAACAGAGAGCATGTTCATACTCTGATTGGACATTCTCAACAGAACTAGTCGATCTCCTAAGGCGTTGGTTGGATCCGGTACGACGGTCTTCAGCTTTGGGAGGTCCATTATGGTTCTAAAATTGGCTTAAACCTAAGCTTTATAATATCGTGTTAAGATTCCCAATCAACGCACTCTCTCATTTCCTTCGCCTTCAATAACAAGCCAGCTTTTTCAGGCGAAACGCGTGCGCCAAGCACATTGAAGCTCTTCTTAAACGCGTCTCGGTTGAGTTTTTCTCGAGAACCAGTATAAGGTGGTGGTGAAGCATCCAGATAAAGATGACGATGCATTATCAAAGAATTTCTGAACCAAGGTTTGGTGCGGACAGAAAGCATATGAGGATCGGGTCTCGGAAGAAACGAAAATAGCTGACTTGGAAGCCTCACGCCTCGGTAAGGCTTATGTAAGCCGGCATACCAAAGATGGCAACTTTCATGTCAATGTCCCTGGGTAAAACAATGCGTTTTCAGAGCCTTTGATCACCACGAAATTTTCGTTGATGTGATCATCCGTCCTGCCACTTACCTGCCACTACTAACTATCCAACTCCTTTACCAATAATGGGTTCCTTGACTAGCAAGAGCATCAAAGCTCCAGAAGTTAGCGATCAAAACTTTCATACTTGTAACCTCTACGAGATCTGATTTAACTTTTGAAGGAGTTTCCTACCCAACTTCATGCATACTATGCATTATCCAGAGCCCTCTTGGACGGAGCTCCACATCGACCAGCACTTCCACTGGAGATTATTATCCAAGTTTTTGATGTAGCTGGTATAGCACGACCTGGTCCCACCAAGGACTTGGCTATCTCTGACGATTCGCATTTTCTGGTCAATGCAAACGACGCCGAAACTCAGCACACAACAATTCTTCAATCAGAGCCGATTACAAGCGACTGGCTAAATCAAGTAGTGCAGTTCCAAGTTAGTACCACGTCGCGAGATCAAGGTTGGGTTGGCGATCCCAACGCCGGAAACTGGAGTTGGATTGAAGTCTGGATTCTAACGGCAGGGCCCATTTCAGCTACTACTCCGGGTCAAACTGCAACGCCTCAGGAAAAGATGCATCCCGAAAGGTTGCTCAGGTGGATATCTCACCATAATACCCTTGCAGAGCGACAGTACGCTACGCACCAGGGCATTCTGTTTGAACCTGATCATGAAATTTGGTGCTACTTGGAGAAAGGAGATATCATTGCGGTCAAAGCCTGCTGTCGTTTCGGCGGATGGCAGAATGAAGTCAAACATTGCAGCTTAAAATTTTGGAAAAAATTTAATCCAACAAGTCTAGCGCTGTATTAGAGTGATCTGATACCACGTATACGATACATTTGCATCTCACTTAATACAACTATTCAAACCGCCTCAAACCTTCAATTCGCCCACAAAGTGGAAACTCCATGCATTACGTCAAGTAAATGTACAACGAAAGCCTATCAGTTTTATCCCTTTCAGATGTCAGTTATTCGCTTGAATTCTCCTTCAGTGTGGTCCCATACCACCTTCGCTATTCCCTGCTGTCTGAAGTTGGCTAGAATTGCCTCGGCTTTTGCGCTAGCACTCTCCCCGTCCCAGTCGATTGCATATACACCACTTCCACTCACGCCAGTCGTGCCTCGTGCGATTGCAGCTCCATCTGTCAAAGGGACTCCTGAATTTGCATCCTCGCCGGCAGCAGGGGAATACCTGGCGCTTGTTGCGATGAACAAATGGCGTGCTCCAGATTCTTCCTCGGATATGCTAATGAGCGGGCCAAGTATGATGAGAACTATCTGCACAATGGTGAACAATAGGCCTGTAGCATCTTTTCCCAAGTTCGTTGTAACGATCCCAGGAGACTGCTCGATAAAGCTCACGTCCGGGGCGCTTTTGGCAAGAGTTTCGAGGGCGAGAATTGACATAGAGGTGAGATGACCACGAAGGGCACGAAGCGGTAGATTTCGGGCTTGAAAGTCATTTATATGGATTTGACCTGCATGGGGTCCCCCTGAAACATTAATAACTCTGCGGAGGTCGGTAGCCTTTTGGAGGAGCGGTAAGAGGTTTTCGATGAATCGAAGTCGAGAATAGTATGCAAGAGCCGTGAAAAAGTGCAGACCCTCGGAAGTCTCTGAAAATATTTATCAGGTTAAAAAATCACGAAAATACAATAAATTACATACCTGTATGCATCAACAGAGATCTCGTAGATATAAAGAGCAAGTTCACGGCTTTCTCCTTGCTCCGTATCTCGCCACAGACATCGTCGACCGTTCGAATGAGGCTAAGGTCTGCCCTGATGAAAATATAGGTTCCCTCCGGATTGATTATTCTGCATTCTGCAGTAATACGATCTCCAGCCTCCTGCGAGCGTCCAGAAAAGTAGATACGCGGCTGACGAACATGCTTCGCGAATTGTTTGAGTGTCATTTCGCCAATGCCGCTAGTGGCACCGACAAAGACGGCGACCAAACGAGCAGGAAGAGAAGCCAAAATTCGAGCATTGGAAGAATGCACTTCGGTGAGAGAGACCATGACAAGCTTTATGGGATTTTGTGCGAGATAGCATAATGTTCAAGCTTTTGTGTCAAGTGAGAAACAGCCGAGCTCAAAGAATCTGACGCAAGTTGATCGGCCATCATAATATTATGTAATAAAATGGATCTAAATTGGTGATTCCCAGCCATGGTCATCTTCCCAGTGTTGGGCAGTCATGGCAATAACTAGCCATCTGTCAGTCAATAGTGATGACCCGAGTCATCATTCAGTTATTTAGCTAGTCATGTCGGGGTGGCCGTGCGAGCTTGTATATGCCAGAAGCAGTAATATCCGAGTCGTCTGACACGAGTTTTCCTAGCAACTTCATTTATCCCAGGCGCTTTCTCGTCCCGGTGTTAACCGACGCACTAGCCAACCAATTCTAGCGATCAGACAGTCATCACTGCTTGTGATCACTGGGGTCATGACTAGAGGCCGACATATAGCCAGAGTGATGACTGAGTTAAGGACTGAAACAACGCTGCCATCTTCTTCCTCATCTTTGGAAAGTGAACCGTACTTCAGAATAGGTTGAGCATACGTGCAAGTAAGTGTGGAAACATAAGAAGAATACTATATATTCATCGTCAATCCTTTCAGACATTTGTTATTCTCTTGAATTCTCCTTGAGTGTGGTCCCAGACCGTCTCCGACATCCCCTCTTGCCTCAAATTGGCGAGAAGTGCCTCGACATTCGCATTGGCACTCTCTCCATCCCAGTCTATTGAATAGACACCACTTCCACTCTCCCCAGTTGTACCTCGTGCAATTTCAGCTCCATCCTCCCAAGAAACTCCAGAATTCGCATTTTTATCAGCAGCCGGTGGGTATCTGGCGCTTGTTGCGATAAAGAGATGTCGTGCCGCAGACTCCTCTCCAGGAACGCTGATGAATGGCCCAAGAACGAAGAAAATTATCTTGATGATAATAAACAAGACACCTGTAGCCTCTTTGCCTATATCTGTTTTAACAGTGCCAGGGAATTCATGGACGAAGCTCACGTCCGGTGCGCTCCTGGCAAGAGTTTCGAAGGCCAGAGTGGTCATAGAGGTAAGATGACCACGAAGTGTACGGATTGATAAGTTTCGAGCTTGGAAATCATTTATGTGGATGAGACCTTCTTTGGTTCCCCCAGCGACATTGACAACACGACGAAGATCGGTAGCTTGTTGGAGGAGCGGTAAGAGGTTTTCGATGAATCGAAGTCGAGCGTAGTATACAAGGGCTGCGAAGAAATGTAGGCCCTCGGAAGTCTCTATAAAAGTTTATTAATTTATCACGCTAGAGGAATGAAGTAAAACACACACCTGTATGCATCAACAAAGATCCCATGGATATAAAAACCAAGTTCACGGCTTTCTCCTTGCTCCGTATCTCGCGACAGACATCATCGACTGTTGAAATGAGACTGAGATCCGCCTTGATGAAATTATAGGTTCCTTCTGGATTAATCATCCGGCACTCTGCAGTGATACGATCTCCAGCATCCTGCGAACGCCCAGAAAAGTATACACGAGGCTGACGAGCATGCTTCGCAAATTGTTTGAGAGTCATTTCGCCAATGCCACTAGTGGCACCAACAAAAACGGCGACCAGATGAGCAGGAAGAGAAGCCGAAATTCGAGCATTGGAAGACTGTACTCTATCGAGCGCAACCATTTTGTGGGGAAGAGGGCATGGTGTCAGGTTTCAAAAAGTTAAAAGTACTGAATGAGAACGGAACGTGACGCAATTGGCTCGGCAGTCAGGCACAATCAATGCCATCAGATGAGGCTACTATAAGCACAGGGGCTTCGACACAGCAGCTAATTCATGTGTCCGATCAACGAACTACTATACTTTAACATCGAACGAGCGCACTTTTAAGACTCTTATGACGGCTGTTTGTCTCCAGTAATTCTCTCAAACTCTCCACTGATGTGACTCCAGACCTTTTCTGCTGTTCCATCCTGTTTATATTTGGCCAAGAGCTCCTCGACGTCTTTGCTGGCACTTTCTCCATCCCATCCAACCGAGTACACACCTGTACTAGAAGATCCGCTAATTCTTTGTGCAGTGTGACTTTTCTCCCCCAAATATACTCCGGTATCTTCACCTGATAGGTACCGTGCACTAGTCGCGACATACAATTGGCGCTGGCCGCACTCTTCTTCCGGTACCGCTCCTGAGAAGTCAATCTTGGCACCTGGAACATCCCTCCACAGGTTTGTCCTTACAGTGCCCGGATGTTCGTGAATGAAGGTTACGCTCGGAGCGTTTCTCGAGATGAATTCGAGCATCAAAGTAACCATAGATGTAAGGTGAGGGCGAAGAGACGGTACTGGAAGTCCTCGGCCTTGGAAATCGCTCGTATCTATCATCCCTTCTTTTGTTCCTCCACCTACAGTAATGACACGACGAAGGTCGGTTGCCTGTTTGATAAGAGGCAATAGATTCAGGATGAATCGAACTCGAGAGTACAGATTGAGAGCCGTAATCAAATTTAGGCCCTCTGGTGTCTCTGCGTAGGTTTGTCAGATCTTCCAATGCATCAACGAAAAACAACCTGAAACCTTGACGCAAGACTCCCGTGCCAATAGTCAAAAACAGCAGGTTAATTGCCTTCTCTTTGCTCCGGAGATCGCGGCAGACGACGTCCACCGTCCGAATCAAACTGAGATCCGCTTTGACGAAAAGAAATTCTCCCTCCGAGTTGAGCGTCTTGCACTCGGATGTAATGCGATCTCCAGCCTCTTGAGAACGACCAAGCAAGTACGCACGCGGTCGGCGGGTATGCTTCGCGAATTGTTTTAAAGCCATCTCCCCGATTCCGCTGGTGCCACCGACAAAGACGGCGACCAACCCTTCAGGAAAAGAAGAAGAGATTCGAGCGTTGGACTCCTGAACTTCAGCAAGAGAAACCATGGAGTTCGACGTATGTTCAGAAATCCAGGGTGGCATATTTTTATACTTAAGATCTGTAAATGATCGAAGTGGTCAGTCAGCTTTAAGCCTTTGGATGACTAACTGGCAGCTGGTTAGTAATCGCCTTCAGGTCAGTCACAGCACTTGTGCCACGAAGGTGCCTTGGTTAGAAAGGTATTGGAGAAATTTGTTGTGTCTTGCTCATAAACCATAGCTTTATATTACATTCGAGAATTACTGTAGATCGTTCTTTAGCCTACTGGCTTTTGACGGGCTGAGCCTGAAATCATTATTCGGGCTCGGATATAGTCAGCACCACATAGATCAGATTTTCTCGACGCCAGTAATCCGCTTAAATTCTTCCTCTGTATGCGCCATTAATTTTGTCGTCATACCAGCTTCTCTATGGTTGGCCAAGACCAACTCCACTTTAGGATTAGCGCTCTCCCCATCCCAATCAATCGAGTAGACGCCGCTTCCATTTACACCATTTGTGCCTCGCGCGACCGAGTTCCCATCAGGTAGCGGCACACCGGCTGTGGCCTCTTCCCCAGTGCTTCCTGGGTATTTTGCGCTGGTCAAAATGTGTAGGTGACGGTGCCCCAATTCTTCTTCGGGGATGAAGACGAAAGGTCCGACCACAGCGAAGAAAGCCCTCATGGCAAAGGGTAAAAATCCTGATGCATCTTTGCCGAGATTGGACTTGACGGGACCAGGAAACTCGTGGATGAAACTGACATCTGGTGCACTCTTGGCCATAGCTTCAAGGCTCAATGTGATAATCGAGGCGAGGTGAGGACGAAGAGCTAGTAGTGACACAGTCCGAGCCGGGAAATCCGTAGCATCGACTGCACCTTCTTTGGTCCCACCAGCTACACTGACAACGCGACGTAGGCCGGTTGCTTTTTGGACAATTGGCAAGAGGTTTGCAATGAATCGAAGTCTAGCGTAGTACGGAAGGGCTGAGAAAGAATGCAGGTTTTCAGATGTTTCTGATACTGATGTTTCAGAATAAGCTTGCAGTCTCGTTTTTAAAATGACAGACCTGTGTGCAGTACCATTGATCCAATAGATAGGAAGAGTAAATTGATAGATTCCTCTTTGCTTTTGATGTCTCGACAGAGATCGTCCACGTTCCGAAGCAAACTGAGGTCCGCTTTGATGAAGACAAAATCACCTTCAGGATTCAGTGCTTTGCATTCGGCGGTGATACGATCCCCAGATTCCTGCGTTCGACCAGATAAGTACACACGGGGCTGGCGAGTATGCTTTTGCGAATTGTTTGAGGGTCATTTCGCCAATACCACTGGTAGCCCCAACGAAGACGGCTACCATACCGGCAGGAAGAGAGGAAGAGATTTGAGCATTGGAAGCTTGTAATTCAGCTAAAGAAACCATGATGTGTGAAGATTTGAAGCATCATGTCGCATACTGGTTTATATGTACACCACCATTTGGGCTTTAGCTGGTGGCCACCTGAAATGGCCGCCGTCACAACCAGTTCCTTCCCACGTGGATCCGCTGGGCTGGCAGCTTCCCACCAGCACAAATCGGGCTAATGGCACGCTGGCTCCAGGTGCCATGGCACAAAGGTGAACTCACAGCTGGACTTCAGGTGGTCGGCATGCTGGCATAGACCAAGAAGCCTTTTTGCTATATATAATATTTGTTTATTTTTCCATTTTTGAATCGGATTTAGGAGCTTCGGTACACATATTATGAATGAAACATAAATATATTGGCATTGCGAATAAACTACTAGCACTGTGGTAATATATATACGGTCAAGTAAGGGTCTGTTCGGCAGCAGGCGAGCGAGCGAGCGAGCGTGTGATGGCGAGTGTGATGGCGAGCGTGATGGATTCACAGGACCGGAACGCGTCTTC
>MU157833.1:190523-296347 GCA_015657495.1 Crepidotus variabilis | reverse complement strand
GGAGCTTGAACGACTTGTGTTATTTTTCATCTCGGATTGCTGGGAAGGTCACAACCAGATATTTAGCTTCGTTGAATCAATATTTTGGTATATTAAGGTTGTGAGCGTGATACTACAGTAGCTGTTGGAGGATTCTCAGGTAATTTGCATATTTTCTATTTTCTACGAGGAATGTATAATCAGGTGGCATATCCGGTTGGCCACCGGCTGGAGGAATGTCTGGGTGACGGCTGGGATCGGCCAGGTGGTCTTCCCCTGGCAATCATACGGCCGCTACCCATCAGTCAGCTGCCGAACAGGAGTGACTGTCACCTGCCATCAAGGAAATGCCCAATTGGTGGTGTAGGCCAGTAAGAGGTACGCAGATGGGCGGCAACTCAAAGTGATCCGGATGGCAGGTTCTCACGATTACTATCAGATAGGGGCAAAGCTTGGCAGCAAGTGACATTTCGACCAGCGGCCATGACAGACACTAGCCCACTGGCCTTGCCTTCGTCCGATATTCTAGCTCATATAACCGATGTTCACTGCCACCCAACCGACGCGCCTGGAGGCGTTTCCACGAGTTCGATGCAGCAGCTTGGCATACACATTTGTGCCATGTCTTCTGGGCCACACGACCAAGAGAAAGTCAAGGCTCTGGCTACTGCATATCCAGAGAAAGCAACACCTGCTTTTGGGTACCACCCTTGGTTTTGTCATCTAATCTCCACTGAACGTTCCTTGGGTCTGGAAAGGTCTCAGGGGATGTCAGAGAAGGAACGACACTACAGATATCTCTTCTTACCCTCCACAGAGACCTTATCTGAAGAGAAATCGCAAAAGCTTGAGGCACAGTTTATAGAGTTACTTGAACATCTTCCGGATCCTACGCCTATATCAGCTACGCTATCCACACTCCAATCCAATCTCGAGAGCTTTCCCAATGCAATGCTTGGCGAAGTGGGGCTGGATCGAATCTTCCGGGTTCCACTAGATTACTTCAGCTCTCCGCGCACATTGACGCCCTTTCAAATCCCTCTCGAACATCAGCTTGATGTCCTGGAAGCGCAGCTTGAGTTAGCAATAGAGCTGGGTAGGAATGTAAGTATGCATAGCGTAAAGAGTCAGCAAGCAACGGTTGGTTTGCTAGATAAAATACAGAAGAAACATGGGAAGGAGAAGTGGAACAAAATCAGTGTCGACATGCATAGTTGTGGGTTGAGCTCGGAAACCTGGAGGGATCTTGAGGTTGGGCAATCATCCGCTCTCTCTTGTATCCGAAACTGATCGAAACTGAGGTTAGAAAAGACATGCTAATGTCTTCATCTCCCTCTCCACGGTTATCAACACGAAACAAGCGAACCTCCGTGACCTCATCTCAAGATGTTCGCCCGACCGGCTACTGGTTGAGTCGGATTATAACAACATCGACATGGTGACGCCTCAGACGTGGGATATGGTTCAGTTGGTATCCGAAGTGCGAGGATGGCCGGTGGAAACAGAGTGGAAGGACGAAGGAGATATCAGCCCTGGTGATTTTGGGGTGATTCGAAGGCTCGAGAGAAACTGGAAAACATTCAGAGATGGAAACCATCCTGTGAAAGGGAAGAGTAGTAAAGTGATCGATTTTGGGTCCGAAGATTCAGAGTCATAAAAGTTGTGAATTCAAGCAGCCGTGTCGTTCAGAAAGTGAAAGGTGGTGAAAATGAAATAGTGGGATTAATTAATGCCAAAGGTAAGATAAAAGTATGATGCACAAAACACCAATCAAAACGCCCATTATAATTGAGTCTCTCCGCCGTCTTGACTTTATCATGGAAACAAGGTTGTTGATTCCGGGCATAGTACCTGTAGAATGGTTGAGTGGCATTTCTAGTGATTTGCTGGATACGTACCAATCACTTGAACCATACGATTATTAATGCCTGCTAAAGACGCCCGTTGTCTGGCAAACTCTGACCGAGTTTCGTAGGCTTGTCTGCGCAGAGAGGTTATTAGGGATATATGAAATGGACATGTAGCAATGCATACTCAAGAACGTCGTCTGTCATACGATGTGAACTGTCAATCCGTCCACGTTCTGCTAGCAGGGAGTCTGCAGCGGACGATTTGTACGCGCTATTTTCAAGAATGGCCCGTTTAGCATTGAATTTCTGAGTATAGTTTGCAAGCATTTACTCAATATCGTTCCGTACGCCAGACAGTAATGTTGCCTGATCGATAGCATGTTTGACATTGGCCTAACAAGAGTTGCGCATTTGGAATCCAATGCGTCGATCGAACCAGAGTTTTAGCGTACCTTTGTTCGCTTGAGTTCTCGTGCATGATCCAAATACAATTCCCTGTGTCTCTGAATTGCGCGCAGCATTGATTGAGACAAGAGGTCAGGACTCTGAGCCAGTTTCGACAACTGGTCGTTTATCTCTTCGAGCTAATTGGATAACGTGTTAGCTTCGACGAAAAAGACTCTCATCCTGAGGCGGCTCACCTTCAGTACCAGATCATCCAGTTCGCCCTCTAAATCTCTCCACCGCTCCGTTGAGCCCGAAGCCTCTATGTCTTGTCCCGGTCGTGCAACATTGTTCACAATTTGAGAGTACGAAGTGAGTTTGGCATCGAATAGATTCTCCAGTGTCCTGCACTGTCTATGAAGCTGGTCATAGTTTGACATAGCAAAAACTAGTTGTTGTTCAAGTCGAGACCAATAGTAGTTGAGCCGAAAGGCAATAAAAGCTAAGGGTATGCGCGCAGTAACAGTGCAAGGTGTCCAGAGAGCTGACGCTGCCGGCCAGACAGAGCACGGCCACCACCATTGTCGGCAAGTCCGTTGTGCTAAATCGGGATTGCTCTTCTTACACGTGATCTTGATACGCGCCAACAATGACAGACGCGCGCCACCTCGATTGGGGACGGAATCAGCAAGTATTGCAAACAGAATGACGTAAGTTGTAAAGTTTTCGACTATATATCGAGTAGAAGGTGTTATCTAAACTAAATGACCTTTATTCGTACTTGCACTCAAACTCATCGCTATCGTTTGCTACTACAATCCAGAAATTTAACCACTATGACATCTCAAGTCGATTCATCCCTTAATTCTGCTGGGCTCAAGCCTGAAGAATCGAAAGCTCTCCAAGATCGCTCAGCTCAACCTCATGAGCAGCCTGTAATCACTGCGATAAAAGAGGTGGGTCGAACTTGACAACGGTTGATCGAACAATAAATGATATCTGGTTAGATGTACTCATGTAAACCCACTGCGGTAAGGACCAGATAAATCCATTCAGGTCCATAAGTCTGAATAATATCAGACCACATTTAATGTCTATGCAACGGACGCTGTCTTCCATGATCCCATTGGAATTGCACCAGGTCGAGAATCGGTTCGAAATCAATTTATTGCTTTAGCAAAGGTACGCGTTTCCGCAGTAGTTGTTTGCGTCCACCCATACATTTTACTAGCTTTTCCCTCGAGCTGATATCCCCAAATTCCGTATCCTTGAGAATCCGCCAACGGTTCCTCCCAACACTATCCTCATTGACCAAGATGTTGCGTACTTCAGGGATGCAAATGCTTCCGCCCCGACCAAGACTGTTAACTCTTTGTTGACACTCAAGGTTGACGACACGAATAAAGTAATTTCTCACAACGAAGAATGGGATCACTCAAAAACAACTACTGGAGAAGATGGTTTCTTTGGCATGCTGAATGAACATAGAAAGAAGATCACTGCAAAATTGACTAACGTCATGCTGGGCGGTCAGGACGGCGAGAAGGCCAAGAATTAGAAGATTACAACCTCGCACATTGTCATCCATGACATGAGTAATCAGTGTCGCCCACAGATAGCATGTACAATATATGATACAAGAAGTGTTTACATTCATCAAAAGCCAAACCACGATTTGGCGGATTGTTGAGCTGCCAAACGCCTCGCCTGTTAAAACGCATGAGTCAAATCATAGAGTAAGACCTCGTCATTGAAGACGCACCTGAGAGACCATATCTTTGCTACCCTGCTCCAAATTCTGAAAACGTTCTTCAAGATCATTCAACATTTGGCTAAACAGGTGTTTTTAAATCAGCTGCAAACACTGGGAATTAATGCCGATCTTACCCTCTTTCGTTCAGAGCACCTGTGAGTCTACTATACACGTTGGTTTGCATAGCAGCTGCACCTGCAGCAAACCCAGAGATGGATGATTGACCTCCAGCACTTTCGCCTTCATCTTCTGCAGCCGCTCTGGCCTTTTCGGCAGCGATTTTCTCGGGCATGGGTCGGTCAGGGCCTCCAACTACCAACGAAGTCATTCAACTGAGAAATATCGCCTCAACTACGAGAACTGAGATAACTTACGTAGATCGTCGATCTGGGCCCCGGTCTTGTTACCACCCAAGCCAAGCCACGAGCCAAAATTTATGCCAGCTTGAAGGAGTGTAGCAGGCCCAAGCGATACAGGTAACGGTTGGCTGGGTACGGCCATCCTTGTTGAAGCGAAGTCGATGTCCGGGAGAGGATATGCTCTTCGAACATCGAAGAAAGTGCCATAGGTAAGGCCGCCCACGAGGACGTGAGGCGAATGTCCACCTCTGGCATTTGGACCAGGGGGTCTCCAAGCGATGAAGTCCCCTCCTTCGTCAATACTCAGTGACCTATGAGGCAAGATATAAACAAAAGAGCAAGTAATATGCTGTTGGCCACTTACAGAGGCGATGGATGCAGTAGTTTGATGTTGGTGATGTGTTCAAGGTAAGGCAAGGAATAGATCAAGACGCCGCTCTTTTCTGTCTGAATTACGAGCGCTTGTGCACCTGGATAAACTTAGCATGGCCTACTTGGACGATGCCAAAGGTTGACTTACCACTATGCGAGACAACTTGCGAAGTAATTGCATTACCGGCCTTGCTACCCCACTCAGTCTTTGCTAACTTCTCGCCATTTACACTTGCGGCCACTCTTGCACCTTTAGTACCCACTGAAACCAGTATGCAAGCCGGTGCCTCTGTACTGACTTTATCGTTTCGAAGTGCGGCGGCAAACCGAGATGGTGTTGCTTTTAAAGAAAAGCCTTTCCGGATGTCAAGAACAAATGTTCCATCAGTAAGTGGCTCTACAAATCCTCTAAATGGTATAGCTTCTTTTTGGACATTCCAGGCAGCAGGAGTACCAGAGCCCACAAGAGTATAAATTTCACCGTCCCCGGATTGACGGAGAGCCAGCAGACGAACTCGGAGTTGAGGGTCTAGCTGAACGTCAGAGAGCGGAAAAAGTAAGAGAATGACAAAGAGAAACACCTTTCTCAATCGCGCAGACAGTCCATTTCAAGGACTTGACGATATCGGGCTCACCGCGGGTGGGGCTCGTTGAAACGTGTATGCCTGAGAGATGTTTCCGTTGCTTCGAGTCGCTTTCATGATTAAAGATAACGCGAGGACCTCGCATATCTACGATGGCCATAAACCCTCGACGGTAAGAAATTGCCAAAAAACCTAAGCAATGTCTCAGTGAATAAGGATGGTCAGCAAGTAGAATGAACTGAGCTCACCAACGTCGGAAAGGGAATAAGCTTCGACCGGTCCTTTCTCAGCATCAAATATAAAGTATGGTTCTATCTTGCTGGCTGGATCTGGAAGGCGAATGTGATCCAGGAAGATAAATTCTGTGTTTTCATGAGCTCTTGGAGGCGCGGATACCTCTGAGTGCGCAGGTGTTTCGTGATATATCAGAACCTCGCCCGAATCGAACACAACTGCGACCTCTAGAGCATCGATAGCTACTTGAACTGAAGCAATAGAAAGACTATCTAGAGAATTTCGAAGGCTTTCTTGGAAGATAGTATCGTCGTAGAGCAGTTCAAGTTCGATTGACATGCTTGGTACAGGATTCGGCCAGGCGCATTGATAGGGTGCGTTCCCGGTTGGAATGAGCAGCGTCGTGCTCAGGTCAAAGAATCGAATGGAGAGATCTTGGTTGTAAGCCATCAAAATTCGTCGAGGTAGATATTTCGACATTTTGAGTTCGTTGGAACGGCTTGAATCCGGGAACGCTTTCCCACCTCTCAATTGCAAGGCCAGCGAGCCCGTGTTGTTCTCGGCAACAAAGTTGTCATAAACGTCGTTTTCAAGAGTGAATAGACAACCTCCCAGGACGCCAGCGTGCCCGTTGGCGATGATAAATGGCATTTGAAGTTCTTTCGGTGGTTGAGACTGAACCAGATGTCGGGGAGATTTGGGTAGGGGTGTCGGCGGTAATGGACTCTTCATCGAAGTGGGAGATGAGGGTTCGTTTGGTGGTTCATCTAGGCCTGTCTTGGACTCGGGTTGAGCTGGTTCTGGAATTTTGACTGCAACAAAGCCTGGTGGAGGCATCTCAAAGGCAGTTGTGGTTCTCGTTCCTTCCACATCAACGATCAGTAGCATGGCTTGTGGATCGAAGGTTCCACCGAAATGAGGGGAGTTCTTTGGCATAACGAGGTAATCCTGTACGATGCCGCGAGTTTGGTAGAAGTAAGTCTTGTTGGGAGTCACAGCCTTGACCATGGCCTGACGGAAAACTGGATGAAGCTTATTTGATGGAGGAGTAGTCGGAGGTTCTTGAGGGTTGAACGGCGGTAGCGCGAAAATGTTGACACCAGGAGGTTTGCCGATATCGAGGCCACCCAACACAGTCAAGATCGTCTCACCACCTCTTGGGTCGGATGAGTTGGTAAAACCGCTCCATGAAAGCTTGAAAATGGGTTCTCGTGCAGGTATCGATTTTTGAGGGCTTCCGTTCTGATCCAAGTGAATTTCGAGTTCGTTTGAGTCAACCAAATGGACATCCGCTCCGCCAATAGTACGGACAGTCAATGGTTTATCATCGTCCTCGACTGCCCAGAATGCGAAGGAACCATCTGCATAACCGACGGCGAAGAAATGTCCTGATGGGTGAACTGAAATGCTGGTCACCATCATGCGTCGAGGAGTTAGAACATCCTACACTATTTTAGCCAGAAGCAATGCAATAAAAGAATGGCTCACCTCCATCACATAGCCTGCTCCTCCAGGTGCCCCAGGGGGTAGAATAAGATCGTACACTCGAACTGTACTTTGATCCGTCTGGTCGGTGTGATAAGGTTTTGAAGTTTAGCAAAGTGAAGATAGTACCCACTAAATTGGTAAGGACAACGCCACCTCAAAATGGAAAGTCAGCAGCAATTCATCGGATAGTACAAGGAAAATCACCTGCATATGCAACAAACAAGAGATTCAGATCTCTTGGGTGAATTACAGTGTCGACAGTGTTTTGTCTACGGCTAGTTATGTGCAAACGAAGGTGCTCGAAGAATAGGTAGCTTACGGTGTTGGTTGCTCTAGTGGAGGTACACCACTGGCATTCAGCTCCTCTTCATAGAGCTTCCACATATTCGGCATCGTATATGGTGACTTGCGAAGGCAGGTCATATCATAGGTTCGAATTTCTCCGTTTTGCAAAGCCAGGAATGCCTAGGATGCCACTTGTTTAACGCACGCCAATTTATGCAGGGGCATACAAACATGGGTGTGTGATGGCGATAAAGTTATCGAGCTATAGGAAAGTCAGACTTGTCCGTATCTTCATGTAGGAAAAATATGACAGACTTCGTTGGGTCAAATCGTGCAGAAGTAACCAGCTTTGGGCGACCAAACTCAAGCAAATTGTACACATATAAACAGTTTTTGTCGTCTGAGATTGTCAATACAATTTTAATAACCTAATGGAATAACCGCACCAAGGCAGAGTACGAAGTACGTCGATGAAGAAATTTGAAGGAAGCTAACAGCCACAGGTTCTGGCAAGGAAATTTTGGACTCAACGCATGCTCCTCCAAAAAGGTATATATCTCCAATAGCGGTACCTGAGAAACACTTAATGTTCAGTGAACTGCGATGTTACGGTACGAAGAGTTTACCAATGCCCAAGATGCCGGCGATTGGTTCCACGGCAAGCGCGGTGATGTTAAGTGGGAAGTTGAAAGTTCGAAGGGAGCCAACCTTCCAATCTTCTTCCTCGGCTAGGTCAGTTGAGAGATCCGCCAGGACTGCACCATGGTGTTTGGAAAACATGATTATTTTGGCATGGATGATAGAGCCGTGTGGTTGTTTGTTGATCTGATCATCGACTTCGGCCTTCGGTCCGACTCACGATGGAATGAAGATATCTACTACTTATGAATGCATAGATACAATACAAATGCATAAAGGACTATAAGGATACTACATAATGTGCATAGAAAAAGAAAACATGTAGCCCATGGTCTGATCAATCGCCACCTCCAAAGAAAGTTCGTGACCCAGAGGGCCGTTCAGGAGCCTGTGACGATCCTCGAATTTTCCCAAGCCAACTACGTTTCGAGGATGGTTTCGCTGACGAGTTTGGCATGGGTGGAAGAGAAAACGGGCTGTTCGTCTTCTCGGATATATGGTTATTGCTTGCAGGGGGTGAAGGCCGCCTTGGAGATGGCATCGGTATTGTGGGTCGGTTCTGATTGCGGTTTGGAGTGAAGCCAGACTGCAAACTACTCAATACACGTCGAACACGAGGAGTTCGACTTTCTGCGTCCTTGCCATCAGGTAAAAATGCTTGTGTTGGGATGTTTTCGCCGCCTTCAAAGTCGTCTGGAGCTGAACGTTTCCGTCCGATAATTACTTCCGTGGGTAATGGCTCTCTGGGTGGTGGAGGTAATTGCTCAGGTGTACGGGCTTTGAATACGGGCGCAGGTGCTCGACTTCGCTCGGGGGTCTTCGGACGACTTAATGAGCTGGAGCTGGAGACAGCTCTTGAAGGAGGTCGGCGAGAAAGTGAAGGAGGTGGCTCGACGGGTGAAGGTGGGACAGATGATCTTGAGGCTATCGAGATTGTAGCTGCTCGAGGACGTGAGGAGCTCGCAGTTGAGGGTGGGGTATCGGCTGCAGGAACAATGGATGCAGTCACAGGTGCTGAAGGAATGGGAGCGGCCGTGGCTTTGGCAGCATTGAGTTTGGCTTGTAGGTTCTGGACTTTGCGATTCAGGGATTCAACCTTCGTAGAGAGTTTCTTCTTTTCTTTGAGCATTCTGGGAAAGAATTGTCAGCCACGCGACTGTACACATGCCGTGCAGTACTCACTCAAGAACACGGTCGTCGTTGGCCTCAATTTCAGCGCACTTAGCTTTGAGTAATTCTTCCATTTCATTATTACGCTCCTCGAGCTCTGATAGGGCACCTTCGAGGTTAGGTCTTGATTGTAGGTTCGATAACTCTCGTTGGAGTTCAGTTGTTTCTCGTTTATGTTGAGCATTCTGTAAGGAAAGGTTGACCTCTGCAGCTTTGCAAGCCTTCTCGGAACGAGCAAGGTCCTCTCGCAGACGCTCTAAGTCGCCCTTAAGAGTAGAGTAAGTATGTTCACTATGACAATGTTATCAGAATTTGTGGTTTAAGACTGGCCAATAGCGCACCTGTCCTTGACTTGTGACTCGAGATAACGGTTGAGAGACTTAGACTTCTGGACTTCTGCTTCAAGGGTAGTCAAATCCTGTTGCAGTGCCACCTTCTCATCCTCCAGAGTTTGCATGTGCATCTCCCGGTCTTCGAGCTGAGACCGAATATCCTCTATCTCTTGTTGCAGCGCCTGCACTTGTTGCTCAAGGCTCGCCATCTCGTCTCTGGCACTAGCTAGGTCCGCTTCGCGATCCTCCAGCTCTCTTTCGTGGCATTCTGCTACATCTTGCAAACGATCAGCAAGGCGAGCTGTCTCGAGCTTAGACATATCCAGTAAACGTGATTCCTCCTCGAAACGTCCCTGCAGAGTGGCGAGCTTTATTTCGAGTTCTTGTTGACTAGCATCATGTTCTTCTCGAAGACGTGCGACAAGACCTTCTTGGTCCGTGCGCAACTGCTCGAGCTCCTCTTGAAGCTGATTTTTGGCTACCTCAACGAATTCACGATCCTTGACGGCGATCTCGAAGTCCTGCGAAGCTTTGCTTAGTTCAGTTCGTAGGACGGAAATCCTATCAAGGCCGGCCTTCTCAGCAGTTTCAAGCTGTTGTTGGCGGTCTTGATGCTCAAGGAGCGTGGACTTCGTGTCAGCAAGCTGTTTCTCTGCCTCGACTAAGTATAACCTGTTCTTCTCCAGAACAGCGCGATGGTCCTCAGAGCTAGAGTCAAGCCGGATCTGAAGTTCCTCGACCGATCCTTGGCTTTGAACAAGACGCTCTTGGAGAATTGCTAGCGCTTCGGCGTGTTGGAGCCTGAGTTCTACAACAGCCCTTTGTGCGTCTTCTTGTTCTGCGCCAACGCTCGCGACAGATTCCAGACGCATCTCTAGCTCGGTCTTTTGACGTTGAAGGTCACGAATGGTAGATTCATGGCCCTGAGCGTGAATGGCGGAAATTTGGGCCTCTAATCGGCCAATGTCGCCTTGCAACTGTTCTTCGCGTTCCAGAGCCGCCTTCACTTCGCTTTGACTCGCTAATACTTCGTTATTTGCACGCTCTAGCTCATCACGATATTGACCAGATAGCTGGGTGAGCGTCTTGAGAGCAGACTCCCTATCGTCCAACTGCAGCAGCACCGCCTCATGTTTGATATCTTGATCCAATAACCGTTCCGCTATTGTCTTAGCTTCCACTTTAGACCGACGAATTGCTTCACGAGCGCGAGAAGTGGTATCAACCACAACTGCAACTAACTCCGTTACCAAGACCTCGTTTTCGGTGTTCGCTTCAAGTTCTTCTTCCAAAGCCTCTATACGAGTCAGTGCTTCATCTCGTACCTCTCTCGCGTCCGCACAATCTTCAACCATCGCATCCTTTTGTGCTGCCATCATTTCAAGCTCGGCTGTCATTTCAGTTAGCCGCTCTTCCTGTAGACGGAGGTTGGTCTCCAGTCGGCGAATGTCGTGTTGGTGTATACCAATTTGTTCGGTCCTCCGCATGACTCGAGCTTCGAGCTCTTCAATATGCTGGCGAAGAGTACGGGTGGCCTCATTAGAAGTCATTGTGGATAGTTGATGGAATTGGAGGTTGGTGTAGCGGCTTTCGGCACTGTTGAGTTCATCTTGTGCATTCTGGAGATCCGTAACAAGGTTCGTGACCTGCAAAGCAAGGGAGTCGCGTTCAGATTCGAGATCATCGATATGGCCATTAAGGTCGTCAATCTCGGCCCGTAGCTCATGGTGGTCGGCGGACGCTGCTCGCTCTTGGAGCTGGGCTAGGAGGTCGTCACGGTGGCAGGTCATCTCTTCTAGATAACGGAGGGAGACCTTGTATTTCTCTCCTAACACTTTCATGGCATCCTTGGCTTCCGCGAGCTCGACGGAGTGATATGAAGAGCGCTCGCTTTCGGAAGTCAAATGGTCCAAAGTGATGGCCAGACCTTGTGAGTAAAGCCCGAGTCGTTGAATATATTCGTCTCGGCAACGAAGAGCTACAGCGTGTCGTTTTGTTGTTGCGTCCAGTTGGGCATGGAGTTCATCCATTTCAGTCTTGATTTGACCAAGCGTGTTGATGGTATGATTGCTCTGCGTCGTTACAGAGGCAGATAGAGCAAGTTTCTGCTCCAAAGCTTCGATTGCGAATTTGCTCTCAAATTCGAGGAATTGTAGGTCGCGTCGAAGGTTGTCGCGTTCCCCTCGGAGTCGATCAACGGCCAACAGAAGCTTTTCGACTTGTCCGATGGTGTTTGCATCAGTATCCATGGCATGGGGTTCAGGTTGTGGAGGCTGAGACGATGCCTCAGGCTCCAATGAATCCATGTCGATGAGACAGAAAGTGTCGTTGGAAAGAGGCGTTTCAGGTGACTCGGAAGACCTTTTACTGCTGTAAGATTACAAGCATAAGCTAGTGCATCAAAAGATATACTTACTTCTCTTCCATGGTTTTAATGACGCGTTCCTTCTGTTCAAGATTTGAAGTTAGGTAGGCAGCACCTTGGCGAGCATCATCGAGTGCGTCCAAAAGCTGCTCGTTCTCCCTCACCGCATCTACCAGTTTAGTTTCAGAAGCTATTAGTCGGCGTTGTTCGTTCTCCAGCTGTAGTTCAAGTTTCTTGATCTTATCTTTCAACCTCTTCGAATCGGCAGCTCCTCGACATAGTGCCTCCAGAGCGTCGATCTTTGCGCCATCCTCTTCGATCCTCTTGAGAAGCTCCTCTTCGCGATCGTTCTCGCCACCTTGCGTCCTCAGAAACTCGAGTTCCTCGTCTTTATCTTCTAGCTCTGCCTGAAGTGAGTCAAGCTGACTTTGCCATCTCCTCTCAGCAGCAGCCCTCTCGTTGTCAGATTGGTTGCATTCCTGTTTTGCGCGTGATAATTGCTGTGAAAGTTGATGGATCTCAGTCTCCTTAGCGGCGAGCTGAGATTTGAAATCGTTAAGATCTTGCTCCAGAGTTGTGATTCTGAAGTTCGAAAGGGATGAGGAGCGAGGCCGTGAAGGGCCCAAGCGCGTGGGGGCTACTGGAGGTAACTGTGTGACGTTCTGAAGGTTTGTTTCCAGCTCCCGAACCCGCGCCTCGAGAATAGATTTATCCTTTTCTAATTTCAATCCACGAGCTCTATGTTCGTCCGATGTATGTGACAGTTGTTCAAGAGTGGCTTCAAGGTCTCGGAGTTCCAGGCTACTTTCTTTGTTCTTCTGAGCCGCGTTTGTTAAAGCGACTTGGGTGTTCTCTGAAGCTATCTTCTCGTTTCGTAAATCTTCTGAGCGCTGTTTCAAATCGTCTTCTAATTGTAGAGCTCGTTTCGTCTCGAAATTTAGCTAGAGAAGAAAGTTTAAGCGGAATTCTAACGTTACTACACCAGTCAAGGCACACCTTGTGTAGTGCTTCGTCAAGTCTTGCTTTGATGTCTTCCAAGTCTTGGGCTTGTTTCCGTAAGCGATCCTCCTGAGCAACAATTTGGCCATCTATTTAAGGAGGGTAAGCCACCTAACAATTCGAAAACGAATAATAAGCACTTGCCTTTGCTTGCTAATTTATCTCTGAAATTGCGTGTTTCTTCTGAGACGTCATTTGCCCCGAGATTCCAGGTGGACATACCTGCCTTCGCGAGCGGCACAGAGAAGTTCGAGGACGTAGTATAAGGCCAAAGTCTTTCCACAACACAAACATGGTTCGCGCGACAGAGTCACGTGTGGTTCAACGACGCGTCGTGGGAGACTATGTCAGGTGACTTTCTATTGCCGCTCTGGAATCCGCCTCCTGTCTACTCCTCATGCCCAACGGAGAACATTGGATACGGTAGAAGTTTTCATCTCGCTGCATATACTTGAGTCTCTTTCTTCTACGCGTTGAATGACTTCTAGCCGAATGGGAAAGGTTACCCGAACTCACCTCCAAGCCTTTTCTGTCGACGTTTGAAAGTTTCAATCTATGTTCATCTGGCTTCCTAGCTCTGAGACTCTGAGACTCCCCTTCGTCATTCTTGCTCTAGAATTCGACTGTAGAGACAACTTTCTAGTAAAATCTCTAGTATCTTCTTTCCAGCTTATGAGATAGAACCGAGATGAAAACGGAGGAACAGTATGCGGATTCATTATTTTTACGCCTTACGTCCGGTGGTGGCGCCTAGGCGAAGATTGTGGTTTTATTCTGCTGGATGTTCGCGATGCCGCCGACGACGGGAGATAAACGTGTCGAATGACTCCAATGGGGACTCAAAACATTTCAGGTTCTGTTCCCGAACTGGCCGCAAAGCTTTCATCTTTCCAGACGATCGACGCAAGCGGAAACGCTGATTGCGTAGTTTACCCAATTCAGATCCCCGACTAAAGAATGTTGCCGAGATATGTGGCACCGTTGTTCGCTGTTTGTCACAGAAAGATCGGGTTTTGTCTGCATATATAACACTCTTTTGTTTCACTGCTGGTTCCCATCGACTTTCTTCATTCTCTATCATCATCCTCTAGTACGCGATTTTGCCCCTGTGTCGAAATGTTACTGAAAAAAACCTTTGCAGATTTCATGACACTCACAACCGATCAGACAAACAGAACCGCCAATGGCGTTCCTCCCGCTATGTCTGCAGCACCATCTCGAGTGACGCTCCAGCTTGGTCATCTACCAAGCAAGAAAGACATGAAATCTCAATGGCCACGCACGCCTACGAGGGTATGTAAATCAAGTTCTGACAGTGGCAGTTACTAACTATATCGTTCTCGCCCTTGAAGATTGACCCTAATAACCCCCCGTGGCCTGCCTACCGTGGATATCACGAATTTTCATTCGCCCATGCCACCATGTCGAGCCGCCTTCCGACGATCTTGGGTAAGGCCGTTGACGACACCATTACCACTCTCAACACCGAATCGTCGGAAGAGCGTATTGTTGATCTCGTTCAGTGCATCGATCGAATGGGCGAGCTTATGGCTGATCTCAGCGGAAACGCCAAGCTACGACCTATTATCGACGACGGTGAAGCAGATGTTGCCCTTTGGAATAAAGAAATCGCCAAATATTTCCAAGGTATTTGAATGCTTCGAATCTGGTACTTCGTTTGTTAATCACATCATTAGGCAAAGATTTCATGAATGCGCCATGGTTATTCGCCGAAGCTTACAAGTATCGCCGCTTGCATGAGTGCTTCAGCGTCAGCAAGTTCTGGAAGGATTATGATGTTTTCTACCGCCAAAAGGTAACTGATACGCGGTTGACATTAAACATTATCTAACCTCCTGTAGTGTGATACCTTTTCCCGCTCATCTGATGCGGTATTCGAGTTATCCACTCGATTTGCCGAGCCTTTCAAGATTGTAGATAATCTCTCCGCTGATGAACGAGCTGAGGCCGAGCGCCTCATGTTCCTCGAGCTGACGCAAGGTGGATATGACGGGTATTTACAATCTTAAATGGGTTCTAATCACATTATCCTTTCTCTATAGTCTGCCTCTGGGGCAATTCGACCGATCTATCCCTCCTCATCAACATGACTGAAGAGCAAATCAAGTCTCTGCAGTCCACGGGTGGTGATCATCTCGCTGCAACTGAGAAGAATATTCTTGGAAACCACCTAAACCGCTTGTGGGACCATGTCAAGCAACTTCGAAATAATACCGGCGGTCGAGTGGATTTTGTTCTTGATAACGCCGGATTCGAACTTTACTGTGATTGCGTATACGGTATGTTGAAGCCCTTATTTCTCGAAAGCTGCGCTGAGCTATTTTACAGCCGATTTCTTGCTTCAGAGTGGACTCGCTACAAATATTTATTTCCATGGAAAGCGATACCCCTGGTTCGTTTCCGATGTTACCAAGAAGGACTGGGAGTGGCTGTTGAACACTATGGTTTATGGCCAACTGTTCCCCAAAGCAAGTGAGGCAGAGATTGAGTCGCTTCGTCGTCTGGGCGCTCGATGGAAGGTATGTCCTCCGCTAACTAGTATTGAAACACCTGGTCTGATTATATTCTTAGCAATACGAAAAGGAAGGCAAGTGGGTGTATGAACAACACCCTTTCTGGTGTACTGGCTATACGTTCTGGGAGCTTCACTCCGAAGCACCTGATCTTTTTCTCCACCTTTCTCGCTCCGACTTGGTTATCTTCAAGGGCGATCTTAATCACCGCAAATTGACTTATGATTGCGCCGCACCTGCCAGCACACCCTTTGATGTCGCTATTGGCTCAATGGCCAGCGCTGCCGGTGCTCCTGTGATTGCTAGTTTGCGGACTATCAAGAGCGATGTCGTCGTCGGTCTAGGACAAGATGGCGATGAGCTCGCTGAAGAGCTTGACAAGAAAGAGCCAGGATGGAAAATCAGTGGGAAATATGTGAGTGTTTATTCCGGTGTTCGTTTAACGTTACTGACCGTTCTTCCAAGGCTGTTGTCCTTCTCTCGGAGGGTCGCCCGGGAGAAAAGGTTCGATTCACCTAGAAGTTCACTCCGTGGAGCATAGAACCTCTTAAAAGACAGCGATATCTGCATAAATTTATGTATTCTTTGTTTCTCAGCACATATCTGTATAAGACCATCGCATTTACCAATACCAATAGAGAGCAAATACCAAGACCATTTCCCTGCCTTTGTTCAGAGCTTGTGGCAATATCACAGGGAAAATTTGATTATGTATTAAAACGTGTCTATGTACCATGGCCCTCGACTGTGAACGTAACAAAATCCAACAACGAAGTGTAACTACAGTCTACAGAGATAATTAGGTTGTACAACACCTGTGCGCAAATTCAGAGCTTTCGTGCCTGGCGAGTTCAATAATCAATCAAGGTCTTCGGACCAACTTCCAGGTAGATGATCATTGTTTCTTCTTGAGGGTTCTGACCCCCGACGCTGAGGGCCCTGAGGTCCCTGGATAGGAGATCTCCGAGGATCTGGACTTCCGGTCCCATGGTTGTGTGTTGCGTGATTCTGTCCGTGGCCTGTAAGCCCTCCAAAGAGCGACTGGAATAAACCAGCACCCGATCCATGACCAGACCGCTCTGAAGGCCCTGGAGAATATGGTGGTCGTCCGCTGCCTGACGGTCCACTTGGACTACTGCCCGGATGCGGTGGTGATCCATGCTGATCTGGCTGAGGGACTAAGGCGTATCTAGTGATTTGATTAGATAAGATCACGAAAGTGGCTGAATTTCGCCCTTACCGGCAGACGGGACAAGTACCGCTGGATTTAAGCCACGGCAGAATACATGGCTCGTGAAAAGGATGTTTGCAAGGGAGGGTAATAACAACCTGCTCGTCTGGATCATCGGTTCCAAGCTTGAATTGGTCTTTGCAGACAGCACAATCTTTTTCTAGCATCGGAGCTGTGGAAAGATTTATCAGACAGAGCAGTGATGTTAAACAGTTGACAGGACGTACATCCTTCGGTCAACACATCTCGAGGTAAGTTCTCTGTCACATCTTCAGTGGCGGGAACCGGCCTATGTGAATTAGAATTCTCCATTATCTGAGTGATTACCTGATCCAGTGCTAAGATATCGATTAAAACTGAAGTTCGTTGCACAGCAGCGAAGCCACAGACCTTCTTGGTTAAACACATAATCTCCCATCCTTCCGCTTTCCGCATTTCCGAGGCCTGGATCACGTCCACCCAGCAGCGCTGTGAGATATTGGGCCATTAAGACACCGCCGATTGTTGGTCCGTCATTTCCATGGCGAGGGCCCGGACTGCTGGGGCCTGAACCTAAAAAACTATTTCGGGTTTAGCAAACAAAGATAGAGAATGTAAGGGGCACTTACTCTGTCATGTTTGGTACAGGAGGCCTAGGTGGTCGATCTGGCCCTCTTCCTAACGTGTTCGCTCCACCCATTCTTATGGTTCTGCCGTTGGAACCTCGCACTTCAAATGTCATCTGAGCCTCAAGGGTTAGTTACAAAGGTGAAGCAGAGAGAGGATGTCTTACGCCCGAACCTCCACCTGCTCCTGGGGTTCTATTATTCGGGTTCATTCCTCGTTCCATCAAAGTTTGCAGTCCCACTAAGCAGCGCCATGAATCATTGACCTCCAAATTCTGTAGAAGATGTCGGACATACTCAAGAAATTATCCATTTGTGGGTTGTTGCCTCCAAGGATAGTAAACGGGTCATCTTCTTGGCCAAATTGTCGCGGATCGTCGGTAGGATTTTCCATCTAATCATGAAGCGCGCATGAGATCATTACCTCATTATGCTTCTCTCGGAACTGGGAGGCTGACCTTTTCGACGAAGGAGCCATGACATGAGGCGCATACTGGGTCTGGCACCTAAGAGATGTCCAGAAATCAGGAGAGAGTCTACGTCGTGAACACAGTTCTGCACACCATTAACGGTCGCATTTCAGCGTGGCACTGAACAAGGTTACAAACTCCTTTAACGCAATATAAGATAAGCGAAACTTCAACGTACTTCATGGCAATACCATAGCGGTTCTCTGGAAGACATCTTTGTGTTGCAAATACGGAGTAAAGGATGGTGTTGGATGTAGAAGTAAAAGTAACGAAGGCTGTGGCCTGCACTTCATCCCGTTATGGCACCGATATGTCATGGTGAGCGGTGACAGTCATGATCGTTATGTCACGTTTTCAACAAGCCGATTTCTTTTCTCCTGAACCACCATGGTAACGTCCTTTGGGTGAGTAAACAAGTTACTTTAGTCTTCAAAGATGATTCCTGTTCCCTATTATACGACTGCACAATCAGTGCTATGAGATCTTGCATCGGGTTTCACTGATTTAAATTTATTATCATTGCCAACGAATCGGAGCCTGACTGTTCCCTGTTGACAGGAAAAGTTATTTTGTTGTCTTCCTTCCAGACAATTCCATCGACTCAGGGGCAACTTAAAGTTTGCTAGTCTATCTGTCTTCGAGGCCGTTGAGTTCATTGAGGAAGCAAACCCAAGCAAACCTGCCTTCGATCGGGTGATCGTACTTGGGCTCAAATAAGGCAAATATAATTTCGTTTGACTTGATCTGCAGGTATTATTGTATCGCTCTCTTACTCTCTATTCAATGTCATGAAAATGCGAGCGATACATCTCATAATTTTAATCTGCTTCCTATGTATTGACCTCGCCCATTGTCGCCCTTGGCTATCTCTACCCAGTTACGCTCTTGCTGCTCGCGATCTTCTTGGTATTATTGGTGACGACGTGAACAATGCCGCTACTCCAGTCACCTTGCCAATTGTCAAGGAGACACCAATCTCATCGAACCCGCCCGGACAAATTTCTCCAACAGCCCTATCTACTCTCACTGCTTCAACTAGTACACCCACGGCTGGTGCCCTCAACTCAATCGGAGCTTTGGGCGTTTCAAGGCTCCCAGAAGCACCTCAAAGCACCGATTCGCTAAGTCTTTCGCAGAGTGACTCACCTACTTCGACAAGCTCGCCAACACCGTCAGGCAGTCCTTGGGTTGGCGACGCCTCTTCTACGCCACCTGCTGAGTTAACGCAGTGGAAAGTCATCGGCATCGGTGTGATCACTGTTACGTTTATCGCCATCATCATCCTTGCAGTCAGCTTTTTCGACTCTTGGTGGGGCTTTATACGAGCTGTCTTCTTTGGGGGACCTGGCGGAAAGGGCAAATTGCAAGGCGAGGAGACTATGGTACCTGACCATCAGATTTGGGAGATCAACTTGGCCAGCGAGGATGGACACCGATATCCTACTATGGCGTCATTGGAATCCATCGCCAAAGAGAAAGACCGTCTGTCTCAATGGAGTTTGGGTGAATCAGTCCATGGAAACAAGGCCACAATGCCGGAGCTGGCCTACGGTGGCGTTTGAGGCCAACGTCCAGCAATTTTAATTCAATCTCGTAAATGTAAGGCGTCATTCTTTCTTGACCTGTACCTCGTCTGTGTAATGAACTCTACATCTTTACCTTACCACTCCCTTAATACACTCTGCACTATTCTAATTCTTGTCTGGCGGACCGTTTCGAAAGCTAGAAATGGAAGTTCACCACAACTACCAAGAAAGGAAAGCCTAGGCCCTAATATGTAACTTCAGGTGAACAGCGTCGGGAAATCATACTCTAGTTTCTATTCGAAATACGAACACTCTCAGCTGAGTAGCTTGTACTGAATTTTAGATCCGTCCCGCAAACTACCTTTACTTTCATCTGTCGAAGTTTACCGCATGGGTTTCAGACCCCAAAACAGCTGCCATTCGGTCATCCATTCCATCAGGTTCTACAATGACGAAACAGCGTCTCATAAATGGGGGGGAACAGAGTTTTCATTTGGTCATCAATTTTTGCAATCACGTTGGCCATCCTACCGAACTCCATCACAAGGCCCCATTTTAGTCTGATGTCATGGAGCAGAGGTTGAGTATATAAACTTCAGTGAATACAGAATTGTTCTCCAATATACACATATTACCCATACAACTTATCATGAATTTCTCAAACAACAACGAACAAACAGGCCGCACAGCTGGCTCTGAATGTAAGTCCAGCTGGTTTGCTTTATACGAATCAGCTTTCCTTAATGATTATCCCTTTAGCACGCTACGATGAAGCCCAAGGTTTCCGTGCTGCCAACCCTGTTGAGGGAATGTACGGTTCTGAACAACCATCGAATGCTGGTGGAGGCATGGATCGCATGGGAGATATGACATATCCTCAAGGTGGTCAACGATCCACAGGATTCGACAACAATCAACAAGGTCCTGGTGGTGAATTTGGTGTTTCATCATTGGGTCAAACTGGTGCCAGAAGCTTCGGCACTGGGTCTACGGGCCAAGAACAGACCGGCTTTGAACGCGCGGCTCACACTGCTTGTAAGTATTGATTGTATTTCATAGTAGGTTGGATAGAAGCTTACCAGTAGTCTTCCCAGTCGAAGGAGTGCCATCTACTGCTCGCAACATGAATACAGGTCATGCCGCTGGTCTCGATAACCTCAGCGGCGAACGCAGTGGTCTCGACAATCTCAGCGACCGCAGTGGTCTCAAGAGCGGAAGCGGACCTGCTGGAGGCCAATTTGATGATGACTTCAAGTCTTCGAGCTGTACGTAAAGCCCCTTTTCTAGTCGACAGAAACTGAAAATATGTATGCGCTTTCAGTCGGAGGATCGAACAGATCTGGATTCAACAGCGGAAACCAGCTTAACAGCAACGAGTTCTCTGCAAGTGATCGCAATCTCGGAAGCCGCGAATTCGAGCGTGGACGCGATCAAGACAAAGTCCTTCACGAGCAAGTATCCGATCTCAAGCGCGACATTGAAAACACTGGCAGCAACAAGGACTACCAAAAGGGACCTCGTGATGGATCTTTCTAGAGGTTTTAATCAATTGGACAATAATATACAAAGCAAATTCTGTGTAATAGTACTGTACCAGTAATTCAAAGACTTTCGGACGCAGTGGTCGCTTAGCAAAAGCCCTGCATCCAGATTCTAGATCTTGCTAAATGGGCGCTTAATCTACCTAGCATCACGTGTCCGCGATATTTTTCTTTCCCCATCCACCATGTTTACTGGTCTTGTAAGCAACCAGGATTTTGTATGCGCTTCATATAAAGATTTGATTTGATGTTTAGATTGAACATCTCGGAACTGTGTCAGACATTGTTCGAGATGAAGGTGGATGCACCCTCGCAATTTCTGATTCAGCAGTGATTTTGGGAGATTGCCATATTGGAGATTCAATTGCCGTGAATGGAGCTTGTTTGACTGTTACCGAATTTCATCCAGAGGAGAAGGGAGGATGGTTCAAAGTATGGTTAGCGAATGAGACGCTCTCTCGTACGGAGCTAGGTACGTTTTTCACGATGCGGGACATGTCGGATACGCGCTGAACGAAACCCTCCAAGGCCAACGAACAATTGGCGATCAGGTTAATTTGGAGCGTGCCATGGGTGCGCATGTGCGATTTGGAGGACATTTCGTACAGGTCAGCAATATACCCAACCGTGGCTTCGTCGCTTGACCATCTCTGACCTTCAGGCGCACGTCGATGGTACTGCAGTCATCGCAGGGAGTGTATCAGATGGAGACTCTCTTCGTCTGACCTTCAAGCTTCCTGAATCAACCTCCGAGAGACCGTCGCTACTGCCGTATCTCATTCCAAAGGGTTACGTGACGATCGACGGAGCATCACTGACCCTGACCGCGGTGAATGACGCAGAACGTAGCTTTAGTGTCATGCTGATACAACATACACAACAAAAGATCACTCTTAGCAAGAAGAAGCTGGGCTCGGAAGTGAACATTGAAGTTGACATGGTCGGCAAATATGTTCAAAAAAGTGTTTCGGCCGCACTTGGTGGTTCAGGAGATGAAGGTCTGCGAGAGTTGATTGAGAAGGTCGTGAAAGACGTGTTAGACAAGAGAGCGCAATAATTAATGTGTCCTACAAGGTTGTAACAAAAAAAATTATTTTGGATGTTTCGTTGCTGTCAGGAGTGAATGTAATGTTGGTTAATCTTATCTTGGCCAGTGGTTGACCGAACAATGTCAGGGTCTGACTGTTGGTCGTGACTTGGCCATCACCACATTTCTTCCAGTTTATCCACCACCGTTGAACTTTGCTCGACGACCATCGGTGTCGTTTTCAGTCCATGGACTCGGGTCCTACTCTCAAACACAAGGTATAACATATCTTCGTCAGCTGAGAAAGGGGTTCTGACCGTGATTTAATAGGTCACCGTCAAATTCAACCACTTAAAGACTTCAACTCCTGCACGACCACCCTCACGAAGCAATGTTGAAAATATCCCTTCACGACCGGCTTCTCCAGCCAAATCCTATGTTACGACCAGCTCTGTAGTAGAGCCAGCTGCATTTCGACCAAAGGCAAAGGTCAACAGTAGCGCTACAACTCGTAAAGCCGCAACTATAAAGAGCCCGACCATTGGTATGTGTTGGTTAGTTGCCGTTGACCGCGTACATTCATTGAAAGTGCCACCAAGTAACTTCCAATGTACCGTCTCGGCCTGGATCTCCCAGCAAGTTAACCCCCCGACTACGGAACGGTGTGACTTCGCCAACCACAGGTCCTTCTTCCAAAGTGCCATCCACTAGTAGAGGTCCTGCTCTTCGATCACCTCCGGCCGTTTCCGCACCAGTAACTCCAGAGCTGAGGAATCGTTCATTAACAAATGCGTCGGGTGCATCTTCATCTATCAGTCCACTGGAGGATACTAGGTCGCGAACCGGGAGCGTGTCATTGCACCATGCAGCCTCATTCTCGGTTTTTCCGAAGCCTCCTCCTATGGGCCTTTCGGTTTCTGAAAGAAATGGGAGTGCTTCCGCATCGTCTTCACCACGTATGGGCCCTTCAAGATCAGTAATCGGCATCCCTGACCGAGGCATGGCGAGCTCGCCTTCACTACGAATTCGTTCAAAGGTGACCTCAGTGGCCAAACCTGCCGACACTTCAGCCCCGCCGACGCCGACAACACTTGGCCCTTCACCTGCTTTCCCATCAGGTCGTTCTCAAGCTGTGAGAGCGCGTACCGCCTCCATTTCTTCAAACCTATCCCAGCAGTTGGGTAACCAAATGGCCGGTAGTCCACCATCACAGCAGTTTTACCCGATAACCACTGCATCACCCGCCGCCAACCCTCATAGATTTCAATCATCCCGTCCGCCACCTCGGACAATTAGCCCACCATCTGTCAACCAAATCTTCCAGTCATTTTCCCAGCAACCTCCCTCGAAACTTAGAAGAGATGAATCGCCTTCGCCTAGAAACCGCGCCCCGCAAGCAAGGGTGGCCAGTATTCAGGCAAAGGTTGATCCTGCGTCAATACCCCTTCCACCTCTATCCCCTCCCGCATCCTCTGTTTCGTTTTCATCTAGATCATCAGCTTCACGGTCGTCCGTCTCTGTAATAGATGATAAGCGGCCAGCATCACAATCTTCCTCAGCAAGCAGTCGGCTAAGCCCAGCGTCAACGCAACAGCAAAATGGTAACATGGATCACTTGAAATCCACATTGGACAACTTAATGGACTACACAAGTGGACTACCCTCTGCAGAAGACGACGACGCTTCGGAAGATCAAGGTGGTGATGACGAGCGCAAGGTCAAGGCCACGGCGAAGTCTAAGAGAAAAGTTTGTCTTTTACTATCCAAGATTTTCTTTTTTGAGGCTAGTTCTTAACTCTCTCAATAGATTGCTGACCTGGAGATCACGAACCGTTCTTTACTTGCTATTAACTCGAGTCTTGAAGCCACGAAACATCGGCAAGCCAAAGAGATCCGCGAACTGAAACGCAAACTGCGGGAATCACGTTTGATACTGCCGCCTAGTGCATATCGTGCTGTCAAGTCCTCTCTTGACCCTTCGGAGATCGCTGATGATGAAGAGGACGTTGACGATGGAGATGATTCGCAAGAAGATGAGGCTCAAGCAGAGAAGGATGAGATATACCAGAGGATCAAGATGACCATTGAAGGGCTTGTGAAGTCCGGCCAAAGGGCCCTGGAGAGACAAGTCTCGGACTTCCCGGAAGGCGGGAAAGGTAGCGCCAAGGTCTTAACTGCTGAAGAGGTTGAGGACTGGCATCAGTCTTCCGTCACCGATGGCGACCCTATCAAGTTGCGGATGAACCGCTTATTACAACTTGGTAATGACACCCTCCACGATGACAACGACTCAAGTTATGCATCTATACATCAATACGATACCGACGACTTGGATGTTTCATTCGACCAATCCAACCAGTCATTGACTTCGGAAGACGAAGTGGAATCTATGACAATACTTCCCGGCTCGCCGTCATCGAGCCCACCACCAATATTTATCACGAAGCCCAGTTAAATTGCTCTCTCGTTTTGTGGATGGAATGGATGTACATTCTACATATGATCAGGTTAGAGCTAGAGATCTCTAATCTGACTGCTACGCTGCTTCTTGTCACTCTTTTGTTATACCATTCTCCCGCATTGCTCATTCTATGTCTACATGCATACTAGTTTTATTATCGACATCATACCTGCGCATATATTTGCCTCAGTCATGTACATATCACGACACGCCGAAGAACTTGTTAGAAACACAAACCATTCAAATCACATTCTACCTGGATATTACGATACATAAAGCCATAGACAAGGTTCACAGTTCAGTATGAGATAGAGCGTTTCGAATCAATCGTCCGCCATACGCTGCGCGCGTTTGGCAAGCTGTGTTGAATGAAAGATTAGAAACGAATCCATGTCAAGTAGCTGATAAACATACCGCAGCAGCAAGATCCACTTGCCCGGGTGCTTCAGGTCTCGCCACAGAACCTCCTCCACCTGGCCGAGGAGGCGCTGCGGGTGGAGGTCGAGGGGCAGACGGTATTGCAGGTTTGGCACCAACTTTCGGGGCCATCCCAGGTTTGGCACCTCCTATCGGTGGTGCGGGAGGCTTCGGTTTGTTGGCTACTGGTGGCGGCGGCGCAAGCTTTCCTAACACACTCGAGGGCCTGGAACTTGCCGGAGAATCGTCAGAAGGTACCGCAGTTTTTTTCCAAGGGGCTGCGGAACCATTAGCCGCGGCCATTCCTGGAAATACTGAGATAGGTTTCGCTGAAGCGTTGGCTGCGATAGATGAAGGGAAGACTTTAGAAGCAGTTGGAGCTGCTGGTGTTTTACGTGGAGGTGGCGGGGGAGCAGGAGCTGCCGCTTGAGGAGCTGCAAGTTCGAGGTAGTTATTGGGTGCCCAACCTTCTACGCCGTCTTTCTTGACCAACCACCATCCATTATCGTCCTTCTCCACAATCTCCACCAGATCGTCTTTCAGGAGAGACATTTCGCCTTCTTGGCCAGCGAATCCAAATTTAGCTCGGTACATTGGAACTTCTGGCTTGCTGGGTGGAGGCGGAGGAGGAGGAGGAGGAGGCTGTGCGTTATTTCGTGGCGGTGCAGGGGGGATTTTGGCTTTCGCTACAGCTACGTTCGCTGGTGCAGAAGCCAATGGGGTTGCTTTAGGAGTTGGTGTAAATTTGGGTGCAGACGGTGGAGCAGTAGATGTTGGGAGAGGTTGAGCAGCTGGTCTTCGAGCAGGCTTCTTCTATGCAATTTATCTATCCTGAGTCAAGTGAAATAGCTAATAAAGCCCAACTTACAGATGGTCCACCGGCCTTTAGAAGTTTGCCCTGAGTAATTGGTCTAACGACGCCCGCTTTCCGCTTCGCAGGGGGCTTGGAGAGACTACTTGGTGGTTCTCCTGACGGAACATGTACAGTGTGGCTCTTGTACATATCGCCGCGTGGGACGGTCTCATCTTTAATGAACTTGATCTGTGCCTGCTTGTCCTTCTTCTTGCAGTAATCCAGTCTAAAAACATAGATTAAACGCCATGAAGGTCACCGAGAAGTATGCTCACGTTGGCCCTATAATGACGTGCAGGCTGCCTGAAGTAACCTTCTC
Organism: Crepidotus variabilis; assembly: GCA_015657495.1. Taxonomy (NCBI): domain Eukaryota; kingdom Fungi; phylum Basidiomycota; class Agaricomycetes; order Agaricales; family Crepidotaceae; genus Crepidotus; species Crepidotus variabilis. The sequence goes on along the minus strand of MU157833.1, from coordinate 270,570 downwards.
AAGGTGTGTAATAAGTTCTGTCTTGAAAACACAACTGAGGATGGGGTCGCCTTCTTCGGTTGGGCCCAGATTTAAGATCTGTATATCTTTAGGAACAATATAAATAGGGATATAGTTTGGACTGACAAGCCAGTCGTCTCGAAGGTTAGACAAAGCCACGCTCTTGATCGTGACCAGATTAATCTTACGATCCAAAGATGTCACCGTTTCTCCATCTTTGACATTAGTCACCAGAATAAAGAGAGATTTACTCGTCTATTGGATTCCGTAAGTAATGACACACATGTAAGCAATTTGAGGGCTCACAAGAAGAAGAAAACGCGGACTTGGTTTACTAGAACGGCCGAATTTGGATACCAGGAGCTGTCCCTTTGAACTGAAGAGGACAGGTTCACCTAACAATAGATCAACATAAACCAATCTTGAAGAAGAGGAAGACATACGCCCGATTCCTGCAACACTTGCTAACTCTTCTCCTAGCGCGGACTTAATGTCAATGTAGTCACCCATAAATCTTCGATAACTCAAAAGACTGAATCGGCGCCGTTCTTTCCGTTGTGCCAATATTTGATGACCGCGATCTCGGATTTTCGCGTATGCTATCCCCTCTTTGTTGTTCCTCCAGAAGCGTTGGATACGGCGCGCGCACTCATGTTTATATCGTATATAATTCCTGAACGCTCTCTGAATACGACCCGCCATGTTGTGCCAGTATCGATCGCGCATTGTCTCCAGGGCAAAAAGCTAGTACAGCATAGATTAGGTATGACGTCAATGAAAGTCAGATTGCTCGTACTGTTTCTGGGTTCTTAATGAAAGCCTTTGTAACCCCCATTTGCCATTCCTCTTTTGCAATCCCCGTGTCTTTGAGGATCTGTTGACAACCCGATTTTGAATCTCCTGCCCAAGTATACTCTCCCGCATAAGACGTATTTGGGGAGAGAAGGTAGAAGCGTTCTACCATTTTCTCGAAAGTGTTTCTGTAAGCAAAGCCTGCACGTCTGACTCGAATATTCTCCTGCAAGCCGAGGTATTTGATTTGATGAAGAATAGCCTTGGAATCGTATTCCGTCGCGCTGCGGTTCTGATTAGGTTTGATGGTTCGGATATAAGAAGGTTGTGCCTTCATGAGGTTCTCAACCAAAGCCCCTGCAGATTGCTAAGAATATTCTCAGGTACAGAAGCGCTGTAAGTGATGTACGACTCGCCTTGATACGATCTCCAGCAGTAGGTGGACGTTTTTTACTATTAGGATCAGGGCGATCGGGAAAGAGAGTCTGTAAAAAGGGGTTGCCGCTATTTGCAACGACGTCAAGTAGATCCTTGATCAAAGAGTCTTTGTTTTTGTCGGTCATTCCAGCAACGTTGTACATGACGTCTCCAGCATAATGTCGGACAAGGAACTGCGCACCACGAGCTTCAAAGTGGGGATTTGAAGAGAGCATAGACGTGCGCTGAACGAAACTGCTGTCGGCTGCAGCTGGATCGGCATGTGCGGTAGCACAAGCATCGTTAAGAGCAGCAAAGATTCCGGGGGGTCGCTTCTCTTCGATAAGATCACAAACAATCTTGTTATTGAAATACTTGATTGGGGTCCACTGGATTTGTTCTCGGACGTATTCTTCTTGCTCAGTCTTCAGTGTAAGCTCAATGAAGATTTGTTGGAGCTTCTCGTTAACGTAGTTGATACAAAGTTGCTCGAAGGAATTATCCTGAAAAGGAAGTCAGGTAGAAGCAGGAAAAGTAATTGTGTTCTCTCACCTCGAAGATTTCGAATCCGAAAATATCAAGAATTCCAATAATCTGACTGTGGGCAGAGCGAGTCTTCATCGAAACGTTAACACGAGAGACAATCCACTCGAAGAGGTTATTGTAGATGGCTTTGGCAAGCGCATCTCGCCCAGAGGTGGCTTGCGCTGGATTCAACGGAACATCATATACCGAACCTCGTCTACCACCTCGTTGTGTCTCCATGACGCGAGTAGTCAAAACCTTCTGAACCTGAGCAGCATCGACTTCCATGAGATAGGCAACAAAATCTGTCACTCCTGTGTCCGAGACGTCCGAGTTGCCAGAGTCGTTTTCTTGGAACTGGACATTTCCTACCCATAGGATGATTGCCAGCATCTTAAGAATCTCGTTTTGTTCTTCTCCCGACAGTCCAATTACATTCATAGCATTCTGCGTTGCCATGTAAGGAGAGGTCTAGCAGTGGCCAGCAAAGACGTACAATGGTATCCCGATAATCTTTCGTGTCGTCGATATCTGACACCGTCAGGCAATTGCTCATATTTGTGTATGCGTAGGCTTCAGGACCCTGCAAACCAAAGGCCTCTGAGTGGCCATCAGTAACAAATATGCAGCATAAACACGACATCGTACCTCGATGTTCATCAGATGCCGCTTTTGTGAATTGATAGAAAATGTGGAAGTTCCTCTCGTTCTCTACTTGTCCGACGACCCGACCTTTCTCGAGAAGGTAGTTTGTAATCTGCGCGCCAACAGGCTCGCCTCTATCGTTGAACATAATTTCCAGATATTTTCCCTTGAGCGAACGTCAGTTTCGTAATAACTCGTTGGAAATCCTCGACTCACATGCCGACTGGAGTTGTTATTGCGAAGCGTCTTGGCACAACCGAAGCTCTCCAGCAGCGGATTTGTTGCTAAAACCATGTCTTTAATCTCTTGAATGCTACTGTCTTGGCCACCCGAAACTGCTGCGATGTACTGCATGATGCGTTTGGCTGCCTCCGTCTTGCCTGCTCCTGATTCCCCAGAAATAATAACACACTGATTCTCTTTGTAGGCATTCATGTTGTAGTACGCGCTTTCAGCGATACCAAAAACATGCGGGGGAACTTCCAGACGATTCTTCCCTTGGTATCTCTTCAGGATTTCATCGGTGTAAATTCCGAGATCTATAAGTTATATAAATTGATAGTCAGATACTCAAAAGTGGGATGGTATACCTCTAAAAGGGTTCACAGAAATGAGCACTGCTCCGATGTAGGTATAAATTTCGCCACTCGTCCATCTCTTTTGCAAATTATCGTTGATGCTGTCGTTGCTGATCGTCGTCAACAATGTCATGTCCGACACCCCCACTTGTTTCTTCTTGAACCCCTCTTTCCAGTCCGCCTAAAGAATACATCAGACTCCATGGAATTGAAGTAAATGAGTATGACTGGCCTTCGCGACCTTGCCAGGGCCCGAAGACTTCTTTGCGGTTGGCGTCACCTTCTTGCCCGCCTTCTTCGATGGTGCCTGCAGATTGGTTAGCAGTTTGACATCTTTCCAAGCATCATGCGCACCATCGAGAGCTATATGCCGGAATTAGAAAAAGGAATATTCTAGTTTTCAAGTAGAAATGTGTCCAGATGGAAGAAAATCAAGACTCAAAGCTCACGGATGCTCTCAGAGGTTTGCGCTGAAGTTGACCGGTAATGTTAATCAGGGTCGCGGGTTCTGCCGCAGCATGGCTCCTTCCACACGCATCGCCGCGCAGCTCCTTCAAGATTGCTCCAGTTGCTCTCTTGGACGAATGGTCAATGGAATATATATTCACTGTAGCTCTACATATATGTGGCTAAAGTGGGTTATTCCTTAAGCAACTTCAACGCCTGAGTGGCTTGGTGCAGGATAGGGGCGTCCTTGGTAACACCTTCACCTTTCGCCACACGGATGAGAGCCTCCACTAAACCGCATGCTTTTGCCTCACGAGATATTATGTCTCGAATTGCTTTATCCTTAGTGTTACCAAAAACATTGGCGATACAAACAGCCGCTCGATGTACAAGGCCGGGATTAGTGTCCATGATTGCATCTTCTGTGTCCACCAAGGACGTTGGGTCAAGGAGCTGCGTTATGATGGGAAAAAAGCGATGTTTGTCGAATTGCAGCTTGGTGAGCGCTTTACATACGTTAGGCGCAGGAGAAAGGGTAGCTAACGCCCCTGAAGCCGCGAGTCGTGTGGGGACATCTTCGACATCGGAGAGAGCGAGAAAAATATGGAGTTTGGATGCGACGTTGGGTGAATCCCCTGAATATCGGTCGAAAATCTCATCAGAGCCTGCAATCAGATTGCATAGAAGTTCAACGGAAGCCCTTCGCATAAGTACATGATCTTCAAGAAGCAGAAGCTCGACCTTGTCGACAAGGCCATCTGCTTTCGCAATTCTTGAGGCAATGTCGGGACTGTGCGACGCAAGGTTAGTCAACGCCATCACGGTTTCGAATCTTTGGAGGAGATTTGAAGATGGATGCTGTAGGAGAATAGAGAATGGCCGAATGACGTCGTATATCGCCCCGATGTTGGGCCCGAAGACTTGCACAGGCGAAGATGTGATCGAAAGCTTAGCCAGGGCTTGAAAGGCATCAAGCTCTTGCGAGCTGATAGACGGCATCGATGATTTTGCACCAGAATTTGAAGCGGATAAAGACTGCTTTATCACTGCTTGCAGCACTTTGGCACCTCCGGCTTGGAGAACCTTTCCTCTGTTTTCCTTTTCCTCCACAATGCACAGTATTGATCTTGCGGCATTCTGCCTAATACCGGCTGAATCCGTGAAGGTGATCGCAGCAGCAAATACTGGTAGAACGCCTGCAGTAATCAGAAGCCCAATCCGGGCCTTGACATGTTCATCGTCATCCAAAGTCGACGCCTCATTGTTGGACTGGGGGGGTGCTACTTTTGCCATCCTTTTCAGCTTCTCCATTTGTTCCTGCTCTTCATTCAATCGAGGGCGATACGAGATCAGATTATAGATAATGGCTACAACACCATAAATGAGAGACGTGTTTGTGTCACCCTTCTGTACCGCCATCTTCTTAGTTGGAACAAGTCCAAAAAGTTCCGTGAGGAAGGGTGGATTCTTGGCGAACTGGTCCTTCAACACGGGATCGGTAGACAGATAGGCAAGGCCCTCCACTGCGTCCAGGCAGGACTCTGTTTCCCTGGAGGTGATAGCTTCGCACATAGTTATGGCTAGGCTATACATACGCCCTGCTGGAACATTGGGTGTTCCATTCTCGGGAGGGTCTGACGCTGCTCCTTTCGAAAGCTTGATTAGGGCTAACGAAGATGCAATTTGGAGTGCGGGTTCCGTGGTTTGTTGAGTTGTGAAATCCAGCCACTGAACAATTTGGGTACTTATGACAGCACGGCAAGCTTTGTGTCCGCATGCCAGGCCAAGAAGATGGGTGATTTCGATGGAGAGTTCGGGGGAAGGTGAAAGCTCAACGGAGTCGGTGACGTTCTCGACAAGGCCATCTCGGACGAAAATAGATGTGGCAGACTGTGGATCGACTTGAAAGAGGGCTGTAAGGAAAGCGGCACCGGTCAGAAGGGAAACGTGGTCTGTTTCACCGAAAAGTTGGACAACCAGTGGCGCAAAGATTTGGACAAGGAGGTGAGTAGCGGCATTTTCGTCCTTTTCCTTCTTCTGAGATGACCGAGCCCCTTGACAGATCGCTGATAGAACAACGTATGCTTTTGGACGAAGACTTGGTGCTTCTGCCCCAGTTGGCAAGAAAGCAGAAGCGAGTAGTTTTAGGTCTCCCAATGATAGATTATGTTGTGAAGGCATTTGGGCTTTCTTGAGTAATTGGTTAAGAAAATCATGGTTAACTTCGGATGTCATGTTGAGGGCCTCCAGGCAGACGTCACGGAGACCGATGCTGAAGGATGTAGTGGTTTCATTGAGAAAAGTATGGACGTGTGAGGAAGACGACCTGGAATAGCCGGCCCAACATCCAAATTTGATGCGGTGGTCAAATTTTCTATTCTAAACTATATCATCTAACATGAGCACCCTCAAACTCTCAAAAACGGCTGAAAAGTCCAAGGATCCCGGCGTACAAATAGGAGATCTAATCATGCTGAAGCTGCCAAGTGGAGAGATTAAAGGGATCAAACTGGAAAATACGTGGGTTACAGAATTCATGAATTATTGCATTTGAAGGAACATCCCAAGAATTATCAACATAGGAAAAGTTGGCAGCTTTCATGCCAATGAGCTCATCGGTCACCCTTATGGTCTTTCGTACGAAATTAAAGAGAAGAAGTTGTTTATCTTGCCGACCCGCAGTGTCGAAGAAGTTGGTGAGGCTCAACAACATTCTTGCTTCGTTTAAATTCAACTCACTGCGCTAGATTAGAGGACACTGATGCAACAAACGAACTAATTAACGACGGAGAATTCGTTCAACCTCTAACAGCCGATGAGATCCTGGCTCTCAGAAAGACTGGCGCCCATGCATCGGTGAATTGCTCTCAATGTTCTTTTGAAAGCTTATGACTAACGTCTTGGACAGGAAATCATCAAGAAGCAGATAGAACAGCACGCCAACTATTCTCTGAAAACAGAATATAGTAAGGATAAGTATCGGAAACGCAAAGAAGCCAAGTAAATGATGCATATCTTTCTTTCTTTCATACTGACTCTGAGTTCAGGTATGCTAAATTTTTCACAACGATTGAACCTACACTATTCAACGTCTGCGAATACTGGTTCTTAAAAGATCAGAGCAGAATTCGTGATTTGCGCATGGACTCTCTCTCCCAGGTTCTAAATCTCGGTAACATTCGTCCGGGTGGAAGGTACTTGGCTGTGGATGAAGTTTCAGGACTACTAGTAGCCGGTATATTGGAGAGATTGGGAGGTATGCACGTAGCCTCATATTCCAACAACTTGCTTACCATTTTTAGGTGAAGGAAAGCTCATCACTATATGCAACTCAGACTCGCCACCAGCGTACCCAATTTTGGATTATATGAACTTTGAATCGGCGATATCCAGTTCCTTGACGTCTCTAAATTGGGCCACCGCAGAAGAAGATTATCTACCTGGTGAAAACGCAACGATTTGTTAACTGTCACAAACTAATTACCAGTGCCGATAGTATTGCCACCATCTCAGCTGCCAGATGATGAACTCAAATCCGAACGCCAGAAATCTCGACTCAACAAACGTAAGGCAATCTCTGACATACTGAACGATACTCGGGAAGAACTCTTCGCTGGGGAATTTGACAGGTATGTCCTCTCAGTTAGATGATCTTTCGTCCACTAACAATGGTCTTTCAGTTTGATCGTCTGCAGCGAATACGATCCATATTCAATTATTGATAGATTATCGCCATACCTCGCCGGATCTGCTTCAGTTGTTGTTCACAGTCCTTATTCACAAGTGCGTTCCCAGAACATGCATGTGGCGGCACTCATCGATATTGGCCTTAGATACTAGTTGAACTACAAGCCAAGCTCAGGAACCTCCCAGAATACTTAAGTCCGAGTATCACAGAAACCTGGTTGCGGCGTTATCAAGTACTTCCAGGACGGACACATCCTATGATGGCCATGTCTGGCTCCGGAGGTTTTGTTTTACACGCAATCAAAATGCGAGTTGATTTCATGACATATGCTGTCAATTTGGCTCAAGTGTTGCAGATATGATAATCCCACAGCTCAATCCACTCCCAAGGAACGGCGACGTAAAAACAAGACAGCCAAAATCGAGGACGCAGGAGATGATCAGAAGTCACTGACTGACCAGACGCTCTGAATCATTATGTTTCATGAGTGCGATCCTGGGGTAGCACAGACGTAATTAAGGGAGACGGTCCTTAGTCGTCGATTGGGTCAATGCCGTCTCTGGAAATAGTGCAAAGAACACCTGAAGGCCGAAAAGTCAGCATGCATGCAACAAGTAGGGGATAACACATACTTCATCTATGATCGTATACATGATGTGTTGGTTCAGCCGTCTATTTTGAAGCACGGCAAATATTCTTCGAGCGCCACGACGAGCATTCGAACGGCCGATCATGTTAGCAGCCAGGTCTGCACAGTGTTTAGAAGCTGGAGTGGATTTACCATCTCAATACACACCTGGCACGAGAGAGGATAGTTTGCGATTGGCGTCATCTCTAGTCTTGAGTTTTTCATCTGCTGATCGAGGGGTGCTAGGTGGTTTGAGTCTTCCTCCCGGCCACAAGGTATCACGGAAAGCGCCCAAGTACGAGAGCAACTTCAAAGGTCCCAACAGCATCTTGGCGCTTTCGCGAAGTTTCCTGAATGAGGGTAGACTGAGGATAGCATTCCTTCGATGTTTTTTTTAGGACGACACACACCTCTCGATCGTGCCACCGAGCACTTGCTGTAGGATTATAACAATAGCTTGCCGTCTTAACCAATTATTTTTCTTGTGCAGCTCGAACACGGCCAAGATCAGATCACAAATAGGAGAAATGAAGGAAGAAGAACTCGTTTCTCCATCAAGTGGCTTTAGGTCTCCGGAAAGCTTCATAAGAGTGGCTTCTGGCGCAGCATTCCCTGACGCATTCAAGGCTTGAGCGACAAGGTCTTCGTCGTTGACACCCGATCCAACAATTCCGTTAAACTCCGCAGCTTGACGAGTGAGGCGTTGAATCATTACGTCGAGCATCGAGGGACCAAAGAACATGTCGTCAATACTCTCTGCCACGGAGCGGTACATATTGCGGACGAGGTCAGTGCCAGAGAATGGAGTGGAAATTTTCGACGAAGCGGCGGCTTCTTGATGAGCGGCAGCGATGAAAGGAGAGTCGCGAGATAGGAAGAGTCGAAGGTCGTCACTTTCACAAACGATAGGAATGGCAATGACGCTCTAGACAGAGAGATTAGATGCGATCGTTGAATAAATATTGAATTTACCTGAAGGTACTTCTCGAGTGCCACCTTCCTCGAGTCCAGAAAACTCCCTGAAAGCGACGTAACAAGCCTCTTTCCAGGAAAATCTAGATTCCTGACCAATGCATATCGCTCCTTCAACTTGTTGTGCATGTTGTGAAACTCGTTATATCTCCTTGCAACAACCCAGCCAGTTGTATAGTTGCCATCTAGAGCCAGCTGTTGTACCTCGACCAGATATCTGACCACTTGTTTTCCTCCTTCATCCGCAGCGGTCGAATTGATGATATTAACTTTTGTTCTCTCCGAGACAAGCCTATTTGCAGATTCTTGTTGCTCGTATTGTTGTCTCTGAAAGTTCAGTTGACGAAGCTCTCTGGTCATTGAACTCTTCGACTTGCGGAGTAGACGAAGTTCTTGAGTATCACCAGTTAGCTCAGCTTTTTTTATCAGAGAGTCGAGCATTGCGTCTTGGGCTTCGAGATGTGCGATCTTCTTTCCGAGCCGATCAATTTCGTAGGAGAGTTGGAGATCGCCAGGAGCGGCCAAAGCAAAAGAGCCTTGATCATCTGGTGAACCTTCTCGTTCAGGCTCTTCGACATCGTCTACATCATCCATGGCATCGTCAAAAACTGCTTGACGTTTCTTGGGTCGATCATGCCGCCTGCTGGCCGAGTTGAAAAGGGGCTCGGAAGCCCTTCGCTCATGTAGGGATGGCCGGACAGCAGCTCGTTGTTCTTCCTCTTCCAACGCCATGATGTCCGTCAACGCAGCTTGAATAGCCTCCATCCTCTTTTCCTCCTGCCTCTGCATCTCGTCTTCTGGGTCATCGAACAAGGGTGCTCGTGAATGGGACGAGGTCGAGTTTTCGTCAACGGGGGACATCAGAACCTCAATATTTGAAGGTACATAACCAGAAGAAATCTTGGACAAGTTTGATTGATTTGAGGTCGAGCTGATGGACCGTTGCATTCCAAACAATCCAGCGATTTCTGAACTGGGCGGAACTTGAGGAGATATAGCCAAACTTTGCTTCATTAGAGGGGCCTGCGAAAGAGGTTGACGTTCTGGCCGCCCAGGGGATATGTTCAGGGGAGCCTCTTTGTCTCTTTGGCTCTGATAAGGGTCAACGGTGATCTTACTCGCGGAGAAATCGGCATCGCCGATCGCACGGAACCAGAGCTCAGATCGTTCGAAGTCATCGAAATCTTGCTCCATGCTACGTTCAATCTGACGTTGGGAGAGTAACACACTTCGGCGCACTTTGCGCTGCGAAGTGGCAGAAGGATTCGGATCCAAGACAAAGGCGCGGATGGCGTCGACGTGCTTTTTGGGTATTGCGGAGAGTGCCGAATGTGTCTTTCCACCAGCGAAGTACAGGTCGTTGATCATCGTGATATCTTCCTTGGCATCAGTCAAAGTTGAAGGATCTTGAATAATTTCCTCATCTTCTCCTGACGAATCAGAGTCGACAGCTTCGAGCGGGTTTTTAAAACTCTCGACTGTGAGCCAAAACTGCACCAACAGAGAACGTTGTCGGCGATCCATGAACTCCATGAAGTAGGAGAGAGAGTTTGGATTCCGTAAAATATCTCGAAGCGAGATACCAGCTTTGAGACCTGCTTCTGGGATGGGTTGCTGATGCTGCTCGAAAACAAATGAGAGTGAATCTTGAGCAAATGGAAGAAGTCACTGACTGATTCGTCCTCGCCTCCCAGGACAACGATCCTGTCTTCTACCTTCCGTTTCGCAGTGTAAAGTCGATCCAAGAAGGCAACCACATCTTCCGTTTTCTCCCCGTCTATCCAATCTTCCTTTTGATGACTAGCGAGGAGTAAACGAGTTCTCCTGATTTCTCCTACTATATCATTCTTCAGACGACGAGCGTCAAGAAGAGAAGAACACCGATTGATGCTACGAAGAAACGATTCGAATTGTCGGGCACTGGTGCGAGTTGTAATCCTTTCCATAGCTCCAGAAACAGGAGTGGGTCCAACTGTTTCTTCTTCTTTGTTATGTCGTGGCAATTGCGCCTCAAGTACATTGCGAACCTTCGAGATAAGTTGTCTTCGAGAAGCGATTAGAAGCCGTCTTGAGGAAATAAAGGTCACTCACTGTTGATGTATAGCAGCGCCTGCCTATCATAAAGGTGAGTTAAAACGTTACAGGAACATTCTTGGAGCCGTACTTACCACCTGGTCAATCATTCTGTTCCAAAAGTCAGGATCGCTAGCCATCTCGACGACAGGATACAAGACTGCACAAGCAACTATTTCCCTGACTACCAACTTGAGAGCTTTACTATTGCGTTCCTTGGGCGGAAGGATGAACGGGAGAGCTTTGTCGACAAGCTGTCGAATATGCGCCTCTTCCGTCTGTCTTGTGAATGTGGTCGAGAGGTTCTCAACAGCGGGGTGAAGTTTCGCGCCTTTTCCAGCATATCGACTCGCCAGCAAAAGATCCAGCTCGTCTGACTGCGTTAATTTTCGCTCCAAGCCTGCCCCTCGCAAAGCTAGCTCCGATTCACGAAAATGGTCAATATGCGCTGTCACTTTAGGCAATATACGCTTGACCACCAGCGAATAAATATCAATGTTGGATGCCCTGCCCGTGAGTTGTTGAAGAGAAGCGTGGACGACCGAAGTAACGGCGATCGGGAAGGCTGGCGAACTGGACAACTCGGAGTACCAGTTGTTGACGAAATCCCTGATAATCATGGATATAATGTCATTAAGGGCGTCTGATACTTCATTGGACTCTGGATATAGTGGTGGTAATGACTTGGGTGTGTTTTGAGACCACTGAGAACGTGTGAGGACAGCCTGCCATGCTGCGGGTGTTGAGAAAGCAAGTGGTCGTGCTGCACGGTGCAGATGATTCGGAGCTTGAGTCCGCTGGGTATCCAAGTACCACCCAAGATAAATGCTGAGAGAAAAATAAGAGAATGCGAATATACATAAAATTATGGGAGAAATGAGCAGAAGAGTGAAAGGTGAAGAAACGACCCGCGACACTAATGGCAGAACAATAGCGAGTAAACCGACAAGGACGACAACCCTGACACTGAATGGGTTTGGCATGACAGATTGGTGTAGCTTTTTCAGTGGTCGTACATTTGTGTTTCCGTTGGTGACCACTTCTGCTCGTGTAAGTTAGAACCAACCTGCTGCTGCTGTTGTCGTCCAAAGCTCAGCGGAGGCGGCTTCCTCCAACAGGCATTTAGATCGGTCCGATATGATCCGGTGCTTGTGTTTGTGCGAAGATCAGTACGCGACTGCAGGTGTCCTTGCCTGTCACCTCACCGTAATTTTCCCTGCTGTCCAACTCGCTTTCAACACTTGGTAATGTCTTCGACCAGCTCTTCGTCAAAGACTTCACAGCCTATTACAGCACTAGAAGGCTTTGGGTGTGGTGCCGTTGCAGCATGCATAGCAGTAAGTCATAGAAGCTAGAGCCTGAGCAAGCGACTCGAGTTCGGAAGCGCGATCGGATTCTATATTCAGAATATTTCTCCAGGTCACGGTCTCAAATCCTGCCGAGGTCGCAAAGACGAGGCTACAACTGCAGGGAGAATTGGCGAAAGGAGGTGTCAAGAAAGTGTACTCTAGTGCAGCTGATGTCCTGGTGAAGACATGGAGGTATGAGGGTATCCGTGGCCTTCAACGTGGGCTTCCACCAGCAGTAAGTTTCCAATGTGATGTCCAACAAAAAGGCTCATTTTTACTTAGTATGCGTATCAAGTAAGGCCCCAGTGTTATTATATTTCTTAGCCTAACGCCTTGAAAGTTTCTCCTCAATGGGTCAAGGCTAGGTAGCGCTGACTTTACATCGCCTGAACCCTTCACTTACATTGAAGCAACAGGTTTCTACGAACCTTTCCGAAGGAATATCAATCGCTTCTTTGGGTATGAACCCCAGCAACAGCTGCCCTTCACCTCTGTCGCTGCTGGAGCTACGAGCGGGGCTGTAGGAGGTTCGGTTTTGGTTCGGTTTTCGAAAGTTGCAACTACTAACGTACCATTAGCCGCACTTGGGAACCCACTCTTTCTTATTAAAGCGCGCATGCAGGTCGGTGAATACACTTTTTGGTGAAGGCACTACTAATCTTGATGTGTAGGCTTACTCACCAGCACTGCCAGTCGGCACTCAGCATAATTACAAAAGCTCGTTGGACGCGCTTGCACGAATCTTCAAGGCTGAAGGTCTGAGAGGTCTTGTACGTGGAATTGACGCGGCAATTCTGAGAACATCAATGGGCTCTTCTGTGAGTTGACTGCTCCAATGCCAAAAATCGCAGCTAATCATCGTTCCCAGGTGCAACTTCCCAGCTATAATTTTACGAAAAATCTAATAGTCTCTAATGATATTCTGCCTGCCAACAGCACATGGACGTTCTTGCTCAGCAGTAGTGTCTCTGGGGCATGCGTGGTAAGCTCATACATTCGGGTGCATTGTCCCGAAATTTTTATAACCCATAGTGCCTTGTCATGCAACCGGCCGATACTGCACTTACACGAGTATATAACCAACCCACAATCGTGGGACCAGATGGGAAGATTAGAGGTGCTCTTTATCGCAACCCAATAGACTGCTTGTGGAAAACTTTCAAAGCAGAGGGTGTCAAGGGCTTGTACAAAGGTTTTTTCATTCACTTATACTTTGTTTGAAAACTCTGACATCGCTTCCAGGTTCAACGGCCCACTTCATGCGGATAGCACCACATACGTGCGTTTTCTCTTCTTTCCGTCCAGATCCAGGCTTATGCAGTCGCGTAGTATCATTACTCTAACCATGAACGATATTATTATCAACTTATATAAATCAGCTAAGGATAGAAGGACATGATCATTGTCTCATCTCTAGGTCTCGTTTTATCCTATGTAAATTACATAGTCATAGGATAATGGACGAGTGCTCTTTGATCATAATGGATCTCAACGGTCTTGAAAAGCAAGTGTCGACTTGAACTTTTTAGTGACGATATATTCGTGATGTAGTATACAAGCTTTCAACTTCGTGGTAAGGTATACTCCCGGAAGATCAGCTAATACCCATAATAACAGATTTGAAGAAGCTGGCGCCGATGAATTTATGTGTGATCGCTATTGTCTTCTTTATTACTAGAGACCTCTGGTTTTAACTCCACATCGAGTCATTGAACCCGTTTATACACGAGAAGCGCCCGACCCTTCCTCCGAGAATGTTCTGGCTATTGCAATAAATTTCATGATTTCATCGAGTCATACCAAATAGGATGAACAAATTTACATAAAATGGACCACAACTACAAATATTCCAGAGACCAATTAGCTACAAATGCTTCGATACTGAAGATTGGTCGGGTCCTGAGGGATCCACCCGTTCTGTAAGCCAGCTTGATACGTCCATTCGTCAGCAATCTCCGCTTTCCAAGTCCACTGCAGCCACCCTTGACCTTTCTCAAAGGTGATGACTTGAGCCTCCCAGTACTGTCGAAGGAACGTCTTGTACGCTGCACTGAAAGTCGAGGCCTTGCCGGTCAAACCGACGCAGCTTCCGACTCGCGTAGTGCCTGGATAAGATCCATCGTATCTGGCGCCAACCCCTCTTCCGTTAAGATACTTCGCACAATCGTTAGGAGCAGGTGTCCATTCTCCTACAACAACCCATAGAGGTGCATTTGAGAGATCCGAAGCATGGCTGCAAGCAGTTGATATATGTTGTGCGTTGCTCATTTGATTGCCCTTGACATTGATTGAGTTCAATTATAAGAAATCGTGAATCTTTCGAACAGATTCTTACCTCAACAGAGAACATTTGATAAATATGGGTATCAATCATGACCCCATCGAAGCCTGGGTATTGCATAAAACCGTTCCAGTATGACAAAGGTTGGAAGGCATCGTGAATTAAAACAACCGCATTCCCCTGCTGGGAGGACCCAAACGGATATCTTAAAAACATAATGAGATAGGAATAGCATACTGCGGTGCAAAAAGAACCCACCGGATGTTTCCATAGCTGTCGTACCAATATTGCCGAGTAACTGATAGCATTTGATCTCCATCAAAGCCGGCAGGCCTGAAAAGGGCTCGAAAGACGATAACACAGGAAATTTTTGAAAAACACACTCATTAAGAGGGGCAATAGTAGCAACGACATTAGTGTTATTTGCAAACATCGAAGCTATCTGCTCGATAATTGCATTCGTGCGGTCGATGTTTTTTTGGTTTGTTTGCCATTGACTAGAAAAGTGGTTCAAGAGTACGCCGCTCAAAGAAGTATGAAAACGTACGGAAAGCTCATCTTTTGACCCGAGTTATCAAACCTATACCTCATGTGAGCATACATTACTAGTTAAATAATGTGGCTTACCCATTTTGACTGCCCGGAGCCCCTGAACGACTCAATGGAAGATGCTACTTCCAGAAGTAGAGGAACTCTTACCGTGAAGATCAACAATCACTTTTAAGCCGTGATTTTGCGCCCAGGTAATTGCCTTCAAGAGATAAGGGAGTTGTCCTTGTATGAAGGGCTCTCCTCCACTTATATCAAACGCCCAATAACCAATGGGTAGTCTAACATGGTTCAACCTAAAAAGATCATCAGTGGCCGATTCAATTGGGAAGTTGGATGATTAGAACCTACCCAGCAGCAGCTATCGCCGTGAAATCAGATTCAGTGATCCAGGTATTCCAATGAGTCTGCAGTTTTGAGATTGCAACTGAACGGTCTTGGTATTGACCAAAGGTCCACTCGTCAATAATGCGTGAATCTCCGGTGTTGTCGAAGAGTGAAGGTGTAATCCAGGGCTATTATGAAAGTAGATCAGCAAGAGTAGCATACTGGTAAAACAGCAAAAGTACTTCTAGTACCAGCCACCCGCCAAGGTTGACACCTCGGACTTTCTGTGAGCCGTAAGGGAAGCCAAAACTAAGAGAAAGCGTTTCATGTACAGCGCTCAAGAGCACGAGCAATAGTACCTGAGAGTACATGGTCGTGCAGAAGATGGGCTGGAATCTATGCGAGTAGAGGGTACTTATATAGCTCAACAGACTACCGAGAAATGGCGGCTAGATTTGGTTCATCTAGAGTGCTTCTTGCTGCAGCATTGTTCAAATCGTGTAGAAGGTGTTGAGGGTGATCAGAAGCTTCACTAGAATAGGGCTTAAGGTCGATTTACGTGGACGAAGAGAAGCACCAGATAAATGGTGCACATCAGCCACCCTACACGTGAACCTGGTTGCACAAGGACGAAAATCGGTGAGGGCGAGCAAGATTCGAGAGTTGACGCCAAAGGATGTTTGGCAAGACTTGGCCGAGCGACATGTACCTAAAATTGCACGGAAGCTACGACAAATCGACATGAGATGGGATGGTGAAGCGTGGTTCTTGGTCCAAAGAAGCCGAGAGTACTCAAGATAACAAAAACGAAAAAATAAGTTACATGTGGAATCCTAGTGCCGACCGCGATGTGAGTGTGCAGATAGAAACTTGTATTTTTGGGGCTGTCTCAGGGTGTACGGGAAGCTGTGTAACAGACAAAAGAAAGATAGGCATGTTTGGCGACAGTGGTCAAACAGAATACAGAACGTTCCAGGAAGAGAGTTAGGTCGCCGAATAGATTTATGGCTTGAATGAAGCTTTCTGTACCAGCTGATCTGTGAGGGCCGCCAAAAGCGAATTAGACTGGCAGAGAGCTGTCGCTGTCGCTAAAACTTCGGGTAAAGCAATTAACACACCAATGGCTTTGAAGCAAAGGCGGAAACGTGCACAAGCTCATAATTTACACCAAAGGTCGCAGTTACCTCTCGAAAGACCTTACGTGGTGGTTGTTCGAAGAAGACCGTTAGGTTCGGGCCGCAACGCAGAACCAAGCGACATCAGATGTGAATAAACGTGGCTTCGGCAATGTCCGACCATGTACCTGGACGGACAGGGTCCTCCCTCATTCCCAACGGATTTTCATCACATCTCTGTCCCGAACACCACGCACATCGCGATGACCATCGATATCCTTACAAAACGCTATGAGAGCGCTGACCAGAATCATCTCCTAACATTTTGGTCAAAGCTCACTGCTGCTCAGCAAGAAGAGCTTAAAGCCCAGCTTGATGCACTGGACATCGAACGCGTTAATCGCATTTATGCCAAGGCGGTCTCTGCAGAGACCGATGCAGCGAAACCGGCCGCAGAATCAGAGGCGATAACGCCTCTTCCGCAAGGCGCTTCGCAGTCTCTCACTGATAAAGCTAAAGAGAAGGAATGGGAGCAGATCGGGCTTGAAGCCATTTCGCGAGGTGAAGTTGGCGTGTTGCTAATGGCTGGGGGGCAAGGAACGAGGTTAGGTAGCACCGCCCCAAAAGGTTGTTACGATATCGGACTACCTTCCCACAAGTCCTTGTTCCAATACCAAGCGGAACGCATTGCCCGATTGCAAACTGTTGCCGAAACGCGATTCTCCAAACCCGCCGGTAATGTCATTGTGCCCTGGTATGTCATGACGAGTGGCCCTACGCGTCGCGAAACCGAAGAGTTCTTTGGAAAGAACTCATACTTCGGTCTGGACTCCAAGAATGTCATCTTCTTTGAACAAGGTTTGTGTTCCCTCAAATCACCACTACTCTTTGCTAAAAGAAATACATTAGGGACACTGCCTTGCCTCACAATGGAAGGAAAGGTTTTGTTGGATAAACCTTCAAAGATTGCCGTCGCCCCTGACGGTAATGGGGGGCTTTATGCTGCCACTCGCTCTCCTTTGTTCCCTGGATCGAGTGACAGTGTTCTTTCAGACCTGAAGAAACGAAAAATCCTCTATGTCCATGCTTACTGCGTTGATAACTGCCTCGTACGCGTGGCCGACCCAGTCTTCCTTGGCTACAGTGTTCAAAAGCAGGCCGATTGTGCAGCCAAGGTTGTACCCAAGGCCAGTCCAACTGAGTCCGTTGGAGTTGTAGCATGTCGTGGGGATAAATTCAGCGTTGTCGAGTATTCTGAGATTTCCAAGGAGCAAGCTGAGCGACGTGAGTCCTCTGGCGAATTGTCCTTCCGCGCAGGTAACATCGCAAACCACTTTTACACCACCACATTCCTCAACAAGGTTGAATCCTTCGAAGACGAGCTTGCGTTCCATATCGCTCGTAAGAAAATCCCTCATGTTGACTTGGAGACCGGCGAATCCATCAAGCCCTCCAAACCCAATGGAATGAAGCTCGAATTGTTCGTTTTCGACGTTTTCCCTTTTACTGAAAGGTTCGCCGTCCTTGAAGTCGAGAGGAGGGAGGAGTTCAGTCCCTTGAAAAATGCGCCAGGAACTGGTTCTGATGATCCTGAGACAAGCCGTCGCGATCTGTTGGCCCAGCATAAGCGATTCCTGGAAGCTGCTGGAGCCCAATTGAAAGACGGTGTTGAGATCGAGATATCTCCTCTTGTGTCCTATGCTGGTGAAGGTTTGGAGACGGTCAAAGGCAAGGTATTTACCAAGTCTGGTATCGTGGAAGGGATCGAGCAGTTGGATGCTCTGGTCTGAACTAGAATGGATGAATTGAACGGACATCACTTTCGCATAATCTGGACTTGGGAATTTGTAACATGATGATCCCTATAATTCATAATGTATACTGTAGTGAAACTTTGAAATGTCGAAGCAATACAACGCCACTGGTCAATTGGCTCAATCTTGTATCAGTGAACTGAAAGCAGAAAATAACTGAAATAAAAAGCGCACTCAAGCATTTGGCGTTGGCATAGTGCAGTGTACAGGCATTCTGAGGGTTTGACGATAGTACCTTTAGCTTATGCTGAAGTTAAATCATCTTGCGCTAATCGTGGCAGAACGAGTGAAATGGCGACCTTCTCAGGAGTCAGTATCTTTCGGATGGGGTTTCCCCTGGGCTACAGACGCTCAGCCAGTTCGAGTGTGATGCACATTTGCATTCTTGACCACGAAAGCAGCCTTAAACTGGTAAGCAATCAACCAACTGCTGTAGCAGCTATATCAAGGGATTTCTTTGGCGCTCGAGGTCCTTTCCGTTCCAGCTCCTCTTTCAAGTTGGCAAACAACCGTTGAGTTCGTTCAGCTTCCGGCTTCTGTATAATCTACACCGCCACAGTCAGGCCCCGCTTTCACGGAAATTACAACAGCGTAACATTACCTCTTTGCAACAAGTGATCAACTTGTCAATGAGTATTGTCTGGCCATTTTGAGCTTCTTCGAGGTTCTTCTTTAGCTGATGAGTCTGAAGGATATCCGACGTAGTATTAATTCACGGTGGTGAAAAAAGCACAGACCAACACGAAGGAGGCAGAAGAGACGACGATTCATTCAGGGATATAGGGCTATGCAGGTAGATTGCATACCTCTTCCTCCAACTTGCTCGCGCGGCTTTTCTCCCCATCCGAAAGCTGTTTTTGTTCAGCCGCTCGGGCTCGAGATAGTAGCACTTCGAGCTCTTTCGACCGGATAACACACTCAAAATGTCGCTCTCGTAGCTCATATTGTCGAAGAACATCCTTGAGACGCATACGCACGCTGGAAAAAAAGTAAGTAACTTAAACGAGGTTTGTATCACAAGCAGCTTACACAGAGTCGAAAATGCTCTCAATTGAGCGCCGTGCCCTACGATGTTGATTAATGACAATCCAGGTCAGGAAAGCGGTTAATCAGGCTTACTCTTCTGGTTCATTTGTCCAGTGCTTCTTGAGTTTCTGCCGCTGGGGCTCTACGTGCTCCTCCTAAGTAATACCAATAAATCGACGCTGTGCACTGAATGTTGCACGACGTGCTTACCCATTCCTCAGAGCTCCCTCCATCACCCTCCGTCAGGTCCATCATTTCGACTGCAATGATTTCGTCCCCTTCCTCGATACCAATCTCTTCTGGAGTCTGTTCGGCATCTAACATTCTACCATTGAACGTGAAAATGAATTGAATCCCGCCGGGTAAAGTTGGAGGTGCTGCGGAGGTGGGAGAGGAGTCTGTGCTGTCGTTAACTCGTGCTGATCCGTTGGTATCTTCCCTCAAGCTGGGTGTACCATTTACAACAAATGGTCCGTCTGGCTGTTCCATACGCTCTGTCCACGCAGTAAGCAAACGAGACAGCTTCGTCTTGCGTGAGATCTTGAAGAACAACTCTGCACGATACCGACAGAGTATTTTGACAACAATATCGGGCATTTCACGGTACTTGAGGTCTTGTTGCTTGGCCTTGTCGACTCGCTTAGCGAAATCGCTCTTCATGCGAAGCAGCTGAAAAGGACTTGAGATGCAGGAAGAAAATGGACTTCCAAGTGTTGAAAGTACCTCTTCTTGAGCGTCCTCCACACTCTGAGCCAGGCGTTTGCCATCTTCCTGGGGCTCTTGATTGAGGGTGAGTTGAAGATGGCAAGAGACTGAATACACACTCGTAGACGTTTATTGTCCTATAGGAGGTGCGATGAGGGGGTGTTACAAATGAAGCAATATGGCCATAGACTTACCTTCTGGAGTTCTCTGGCTAAGCTCTCCATCTTGGTCTTCGTTTGATTAGCCTTCGTCAACTGGCTTTTAGCTATGCAGAGTCTCAATTCATGGGCGGTATGTTGGAAGATAAATTCCACGTACCTGTGTCTTTGTCCTTAGTTAACTTCTGCTTCTCTTTGGCGTGGTCGCGTTCCAATCGCTTTAGTTCTGCAAACTGCGTGGATTGGGGTAAGCCAAAGGCGATATTCTTTCATCATGCAGCTTACCAGCTCAATATACTTGGTGTGGATGACATTCTCCTCCAAACCCTTGACAGTCTTCTGGGCTTCCTCAGCTACATGTGTGCGTTAGTAGATATATCCGACAGGAGCCACATCATCAAAATTTACCGAACTTTCTCTCCTCTTCCTCCTCAAGAACTTCTTCTTCCTCCAATACTGCTATTCTGTTTTTAAGCGATTCATACATTGTCGCTGGATCAACAGGGACGTCATTCCGTTTCTTGCTCTTGGCCGAATGGGTATGATGACCATTAACATCTACAACAGAACATTTGTAAGATAACTTTGAGAGCACTTTTGGCCATTATAAACGGACTATTTGCGTGGTTTGGAGGTGCAGGGGGTGCAGTGGCAGGGGCCGGAGGAGCGGGACCGACTGGCGGTGGTTTTGCCTGCCGAGCTTGCTGTAAAGGCTGCTGGGAAGTAGTGCCTGCGGCATTCATTTGTATAGATTTAACCAAGGATGAAGGAGTTGTAGCCAAGGCGATGTGCTTAACGCAATTCAGAGTTGACCAAGTGTTGTCTCCGTGATGGATGCTGTCTGCAGGTGTGTATCCAAATAAGGAAGCTTGTTGACCGAAATTTGTATTCCGAATCTCTCTTCCTCCGTGAATTTCTTTTTCTTTTCCTTTTTCTTTCTCTGAGATGAGAAGGATAATCTCGTCGACACTTTGATTGGTTGTGGTAAAGTATGGGATTCGTTGTTTCGGAGCTTTGTGGTTACATGTGAGTTCTGAGACGGAGAAAATGTGCGGCGCTGCTGGTTTAATCCAGAGGTCCATGACTTCTGTCGGGCGACCATTTATATGTCTGCTTGTACTCTCAATCAGCTGTTCTTGATGTTCGACAGAATGGAATCCGTCAATCACCCGAGATTGTCTGGCAAAACATGCAAACCAGCAACTCAAAGACGTTATATTGGGCTTGAGCACTACAGAATTGCACAGAATTTATCTTGGTGGACCTCTACGCTACTCATTGACCAGACAATACGCTTAAAGGGAGGGCGAATATACACTTCAAAGTTTAAGAGCTGAACGGTGGTAATCATGTGATCTTGATCGCGACGCGTTCCGGTTGTTTGTCTAACTTTGTCCAACACAGCTATTCTCATACTACCACCACACCAATATTGATGTTCAGCAAGGCTTCTGCCATCAAACCTCGGTCTCGTTCTCGTTTGTAGTACTTTTCAAGTTGTAGTATATACTCTCACCTTATATCTAGCTACAGTCACCCCACCCAGGAAGAGACAGCGGCTCTCGTCGCCGACTTTTGACCAAGGCTTCGATGATTTCACACAGGAGGAATTCGCCGCATTTGATGCCATCGATGCATCCTTATCTCAAGGAGCACCCCTAAAACCCATGAAACTTGCTGCTGCTGGGATTTCAGCTGCTCAAGGATGCGACGAAGTCCTTGGCGAACCTTTGTCCTCTCAGATTAATCAGCCCATGGCCAAGGATGATGGGCCGCTCGACGACATTGACAATCCGTTTACATCAGGCTTTCGTGTGGCTTCCAAGGCTGTAATGCCCACGTTTGCTCGTGCTTCAGCTTTAGCGACATCCATTCCGTCAGAGCAGCGTTCACGATCGCCTTCACCAGACGAGCCTCCACAAGGGCCAAATCACGATGATTGGTTTGGGCCACAGACCGATGCGCTTCCTCCCTCGTTCTCCACATTGGGCTTTATAAAACTTTCTACAAAGGCGCAGGTTGCGGGCGAGATTATCCCCTCAGCAAAAGCCTTAGCAGAAGCAAGAGCCAAGCTAGCTGCTTGGGAAACTGAAGACGCTGCTTTAGATGGGGACAGCAGCTCAACCGAGAACTCTGCACCTTCGATAGACTTGAGCATGTTGGGAAAGCTGGGAGGATTTGCGAGTGCTTCCCACCTTCCTGCCAAATCGCCAACGAAAAGACCGGCATTGGGCACAGTCTCCAACACGCTAGTAACACCCAGCACTCCTGCACCAGCGCCTATAAGACCAGCAAGCACTTCTGGGCTCATGAATTCGAGGCTATCTAACTTATCAAAGAAGCCAACGGCTTTCAAATCCCCAGTAATGCACCCTGCTTTAGGATCAACAATATCATCGCCCTTGAATCCTCAGCGACCTCCTACGTCGACAGGGTTCCAACCAAGCTCTCGCCTCGCCACTGCTTCGTATGTTCCCTCCACTCCCTCTCAAATGACTTCCGGCACCTCGTCTTTTCGATCACCTTATCCAACCACACCTGCCGCAACCCTCAAGATGCGCCCTACAAGATTTATGACACCATTCAAGGCAGGCTTACCCCGCAACATTCCTGACATGCCTCGGATGACGCCGACGCCTGCAAGGATATCAAGTATTGCTCGTGCTGTACCTCCAGCAATTCCGAGATCAGTTCCTAGAGAGAAGTTTTTCGAACTGGGTACATCTTTATCTTTAATAGAAAACGATTTTAGCTGACAGTACCCAAAGGTCAACCTCCCAACAGACAAACTCTTTTTTCTTCGGATTTACGACCTCAACAGTACGATGGCGATGATCTTGATTCGTACGGAATGTATGCCTTCCTTTTTATCGATCCTGTATTATTGAATGCTCATAAAACCATTAGAGATATCACTATGCTTAATCAAATCACAACCATGACGGCCCAATTTTACTCTTTCCACGATCCCTTAACAGCCGGCCATAACTCTGGACCGTCCAGATCTCTGGGGCCATCAGCAGCTCTTGCAGAGCTTGAGCGACGTGGATGTACATTTGTAACAAAAGCCTGGGTGGACAATCATTGGTGCCTTATACTCTGGAAGTTAGCTGGCATGGTTGCCCTTGACCCAGAGAAAGAAGCTATCCCCGACCAACGACGTTGGTGTTGGGATGAAGTAATTCGACAACTTCTCTACCGGTAGGTTACTTGAAATTTCTTTCAAGCCGACATCAAAATTCACAGTATCTTTGGCTAGGTACGAACGAGAATTGAATTCCGGTGTCCGACCGCCTCTGCGCAAGATTGCAAACCAAGATGTGTCATCGCAGCTTCCTTTGTGTCTATGCATATCCAACATCGTCTGGTCACCCGGAGGCGTCACAGAGGATGGTTTACCTATTGAACCTCATCCCGAGCTCGAGCTGACCGACGGTTGGTATCGATTACGTGCTCAAGTAGATCTGCCGATGGCGAGAGCAGTCAGGAAAGGTGTAATCCGTGTTGGACGTAAGCTAGGCATTGCTGCAGCAAGAGTAAGCTTTTGTTGGTAGTGTTGGTAAATATCCGTACTCATGTTTATTCCCTTAGCTGGATACTGAAAAGAAAGAAGCTTCGGAAGTCTTGGAGGCTTACGATTCCTGCAAACTCGTCTTGTCTGGCAATTCCTCGCAGCTGATGCCGTGGCATGCGAAGTTGGGTTTTATCAATGGACGATGCATTTCCACGCTGCACAGCCTGAGCCCAGATGGCGGGTTGGTGGCTGCGCTTGACTTTGTCATCGTCAAGGTAGGCGTTTTGCGTTCCGCATCGACACAAGGCTAATATGTTCTTGGAAGCTGTACCCGATAGCGTTCCTTGAGTTTAAGGAAGACGAAAATGGGAATAAACACCGCGAAGGCCCGCGAGCTGAAGCTGAGGAGATGAAAGTCCAAGATCAGTGGAATGTTAGTGATTCCCACTTGACAAACATATGACTCTAATAGGCTTCTTGTAGCGTCGCCGTCAACTCGAAGCGTCTAAACTTCATGAAGAGCTTGACAAGAAATATTCACGATATGAAAGCTACATCAGCCGAATGGAGCAGAAGGCTGCCCGTCTCAAAGTGCTCGAAGGTGGCTACAATTTAATCGCCTCGTTAGCGCACACTCATCGAAAGTAGGAGACCCACCTCAAGAGATCGAATCATTGTTCGACAGACTTGAATACGCAGACACCGCAATTGCTACTCTTTCTCGATTAACACCAACACAAGCTGGGTGGTTGGCACAATACACAAAGCAGCAAATTGACAGCGGCCGAGCGGTGATGGCAGAAGAGATTGAACAGGATCTACAGGTTCGTTTAGTTGCAGTTAGTTGCCATTTGATGCTTACTCTTTTACGTTGCAGAAAATCTGCCCGCCTCGCGAAGTAAAGTCCTTCCGCGTTTTGGTGACTCAAGATGCTCGAACGCAGAGAAGACCGGCAAATAGGACTGCGCAGCTGACGGTCTGGGATGTGATATCGCTATCGTTAGATGAAGGCAGTAGTGGTGGGAATTTTGTAGTTGGTCAGCGCTACGTGGTATGTCAAAGCATTCAATTTTTGTGTCTTGACCAAAACTCAACCTTGATATATTTCAGGCGACCAATTTGCTTCCTCAACAACAGAGCTCATGGATGGATTGCGAACTAGGATCGGAGATCTATTTGAGTACAAGACGTGATACGAGGTGGACAAGAATCAAGACGGTCGTTAGATGAATCGCAGGTACTTTCGCAATGTAACCTATAATATCTACTATTGACTTTGATTGCTTAAAGTGAGAAAAACGATGCGGTTAGGTGGGGTGAATGGTCGTCTATCTACATACTCGAGGCGCCAGATGTTATAATGTACAGTATCTGTCTATCTTAAAGCTCGAGATTCAGCATTTAGGGGGCACCAAGACCGTACTTTGAAAATACGTCTTTGTAAGGACCAACGTCATCGTGACCCATAACAACCACTGTAGGCTTGCTTCCAGAGTCGGGGCCAAACACCCGAGCAGCAACACGGCGGATATCCTCGGCGGTAACTTTGTCCACCTTTTCAGTCATCTCGGTCACCGGCACCTTACGGTTGTGTACGAGAATCTGTAAATCGCAGGTCAGGACAGAAATCGAAGGAAAATATTGAAGACGAACCTGTCGTCCAAGATCTTCGACTTCGACTGCGCGGCTCTCCATAGCCATCATCAAACTTGAATTGAGCTGGTTCTTGGCTCTCTGTAACTCGTTTCCCTTAATTGGTGTGTAGAGCAGTAAACTGAGCTGGTGAACCAGATGTGGCAAGATCTGTGAAGGTGTGTTGCCTCCTGTTATGCCTGAAGCAGCAGGCAAAAACGAAGCGAAGAGCCCAAAAAGTGAGGAATCGGCGTAAATATGATGGAAAGAAGCGCAGTGATCGATTTGTGGGTAGTGATTAAGGATATGGGTGTAAAGTCGAGAGTACATGCCCTTCCCGGGACCACCAGCAGAGAAGCTTCCGCCTCCGCCAAGTAGGACTTGCATAGTAGCAAGAGCAAAAATATCGTCATCGTTGATGCCTAAGCCTTCGTAACCAACATAGAGATGATTAAGCTGTTGAGTGGAGTCGAGAATAAATCGGTGTCCACCGGTGTATGTTGAGGTCGGAGATTTTGGGATGGCGGCGTCTGCTGAGAGGGAGTTAGGGAAGAGATACGAGGCAGCACGAGTAAGTGACTTGGCTACACCCGGAGAGGAAGCGGAAGGTGTGAGTAAATGAGGAGGAGGCTGGGCATTTGAGGAAGCGGTGTTGGGTCGTTGAGAAGATTGAGGGACCACAGGAGATTTGAGCGAGGTAAAGAACCTGTCTGTAAGTTCAACAAGCTCAGCATGCGACATGCCAGCACCAGCAATGACCATTCTTTCGGGTCTGTACCATTCCTGGAGAGCATTTCGAAGCAGAGGAGCGTTTATTGATGGAATACGCTCCTCTGGACATAGCATGGGGTTACCCAGGCCTCGGTCATTGTATGCCACGGCATGAAGAACCTCTGGGAGGATCATTTCTGGCTTTGAAGACAGTTCTCGGGTTTCGTAGAATGCTGCGTCACGTTGAGCATCGAGTTCGTCAGCCGAAAATGCGGGGTTGAGGACTGTGTCTGCAATTAGGGAGAGAGCGACTGGGGTGTCCCGATGTGCATGAGATGATTGGTACATGATAGCCTCTCTAGACGAGGTACACATGATTTGACCACCGATTGAAGCAATTTCGGAGGTCATTTGGTCATTTGACCTTGTGCCAGTGCTCTAGTCAGCCAATGTAAGTTTATATTCGAAAGGAGCTGCCAGATACGCACTTTGAAAGCCATCCTATCAAGAAAATGAGAGACACCTGAGTTATTGGGAGTCTCATAACGAGCGCCTGCGTCAATGAAGAGGCCGACAGTGGAAAAATGACCTGGAGTTGTCTCTGTTGCAACCCGAAGTTTGTTGGGTAATGTAGTTATTTGCACATTATCAGCTGCAGAGCTATACTGCCTTGCTTTTCGCTGTAGTTGCCTTCGACAGGTTGGCCATGCTCGTCGATGCATTGGTATGTCGTGGATGGACGCAAGTCTCGCCGAAAGAACTGTCAAGAAAAGCAGCCGTCACGTGTATGCCAGGTCCGGCATTATTCGGCAAGAATAAGCGCTCAAGCTCGAACATTATACGAGAGAGATTGTCGTAGTATCTCAGCCACAGGTAACTGGGCCCAATTAGAAGCTCTGCTAGTACTTTATTATTTGATTATATGCCCTTCCCTGACGAAATTCCTGAGGTACAGTACTGGTATCCTAGCGCTCTAACAATATCCCATCCGTTAGATATAATCAACTGATATCAATTGCATCCCGCGCACTGGTAACCGTTACCTGAGTCAATCAGTGACAGAGCTACGGAGGAAATAATTGCAGGCGATCATTTGAATCATTATAACGTCCAGGCAGGACGACCTTGATCCAAATGACAACGTGGGTCATTCGAGAAAAACGCATACCACTCGAATGAGGGAAAGGAGACCTTCCATTGGAGTTTGAGCATACGTGAATTGGATGAAGCACTACCTAGTGCGTGATAAAAGGCTGAAACATAGTCTAGTAGTGAAGCAAGCACATTGGTCCGAGTAAACCAAAATTTCATCATGTACAAGATACCCCACATATGTTCTGTAGAGATGTTTCGCGATTGACACTGGCATCTCCTCCCTCCGCCCTATTACCCCATTTATTTCCACATCAACTTGCCTTTAAAGCCATTCAAGATTATTTTAAATGAACTTCAGGCTAGATAGCGAAAGGGTAAAGTCTATGGTCATCTGGCGAGATGTATCTTATCTACGTATCCTAGAGGCGGAGGAGCGGAGGATCCAAGAGCGAGGCTCTGACTCCGAAGCAAAGCGTTGATCTCACGGAAGAGGCTAAAAATAGATACCCGCGACGACGAGGCTGCGTCGTCAGCTTTTCGGAGGTCTCAGTTGCTTGAGTGCCATCAGTCTCGGATCTATCATCATGCCAGTCAACGACGAGCAGGATATATATGACAGTGTTTCTCTGTTTGCCGTAGCTGTTAACCTCCGCAGCGCTCACTGAGAAGCGAAACAAACAACCTCGTGTGAACCGGCTCCAGAAATCATACACACATCTCTCCATTGGATCGCCGTGGAACGGGTCTCAAGGTTGCTTTTCGGGTCTGTGTTTACCACCTTTGCTTCTTGGTAATCTGACTCTCGCAACTTGGTCTGAACCGTATCCTCTGAACTTGGTCCACAACCACCATGATGAACCTTACTCATGTCGCTCCTTGGCTTTCTAAGCAAGGTGTATGGGGACCGGTGACTGCGACGCTGGATTGGTGTGAGGTGAGTACGCATACCTACAGCATCGAGCAATTGGACAGACTCTAATGGTCGTCTTTTTCTTTTATGCGGATCGGTGTTTCGCTTCAGATTAACCACCAGTTCTCTCCCTATGTCGCTGAAATGGCTAACACTTTCTCCAATCTATTTACCATCTCCCTCTCACTCGGAGGGTGTATGGACGCCATCAACGAAGGTCTCCCAAACCGATATGCATTGGGCTACCTGGTACGCCCGGCTTCTCTGACTCAATTCATTGCGCAACGCTCATGACAAACGCAGGGCGTGGCCTTGGTTGGTGTCGGCAGTTTTTTCTTCCACGCTACTTTGCTCTTTGAAGCGCAGCTCGCCGATGAGCTACCGATGATTTATGTGGGCTCATTGTGCCTCTTCATGTTATTCGACACCAAGGGGGGATTCGGATTACAAACGCTTCGAACGAAGGGGCTTATCGCTCTCCTGATATTGTTTGATGCCCTCTTCACCTGGAGCTAGTCGGTTTCGCTTTCCTATCTCGCTTCGCTCATGACTGACATCAAGACGTAACGCAGCATGGTCTACAGGAACCCTGTCTACCACCAGGCCGTTTTTGCTTCGATTGTTATCTCAACTGCAGCCCGCGTCGCGTATATTCTCAATTCTACCGAAGCTGGCAAAGGAATTCCCCCAAAGACTAAGGCTGTGATCACCAACTTCTTCAGCACAGGATTTGGGCTTTTCGCATTTGGCTTTTTTGTGTGGAATTTGGACAATCTTTTCTGCCATAAACTCACAGAATGGAAGCTTTCCATCGGGTGGCCTGCGGCTTTTTTGTTGGAAGGTGTGCATGGACTATTTGTGTCTTCCGAGAGACTTGGGCTGATAATCTCCCTCGTAGGACACTCGTGGTGGCATGTCCTCACAGTAAGTTCTCATCCTTACACGATCGTGTGCTGCTTCTGAATCTAATCTTCACAGGGCCTGGGCACTTATTATATGTTTATTGGAGTGCAATATGCGTAAGTAATCTGTTATTTCGATCTACCCTCTGTTGAATTTAACTAGAACTGTCTGCGTCAAAGAGAGTCATCGAGACTATGTTGTCAAACACGATTACGGGATTCCCTACCTCAGGCGCTCTCATCTCAAAGTCCACTAGAATTGCGGTTCTCGGAGTTTAAGATGATCTCCTTGCAGTTTTACGACATGTATGAACTTTCAATCTGTTGTAAATTTTCCACCTTAGATTTAGCTGTAACCTGTATCAATATTACGAACCTGATGATCCAGACGTGTTGGTGCGGCTCGTAATTATCTATATGTCATCTTAAAGTATTTTAGTGGGGGTTAAGGTCTAGGTATTCTAGGTCGGAAATAAGTGACTAAGCCGCCCCTCCAACTTTCCACTTCAAGAAGTCCACTACTTCGACGCCACCTTCAATCCCGTCCGAAGCCAGGCCATTGCTAGCAGACCATTTCGCGAGAGCTTCCGGCACCGGCAGTCCGTTAAATTCACCTGCTAGTGTGATGAAGGGTTGATTGTGCAACGCCTGCTCCTCAACCTCGTTTTCTGGCGACGGCCTTATTGAGAGTGTGTCAAACCCAACAATCTGACGTGCTAATGATCGTTCCAGGTTGAAGAGATCTTCCCTAAACTTTTCTTGTCCGATAATTTGCGAAAGCCTAGACGAGTGGAGGTTTACGAGTGCAAGCGCACCGACGCGACCTGTCGAGAGTCCGTGAAGAGCTCCGTGAAGATAGGACCCTAGGCGCAGGGCTTTTTGAGTGGTTTGGGAAGGGGAAACAGGCGCATCTTCTACTATAGCACTGGCACGTGCCAGCGATATATTTTCTCCGACTTTGACGATAGCGTCACGGATGGCACTAGAAACGGTCCCAGTAGGTGAAGCGCCGGGTTCGTTGTGCGAGAGTAGTGGTGACTCTCTGAGTTCATCCAAGGAAAGAGGAGCAAATGAAACGCGTCCATTACTTTTCGCTTCTGATATATATGCAGCTGTATGTGCAATATCCTGAGCGAGCTTAGCGAAAAGCTCATTCCTTCCAACAAAGTCCGTTTCGCAGTTCAGCTCTACCATGGCCGCGCGAACACCACCTGCGGTCGTGAGTCCTGCACCGGGAGATAGCACTGAGACGCTGACCAGGCCTTCTTTTGTTTCTCTTGATGCTACCTTGGCAGCTTTTGAGGCACCAGAGGTTTCCATGTCGCGTTCAAGCCATTTTACAGCTCCTGCGATGTCTCCATTCGAATGGGTTAGTGCCTCTCGCGCTTTATTGATGGATACCTGCGTTTTCTTGCGTAGCTCGGCCACTAACGCAATGGGAACCTTTGGAATTGTCGTCGAATATGACCTTTGGCAGAAAAGAGATGTTGACTGACGAGCAAGACGAAACATTTGAGTCGGCGTTGTTGGCAGAGAGGAGACGCGAATACCAAAAATAGGACTAGCCTTGTGATCGAAATTTTTGTCCAAGCTCAGGGGTTTTTTTTTGACTCTTTTTGCCTCCAACAATCGTCATGGACGGCTTCAGGCTCCCACAAACTATACCGCAGGACTTACTACTTATTCAAGAATATGTGGACATTCCAAAACCTGTTTCAACTCAGAAACCTTCACAACTTACAGTTGCAGAGCAAGACGATGCAGATATTGCAAGCTCAGGGAGCGAGAGTGACGTCGAAGACGATATAGATAGTGAAGATGAAATTGCAGCGGATCTGACCAAGGATGCTGTGACTGATGAGGAGAATACTATGAATGATATCAAAACAACGTGCGTATTGTTTTCTTCTTCAAGGCACCTTCGGTCTTGAACTTCGTTGCAGATCAGAACCTTCTGACACAAGCTCAGAGTCCTCTTCAGAATCTTCAGAGGATGAAGAGGATGCCCAGAAAGGCAACAAGAAATCAGTAGCATGTAATGACTTTGACGACGACGACGATCCAGTCCAAGCACCGTCAGGCAATTATTTTACCACAAAAAATGAACTTGTCGAGGGTGACGTCGTTCTCCCCGAGGTCGATGAAGTTGGACCGGACGAGGTTTTGGAAAAAGTTGGCGAGATTATGACCATTGTCGACCACGTTGTCATCATTCGCGGACTTCCTTCCGAATATCTCAACCGTGCTTCGGAAAGGGCTCTTGATTCGGATACGCTGCTGGTGTTCGATGACCGCAAGGTTGTAGGTTATGTACGCCCTTCCCTTTTTGAATGATGGACGAACACACTCACGAAATGCAGGATAGATTTATGAAACTTTTGGTCCAACGATGCAACCACTCTACCAAATCAAATTCAATTCTACTTTTCCGCTCAATCCAGAGCGCGTTACTGTTGGACGAGAGGTCTTCCATGTTCCTGCTCGCAGTAGATTTGTCTTCGTTAGCCAAATCAGAGCTTACAAGGGCAGCGATGCGAGTAACGTTCACGACGAAGAGCCGGCCGACGATGAACTGGAGTTCTCGGATGACGAGGTTGAAGCGACCTACAAGAGCAGGATAAAGCGAAAGTAAGCGATATTTAATGCAAGTTATACTAGATTCTAATGTTTTGCAGGCGAGCTGAATCACGAAGCCGTTCGGTGACTTCTTCAAGGGCCTCCACTCCCAACCCCTCTTTGATGCGAGATCAAGAACTTGCAGACGATGCATTCCTCAACAGGAATGCGTACGATGAACATGGACCGTACGATATCGATTATACCGCGCCTTCTTCATCTTCGTTCTCTCGACCTACCCCTATCCCATACGATGACCCTTATGGCGAAGCTTATACAGCACCCGACGTTGCAGACAGTGAAGTTCGAATGGAAGCAGAGCAGCCACGCCGAACCACATTCGACCATGACAGGCCTCCTCGCGGACGTGGTCGTGGCCGTGGTAGGGGAGATACTGGATATCAACGAGATCGAGGTCGTGGTAGAGGCCAAGGACGGGGGAGAGGAAGAGACAGGGGCTCACAGAGGCACCACGAAAGTCGCCAGATGTCACCAACATCCATGGCAATTGCTCGCGTGACTGCACCAGGATCCTATCCTCCTTTTACGGCTTCTCAACAAGAATACTCCCCTATGTATTCTGTGCAGCCTGGAAATCCCAGTTTCATCCAACCACAGCAAGATCAACACCACTACGCTCCACCACTTTTCATGCAACAGGTGTCAAGCGTCCAACCACATATCAATCCGCGATTCGCGAACGCGTATGGACTTGCCATGTATCCTCAAAATACACAACCACAAGATCAAGGATATAGCTTCGGCCAGTCGCAACAGCAGTCGTCCGATACCTCGCACTGGATGAACACATGGTCAACATCCCGGCAAGCAGGGTATCCTGGTGGAGAGGATTCTAAGAATAGTGGAAGCTGATAGCATTAAGCTTCAATTATGCTTCCTCAACGTTTGGCTAGCAGGTGGGTGACATGACAACGTGCTCTATTTTTTTTGGCCTACGTTGCTCAATTCATTCCACAAGATTATCGGCGTTTTGAACAGATTCTGAGAATGTAACCTATCTTAATTGCAAACACGCTTTCAATATTTTTGCTTTTGATCTTCAAACATCTCCAGCGACCATGTTGTCTCTTCATTTTATGCTAACATACGCAGTCATCCTGGTCCAGAATGTTGCGTAGCATATCAAGCGCATGTGGTCTTTGGTGGTCCTGACATCTGCGAATATTTCCCCCTCTTTCTTCTATGCCATAACTTCCTGAAGCCCGTCAGTGTCTTATCTCTCTAATGCAGTTTTCCACGTGGAACCTGTAGCATTAAGACAGACGGTCATGTTCATAGGACTTGTTATCTCGGTCGACGTGCGTTGCAGCTCAAGAAGACGGCGGTTCTAAAGGAGACGGGCATCTGGGCCTAAGAGAGACTTCTATAAGAACACGAGCCAACTTTCTTCTCCTCTACCGACTTTTGGGGATTCCATTGGTTCATCATGTTAACAGCATTTTTCGCCTCAAGCCTCGCAGTGCTGGCACTGGCTTCGCCGGTCTTTGACTTGACTAGTCCCGCCGACATTTTAACTCGTTCGGATTTGATAAGTTCAAGCTGTTCGACGAGTGGATCTGCTTCTTGCCACAATACAACTTCCCAATCGAATTTGTGCTGCTTTGAGTCTCCCGGAGTATGCACCTTTTTTTGCATCAACATGGTTTCATTAACCGTTTCGGCCGGGATAGGGTTTACTTCTTCAGACACAGGTGAGCTTGTAGAAAACATTGCAAAAGTCGACGATACTAATAAAGGCGTTTCTATCAATAGTTTTGGGATACCAATCCATCCACAGGTCCTTCAACTAGTTGGACAATTCACGGTAGGACCTCTGCTTTAACTACCCAATAGACATCGCTGACAACCCTTCAGGTCTTTGGCCAGACAAGTATTTCAGATTTCTGCATAACTGTTGTACCTGTCCTGATACTTTTCAAAGCTGCGATGGAACCTATGAAGACACTTGCGATCCTTCGCGGGCATACACCGGTATTAACACCGTGAGTTCGGACAGACTCAGTCATGGCACAAGGCTAACCATCAATTATTAGCTGTTGACTAACCAAGGAGCCAGCGATACCCTTTCCTACATGAATACGGTACCACCTTTGTTAAGACAACTGGGTCACAGTATGATAACTACTTCTTAGTACTGGGTTGACATCAACGGACAGAATGAGCAGTTTTGGGAGGTACGCTAAGAATCTTAATATCTAGTAAGTTGTCTCAACTGTTTTTAGCACGAATGGTCCAAACATGGTACTTGCATGAGGTGAGAATATTGTCGTCGTGTAGAACTTCTTTCTGAAAACACGACAGCACCCTCAAGACATCATGTCTGCCAAGCGGAAGCCCTAAAGGTGCAGAAGTAAGGCACTTATTTTATCTTTACAAGTGGTGTTTCTAATGCATTCCCTCTAGGCTGTTGCTTTCTTTCAGACTGTAGTCAGGCTCTTTAAGGTTCGCTTTCTGGGATTAGATTTCTTATTAGATGTACCTAATTTTGTTGGACTAGACTTTGCCAACCTACACATGGCTCTCAAACGCAGGCATTACGCCTTCCACTTCAAATACGTATACACTCTCGCAATTGACATCTGCAATCAGAGCTGGCTATGTAAGTGCATCAGTCTGCTTCATGTTTGATTCGCCAAGGCATTGATTCGAACGACCCAGGGCCACACCCCTGCTTTAGATTGCACCTCTGGGGCTTTGAACCAGATCAGCTACTACTACAATCTAAAAGGCTCCATCATTGACGGAACTTTCGTACCTATTGGTTCGTAGAAAGGACTATAAGTGTACGGCTTATCTAACCCTACCTACCCTATCAGACGCCCCCAGTGCAGGATCGTGTTCTTCCTCTGGTATCAAATACACCCCGAAGAGTGGAGGAGGAGGCGGCGGGACGAATCCAGGAGATCTTCCATCAAAAGCGCACATTCAAGCCATATCTGGAGGCTCGTCTGTTGGGGGACTTCTGACAGCTGGGACATGGTCAACACAGACTTTAGCAACCATGACGCTCTCGGGGACTTCTTCTAGCTTTACAATGGTTTCATCTAAAGGGAATTGTGGGGTCAGTGGAGGTGCTCTAACTTGTGGGAGCGGCGTAACTGCTACAACATTCTCAGCTGTGAGGATTGTCTTAAAGTTGTCTTTCATCGCAAGTTTTAAACTCTTTATAGGTTACCTCAGGATCGAACCTTCTGCTCGCATCCGGTGGTTCAACATCTTTTACCAGTGATGGTACACCCAGTGGTAGCACTGTCTACACCGTTTACACAGGAAGTAGCCACTCCCAAGACTTCACTCTTTCTATTGTCTCGGCATAAGTAATATCTAATCTTTTGATTTTCAATGATATATTTTTAAAGCGCCAAGCCCCGCCACAAGGCGAAGCCCAGAGTGAATGCCCAAGTAACTGTGCTCTTTTCCTATATTGAATCTACTTGCGTCCACTGGAGTTCGCATAAGACAGTTCGTTCCACTTAAGGCTATCTTTTTGGAGAGCGATTCTAGACAACCGGAGGTATGATCCTCTCAACAAGAGCACATGCCAAAGTAATCAGGACGGCGGCACTTACTTTTACCTTAGCAGACTTGAATCATGTTGGCCGCAAATGGCATACTGGACCCTGCCGCCGTTCAGTTGTTGCTTTTCGACACTTTGCACTATGCTGGTCGAACTCATCCACGAGAAGCAAAATGTTCTGTGTTTCTTCTCCAGTATACACACATACAATACACTATCATGTACTAAGTAGATGTCTAAACACTTAACGCCGCTCTTGCCCCGGCTTCCTTCAAGATCACCGTGACGATCCTCCGCTTCCCCGCGAGCACTGCAGTCCCGTAGTGGTTCGATTATCGATTTGTCCTATTGAGCATCTTTGGCGGCATGCAAATTCCGTGGATATATCTACCCCATATTTTCTAGGACATAGTGAGTGAATCCTCGCTCGCGCCAGTTAACCAGTATCATCTTGGCTAAGACAAGCACACAATCTCTCGTCACCATGCCACCGCCTTCCAGCAATTCTGCGTTAAATCTCCATCTTCTTCCGGAATCATTCTTCGTTATTCAGCTTGAGCATGGCCAAGAAATTGCTCCATGTCTACTCAAGGATTTGACGGATGGAAAAGGAGGTTTCTTCTCTGTGACGAGGACCAATGATGAAGTTTCGATTGTTGGGGAGGCGTACAAGTGGATGCCGTCGCAGTACAAAGAACAAGCGACATGGAGATGCATAAAAATACAAGGACCAATGGAACATAGTAAGCATCGCCTATCATTGTTACGA
Source organism: Crepidotus variabilis (assembly GCA_015657495.1). Classification (NCBI taxonomy): domain Eukaryota; kingdom Fungi; phylum Basidiomycota; class Agaricomycetes; order Agaricales; family Crepidotaceae; genus Crepidotus; species Crepidotus variabilis. The sequence continues at coordinate 234,794 of MU157833.1, read as the reverse complement.
GTGACCTCATGAATCGAACGACCAACTAGATCTAACAGGTATCATGGCTTCATTTACGGCGCCGCTCAAGGTTGCCAAAGTACCTGTTTTCGCATTATCTACGTGGTGAGTTGTCTTTGTGTTAGGCATCCACGCTGTACGCTAAATCTTGCAATATAGGAACACTGATTACGTCTTGGTGCCGACAGAGATGTTGTCTGACGCTGTGCAAGTGCTTGAGCGAGATGGTTGGATGTTTGCCGGCGGTCTACCGCGGAACAGAGTTGCTCGTCTATAGGCTGGAGGAGTGTTCTTATTATACACGGAGTAATTTATGACTATGAGACCTACTCAACCCGAGCAGAGAGAACGCGAATCAATCAGCTTCGCGTAAAGCCAAAGGCGAAAGACGCGCTTCGGTAAATCGAAGGTTAGGCCAGTAAGGCGTTTTAATTGTATGCTTGATCTATGTCAACTGGTGGGGGTGGAGATTCTGGGTTCGAGTGCTTCTTCTCTTTGTCGAGCTGTTCTCGCTCTATATCGCGTTCTGTTGGAGGAGTTTCTTTTTCCCAAATCTTGAGTGCTTGCTCATACGACTCCCAAACTAATCGACCTCCAACTTCTCCGCCATACTCTCCATCATCCTCAATTTCCAATACTTCTTCCTGCAGCGGAGTTTTCTCTTTTGCCTTCCCTTTATCCCTTGTCTTTATTTCGGCTCGCTTATCTTTATCTTCTTGATCCTTGTCAAGAACCTCTTGAGGTATTTTGACGTCAATCTTCACAGAGGCGCATTCTGCATACAAAGAGCCTGGTAGCAGCACCTCCTCTGGCATATCAAGTTCGGAGACGTCAATAGGCCCTTCAGACTTTTGAGCCTCTTTGTTTTGGGATACCACGGTTGTTTGTGCTAGAATCTTGAAGGGTGTTGGGAGGTAAAGGGCATGTAGGACAGTTTGCATCGCGGCGTACGGCGACTTCAAGAGCATGAGGAACAATGGTTGAAGCATGATATAACTTGAGACGTTGTTAGCAGAAGCAAAAAAATGGCAGGAATGGAACGTACAGAAGGATGCCGAAATACGAGAATCCTTTGGGTGACTTCCAGTCAGCACTGAGGAAGGATGATATGGTGTCAACTCGACCGATACCAGGTGAAACGCTGACAGAGGTGATATTCGACTTCTGATGTTTTGAGCTGACAATTGGCACAGCGCTGGAGCCTTCTTCAGTCTTGGGTATCTGTGATGAGGTTGGCAGAGCGTCCAAAACACGCTGGATGTGGCGGGTCAAGACAATGGTTCGTAAGGATCGCTGGCCTTCGCGCAGGAAAAGAGAATTTGCTTGCGCAGCTGGAATTTCATATGAAAACGAAGGTGAAAAAGGCAGACCGCCCGCCGCTGCGTAAAAGGGATTTACGACATTGATTATCCGTATATCCCGCTCTACCGGGGCAACGAGCAGCGCTGGGAGAAGTAGAGTAGTTATCAGGAACGACGCCAGCGATCCAGAGTCCCGTTCCTTTTGGTCTCGGTCAATAGTGGCATTTGAGAATGGCCATGGTGACCCGATGTGCCGGTGCTCGTGTCCGAAGATAATAGCGTCAAGGCGTTGCTCTTTTCCGGTCAAGAATTTTGTGCAAAATGCGCGAATAGATGTCGGGGACTTGAGATCACATTCCTCGGCGTATATCTGCTCGTTGGAGGTTGTGGTCCTTAGTATGTCGATCAAGAGAGTGATGTGGGTAGAATCTACTGGTTCTTGGCACAAGGCAATAATATGTGCACCTTGCTGCGCTAAGGATTGTAGAATTGTAAGCCCAAGAGGCGTAAAAGCTCCCTAGAATTATTCAGTTCGTAGCTAGTGTGGCAGACTTGGCAGAGGAAACATACCGTCATCAACACGACCCGAGCGTGGAGATCCCTCTCGCGGTTTGTTTTCCTGCCTTGAGCGACGGTTCGCAAGACATAAGCAGCTAATAAACCAATAATAATATGCACTGTATAGTCCTTGGGCCAATACGAAGTGTAAAGCACCTCAAGAATTCTGAGAACCATGGTTAGACCGCGTCACAGTTCAAGGTCATGGTTTGCGATCAAGTGTTCTTCCCCCGACTGCTGTCATCGCATATTTAACGGGCTTTTTCTCTTTGTGCGTAATCCTTGCACAACTGGATTGGTTGGTAATACCAAAGGCAATCATATTGTGAGTGCTATTCTCTTGTCAAGATGAGTAGAATTGGGTTGATTATTTATTTAAGTTTAGGTTCTCCCTTCAACATTCGACGGAAAATTTGACACCCGGCGAGCTCACTTCCTGCCACAACCTCGTTCTAAGCTTCCTGCTTGTAAGCAACGCTCAGCTCGACTAAGATTTGTCGAAAACTTTCTTGAAATCTCAGAATTATTTCCACCAGGAATCAAGACGGTTAAATTGAAGGACTTGACATGGACGGGCCCTCGTCTGCGACAAGTGCGAATAGCCGACAGAAACGCGTGTTGCCTTCGCGCTCACGCCGTGGAGGACCAGGATTGGGGACTTGCGACGTGGATAATCTCATTTTGGAAACTAGAAGACGTAAATGTAGGTCACATCTAGATGCCTTTTTGTAATACTCACCCGCCTTACTCTGACATACGTAGATGAGAACGAACCTCTGATACCTGCAGAGACTCACTTTTTGCTCACCACGGACCCAGCTTACGATGCAGAACCCTCAGACGGATCACACTCAGGGATGAAGATCAACATTGTTGCAAATGAACGCTATTTCGATCGTCCAGACGTTCTCAAAGCTTTCCGAGAGCAGATCCTCATACAGACACCAGAGTTTCATGAACTCCAAGAATTGGCATCAGGAGTGGGCAGCAGATTCAGGCCAAGGAATCAAGAAGAGGTGGGCATTTTGACTTTGTGCTCTGCAAAAGAACTGATTCCTTGGTTTGATAGTCGATGTCAGAAACGTCAGATGCAGCTTACGAGAAACGGCATAAAAAGTTCGAAACCTATGAAAAACGACAGCGCTTTCGAGAGAAAGAGAAACTCAAACACGAACACTACAAGCTCAAGGAACGCATCGATCAACTCCGGGCCATGGAAGGGGCAGCGTTTATGAACCTCCCTGAATCATCATTCTCTCCCGCCCAATCTCGACCTGTAGGGGGTGATGATCCAGAAGAAGATCTGGCGTCCATTTCAGCAATGAATGGAGGCATTTATCATCCAGAAGGCGAGCGTCGAAGGAAGGAAATGCTTGATATAGCGGTCAAGCTGGAAAGACGATATGCTTATCTGCTTCCTCCTGATAGGGTTCGAAAGGGCCAAGAACCTTCGAACGCAGGCGCTGCATCTGCTCGGAGCATTGCAGTCCAAGACGAAGAAGATTCTGAGGGTGAGCGCATCGCAGCCGCGGGGCCGTCAAGGAGAGACACCGCTCTGAAAGTACGCCTCCCACCCCTGAGATCGAGTGCATCGAGCACACCAACGCCATCCCCTATTCCGACCAAACCTTCTGCAATGAAGAAGCCAAAACCTGCATACTCAATGTCGAAGTCACTATCAACTCGTTCTCGGCGGAAATCGTCACCACCCCCGGTCCATTTTCCTTCACCTCCGCAGATGCAACATCTACCACCTACGGAGCAGAGGCCTATGGTTGCTCACAGCCCAATTATAGATGTAGAACGGGAGTCGATTGAACCTGAGCGTCCTTCCACTTCTCCTCCCTCCTCCGTTCCTCCGACCCCGGAACCTTCAAGCAAAGTGAGCGAACCGGTACCAGAACTGTCAGTTCAATATTCTACACCTCCAGAATTATCTAAGGAACAAAACGAAGAAGTTGAAAATGTATCTCTTACCAATGGTACGAGGATCATCCAGATGGCCCCGGCGTCGGTGCTCATGGAGTCTACGGTGCATGATCTGGATGTGGATATGCAGCCTGTCAACGGCAATGGCGATTCGGAGAAAGCCCTTTCAGAGGTTCTGGAAGAACCTAAATCACCGGAGGTTGTTTCCAAATTGAAACAAAAATCAAAGGGAAAGAAGAAATCCACTGCGAAGAACCCCTATCCTCCAAACGAGAAGCACAAGAACTTTTTGAAATCGGCTGTCCAAGAAGAACAATTACCAGAGGAGGAGGCAATTGTCATGTCTAAAAAACCTTCGCCGACTCCAGAGCCCAAGATAATTAACGAACATGAAGTTGGCCAGAAGCTGGCAAACTCTCTTCAATCCGTGGAGCCAGTCTCAGAAGCTACAAACGCGGAACCGCAGTCCACTTTCGTCACAACCATAGACCCTAATTTGCAGGTAGAAGTACCCCAGGAACCTGCTGGAGAAGACACCATCTCCGTCCGCCCTTCTAAACGACGACGAAAAGACAAAGAAACACCTCTAGAATCATCATATGCAGCAGTACGCACACCGTCCGCGCAGCCTTCCGAACGAGAACGAACAGCCCTTGCAGCTCGTCATCGAGGAGGTCCTTTTACCACTTACATTTCGGAGAGGGACAACTGTGTTGTCAGAACCTACAGCACCCTCATAATTGCAGCCACACGCAGTAAGGACGGGACACGGAGAGTCGCCAGAGATCGATATGCTTTTGGGTTTCCTACACCCGAGTTTCAGAAACAGCCGGAAGTTGATTTCGAATTGCCCATATACTTCAGATATGCGAGAGAACCCACTGCTAGCGTCGATGGTTCTGACGAAAGGGTAGCTGAAGACCAGGAGGAGGACGAGAAACCGCCTCCTAGCCCAACTGAAGTTGAGGACGCTCCAGACCAAAGCGAAGATAGCCAGGAACAAGATAAGGCAGAGGACGGAGGTGATGGTCAGCCTCTGACAGATCTTCCAATAGATCAACCAATGGAAACGGCACCAACCACCTCAGACGAGAACACTTTAAAAGAAAGTGACGATAGAGCTGTTGGAAAACAAGTTCAGGATCTAGAAATAACCCATTCTCCAGACCCAGAAAACAGAATGGATACCAGTGACTTGAAGGCACCTCAAGTAAGAGAAGCATTTCTAGTTCAGCAAGATGAGGAGGACCAGTTGGATCAGTTGGTGGACTCTGCTTAGCTAATTTTTTTTTAATTGTTGCGTTTTTTGATTCTTCGACGTACGTTGGCGTAGTACTAAAACTCTGTCTTATGGGTAGTTCAGATTGTTTATGAAATTAATGTATTCTCTTGGCCACCGCACAAAGGTCTAGTATATAAGTCTAAGAAGCTTTGGTATGGGTGGATGTTTTCGGTGTAATACGGGCGAGAAGGTTGAGTGTCCCAACTTTCGCAGGTAGAGAGTAGTGTTGTTGGTGAGAGAGCGTTCGTTGGGCAACCCTGAGGGGTCCAATTTCGTCAGGCAGTGCGCCAAAATCTTCCGGAGCTGCTTTAATGTATGCATCGTATTTTGATTCGCGGAAGGAGTCAATCCTCGAAGTGGGCACGACAAATCGTTTTCCCGTCTCAGCAATGACTGTAGCGTCCTTCGCTGAGAAAGCAGAGCCGAAAAGGCTTTGAGGGTCGGAGTAGGTTTGAGCCGCACCGATGAAGGTAGGCGCATATGCACCTTCGAAAATACTCAAGTCAACATCATCTACTTGAACAGTTGTTGCAGTCTGAGTAGGTTTCGGGGGAGGTTTTCTGGTTTGTCCATGTTTCGACTTGCTTGCTTGGGAAGGCCTCCTGCGTTGGGCATATGGACTGTCTTGAGAAGGACCTAGTCTTCTTGGCCCGCCACTGTCCAGTCGTCGCGGTTGTCCACTAATTTCCGCCTCGCCTTGCGGCTTAGATCGAGAGAATGATTGTGTACGCTGCGCTCTCCTGCGCAAGGCTGACTCGATGGCAGCAGTAGTGCGCTCTGGCGAGAGGAAGGCAGAGGATTTCTCCATTTCCGAGCGAATCATATTAGTTTTTTCGCTCAAGGATCCATATTGAGAGAAGTGATTCTCAATATCAGCAGTTTGCCTTGCCAAACGATCCTGCCTCCTCCGTTCAGTGAGCTCAGCGACCTTTTCCTCAGAGGCAGTAGGAGGACGATCCATTTGCATCAATTTGGCAGACAGGTAGTGGTCTGGAGCGTCTTTCAGATAGCTGATGTCTGCTTCATAGGCGCTGGTTTTAGCAGTTGCCTTCTTTGCATTGATTTCAGCGGCACTTGCTACTCATACGTTCAGTTACTCAGCTTTCAAAATATGCAAATCCGTAGCACTCACGAATGTTGATGTCCCCAAGCTTTTCAAGACGTAGTGATCTTCTCGTTAAATTAAGCGTGGTATTGGTCGAATTATGGCGGGCTCCAACAGTAAACAAACGCACGACACGTCGAGAAATCATCGGGACTGTTGGCAACAACGAGCAGAAAACCGGAAGCTTGACACAGTGGACAGAAATAGACATTATTTGGAAGTGTGAATTCCGGAAGCTGCTGAAATGGCCGGGATCGTGTGCCGGCGAGCTTACAGTGCAGGTCTAAACATTCCCTCGAGGTGCTCAATGCATCCAATTCTTGGAAGAATAATCGTCAATTTTGTTCTTTCTCTTATTTGCTTTATTGCATACTCTTCTCAGATATTTATCCTATGGCCTTGGTACGGCAACGTATTGTCCGTAGAGCTGGTGACACTCCTCCTCCCTTTTAAGTGAGTAACAGTTAGCTGCAGATCCATCTCGTCATTGACTCAATGATAGCATTCTGGTTGGACTACTACTCTGGAATTACTTTCTTTGCGTGTTTACAGACCCAGGGCGCGTACCTGCAGGCTGGGTGCGTCTTTTGAGCGCAGTGTCCTTGGCCGTGATTTACCCGCTTCGTTTAGAAACCTGATACTCATGCAGATGGATTGGAGGTCAAAAAGCTTACTGGTCAACCACGCTATTGCAGAATGTGCGAGCAGTATAAACCTCCTCGGTCTCATCATTGCAAGCAGTGCAATAGGTAAGAATTAGCTCATTCATTATTTCGCATGTCACTCAAGCTTCTTAAGATGCGTTCTGAGAATGGGTATCTTGTTCAACTACTTATACGTCACGCATACATGAGGTTTAATATGCTGTTAGATCACCATTGTCCATGGATTAACAATTGCGTGGGACATGGAAACTACGGATACTTCCTTCGTTTCCTGTTTTACGTGGATCTCGCTTGTTCATACCATATCACAATGGTTACGAAGCGGGTATTTTATTCGATAGGAACGCGTTATTGGGTTATTAACATCTCAATCAGGCTTATAAATGAACTAACTGAATAACCCTAGGATGAACCTTCCAGCTTAGAGCTCATAATGATTATTCTCAACTACGTGGCCTGCGTACCTGTTTTACTTGCAGTTGGTGGATTCAGGTAGCACTTTACATTCCCAGTTTCACTGATCTTAGCTGATGCATACCCTAGTTTGTATCACTTTTATTCTCTTTCCTCGAACACAACAACCATCGAAGGCTGGGAAAAGGAGAAAGTTGCTTTGATGGTCAAAAAGGGGAGACTACGCGAGGTAAGCAGCCACGGAATAATCCAGACATTGAGCTTGGGTCTTAGTTCTGTTTCTAGATCAAATATCCATATGTAAGGCAATAGTTGCTTCAATGAACGTAGTGCTCAATCTAGCCATATTCAGGACCTTGGTAGGCGGAAGAATATCAATTCAGTTCTAGGCACGAACCCGCTTCTGTGGTGTTGGCCACGTCCAGCAATTGGGAATGGCCTCAAATATGACCTCTCGAAGAAGGATGGTGAGTGGTATACCCTCCACCAAAACCACCTCAGCGGGGACTGTCAGGATGAAGATTCTGGGCATCTAGCCTGATGGTCTCTTGCATGTATGTGTGTTGAAGAATGTAAGCGTTTTTGCGCATGTATTTAGACAAACAACTATATAACCGAGCTCATGTAGTATCTATGGAATATTTTCGACTAATAACTCTTTCAGGTGAATCGTGGCCACCAGAAGAGCACCAAATTAGTGAACAGTTGGTCGAAGTCCACACCACAGGACGATCGCCGTGGACCTACGAGAGCGAAGGGCTTAACCCCTCTCTGCAGCCTTCTAATAGCTCCTTGCGCAAGCAAACTGGCACCCCAAATGCACGCCAGCGGCGTGGCCTTCCTTTAGGTGCATCTGCAGTTCCTCCCTATCATCCAGATTATGAGGACCTTCATGAACAACAGTCTTATGACGACCCCGAAAGCTCGACTGACGAAGAAGGACCTTCCTCTGGTCGTGTTCGTGTCAGAAATGGCTCTGAAGGAGTTGAGGTCAGTGCGCCAAATAGAGATGAGATGTTGAGGCGATATCTACAAGAGTTGGGTGAAGAGCCGGGGAGATACATGAGGTACATTCCACAACCGGATAGCGAGGACGAGGACGACAACGTGCCGTTAGCCTATAAAATAGCATCTGCCCATGTTATGAAAGATGAGCTTCCCAGGGCCTAATTTTGTTGTCCTAAAGTAGGCAGTCGGGCAGCGCAGTTTTGGTACAGCCCCATCTTTTCACTTTCACGGACTAAAGTGTTTTACTGTAGTGAGTTGCTATATTTTCATCGGCAATAAATAAAACAATGCGAGATATCTGAGATTGAACAACTGAATACAAATGGTGGATATTAGGGTGTTTCAAAGTTGGCGAAACGGCCGCTTTGAAACGACCGCTACAAAAATGAGCAAACTTCGCACGTTACAAAATTTTTGTAGCGGTTAGAATCAACGCAACGGCAAAAATCGGCTGCCAGAGGCAATTTCCGATGCCAGCTACATCTCATCATTTCATCACTTCCGGCTGATGAGCGCCGTGTGCCCTACCTCCAGCCTAAGTTAAGATGCCCTTGTTTCTTTGCCCATTCGAGTTTTATAAAGAGTCCAAAGTCTTCTGAGCGGTTGCCTCTGTGGTTGGTTGATACATCCGTCCACTTCCTGGGATAGAAGAAGCCACCACTGCCACATCAGTAACTATTAGAGTCTGAGTCGATTTTCATACATCCTTCTACTCTAAGTATTGAATGGTTTAAGCTGTCTATTTCCCTGCCATTCATATCCCGAAAAATCAATTGTATCTTGGTTGATAACTTCGAACTGAACAAGCCTCGGGAGGCCGGTGTAGCACCAAACTGATTATTCCCAATACCGGAGGTAGTGGGTCCTCGGAGCGCAATTGACGTCATAGTTGGCTGGGAGTTGAGAATCTTGCACTTACTCCCACGCCCGTTAACCAATCAGAGCCGGGGGTCTGTTCTCGAAGAGAAATACGCCTAAACGTGAGTGCAAAAAAAAAATTCGGTCAACGAAGTAGCTATATCATTCTATATGAGTGCTTAATGAATAGGTTCTGATAGTTTTCAGAGGAATCCTTGGCATTTAATGAGAAGGTCAAAGAAATGAGTAGATGGGAAAATCACCGGTATTGGGCACTGCCGCTTGCCGGCCCTATTCCATTATTACGTAATGTGATGCATTCAGGTTCCGACCAAACCGAAACCGATTCAAGCGAAAGTTGTAGCTGGGCGATCAAAGTTGACCGCTTCAAATCGGCGAAACAAAATAAATCTAAACCGTTTCAAAGCGGCCGCTTCGCCAACTTTGAAACACCCTAATGATAGGTTTACATGCAGTGAATGTTACCGGTTCCAATGTTAAAGTGCAAAACATAGTGACGTGTGAAAACAACAAGGGGATAAATGGCAGTAACACGAAGATGATTACGATGCCCAGTGCAGCAAGAAAATTTGTGAGTCAAAATAAAAATAGTCAAATGTGACGGCCAGTCGAAGAGAGAGCAATGGACAAATCAACATCAGTGGCTTGGCTGAAGTGGAGTTGGTTCAGGCAATACGCCTTGTAAAACGGCATTTATGCCAGACAATGACATCGATTTGAGCTCTTGAACTTGTGCGCGAACGAGATCGGCTCGTCTGGAGATGGCGTTCGCCTCTTCAAGTAGGTCTTCTTTGAGTCGATGCTGATTTTCAATGCACCGAGAACGAAGCCCTGATAGTGCGACTTCGATTTCTGACTTCATCGTGTTAGTGATAATCGGCTTGATGTACTCAAGCAGTACATTCATCGAAATGGATGGTGGGAGAGTGGTAACAGTATGGGGAGGTGGTGGTGGCATAGCTTGTTTCCGCTTTCTGAGTAAGTGTAGGTCTCGGATCTGCGTGGTCAGGGATGCGATGCGAGCTTTATCTTGCTTCTCCCATTGCTCAAAGTCTCGATAATATTTCACAGCCTGATGGATTTAAGGTATGAGTAAGTCGAATAAATATTTCAAACAACTGACCTGCTCGTTTACACTATGAAAGTACTTCCGCTCTGCTGTCGTTTGATCGAGCTCCTTCTGCAACTCATCTACTCGAGCGAGCAGAGTAGTTAGCTCCAGAGCTTGGGATGAAAGCTTCTTCCCGCCACTCTGGACGATTGTTGATACGTCTTTGATATCTCTTGTCTCAACGTTCAGTTCCTGGACCTCTTCTTCAATGGACAATTGGGTCGTCAGATCGGCAAGTCTGTCGTCTGCATAAGTGGATATATTGGTGAATGCGTTGAAGAAGAAATCAGCTTCGGTGTCGGATAGGCGCTGCTCGACAACGTCAGCGGCTTTGAGGAGGTCCTTCCATGTCCATTTCGTTTGTTGGGCAAGATCTGAAGGTTTTGGAACCAAGTCTTCCGTGGATTCGATAAGTGTGCCAAGCTGAGGTTGGACATTATTGAGAGCTCCGTCAACGTTGTTAGAAGATTTATCGACTTCATCAAGATTTTCCATTTCTGAATCTTCACCAGCGAGTAGTCGTTTATGCAACTCCAGGTCTTGAAACCATAGTTTCAGCTCCTGCGTGTATTCTGCAACCATTTCCTTCGTCAAAAGATCGACAGGTGCAGGCATAGGAGCTGAGAAGTCGGGAAAATGTGAAAGCGCAAAGATTTCTCTGTTTAATTCCTCCTTGAGACTGATGACTCGCTGGCTATATTGTGACCGCTGCGCATTGAGCATCTGGCGGGTCGCTTGAGTGGCGTGGCCGTAGATGGATGAAACCTGAGTTCTTTTCCAGTGGTCGTCATCTTCTTGCGCTTTTCGCAATTGGATGTGCGATATTACGGCATTCTGCATATGTCTGGGCGATAAAATCACAAATCAGAGGGGCAAAACATAAGATCAGTTTATGATACTTACCGAAGGGTGCTCTGGTAGAGTTCCCGTCGGCTACGCTTCTTCTTCTGACCGGGTGGTTTCGACGGAGACTTGTTTCGCTTTGCAGCCAGAGCCATCTTTTGGGCGGCACTGGTTAAACTATTCGATGATGGTTGTAACCGGGTGGGTAGTTTGGTTGGGATAGCCGGGGACCTGAAATTAGATGGTGCGTAGAGTGGGGAGTCGACAGACTGCGAAACATATGGCAAACTATCGAGCTTCAGTGCGGGTGGTGCTCGACGGGTCGAACCAAGAGAGGATGTAGCCACTGGAGGCACCGGTGGTGGTGGCATAAGAACTGGTGAGGATTCTCGCATCCACGAGTCACTATCGGTCGCTTTGGCCTTCCCTTTGCCTTTGGCATCAAAAAGTAGTGCTTGAGATGACGTTTGGGTAAGACCTTCATTGACACTTGACCAACTGCAAGTACTACTACGTCGATTCTTTGAGTTACCTGCATCGATTTTGACACTTGACCAATCTGGAAGGCGAGGGGAGACTGGATTGACTGGTAAAGTGGTGTCAACTGTTTTCTGACCCCAGGATGAGGGTGGATCCAAATTGAGGGGCGTCGCAGCGTCGTTTACTTTTTTATCGCTGCCCCACGCGGAAAACGCGGAAGGTTTGGTGATTGCTGTCGCGAGATCCTTGCCTGTTTTTGCAGTTTCTGAATCTCTCCGATTATTCGGTTCGGAAGGGGAAGCAGAAGCAGCTGCGCCTCCCCACTGGCCAGAAAGATTGCCGCTGCCCCACCCTCCATCTGCCGCTGACCAACCAGATCCTTGAGGGGATGAATTCCCGGTGCCCCATCCACCTGATCCTGGATTCCATCCACCGTCTCCAGAGGATGGGGCGAAGGTTGAGTCTTTTGAAGAGGTAACGCCCCATAAACCTTCCGTAGAAGCCACTGATGGCGTAGAAGTTTCTTTCCTGTCGTAGTTCCAGAAAACCTCGGTACTGTTGCTGGTATGAGGATCTCGCCCGCCCCATTTCTTTGCCTTGTCTTTAACGGGAGTTGTGTTGGTAGAGGTCCCCCACTCAGATCCCGAACTCCTCCTGGCTGGGGGTCCTCGATGATCTCTCTCTGGTTTCTGGCTGTTTGCGCTTCTCTAATAGGAGAAAATGTGATGAAGTGTAGCCAAAAGAATGAAAATCAGCGTTACTCACTGCAGTGGTCCACCGAGGGTCCCCTGGATGCACAAAGACACAACCTGCTTTCTGACATTTTTCTCCACGCTGAACTGGTATCAGAAGGTGATGTTCCGTGTGTAGTGTCAGAATACATACCCGACATTGCACATTAACCATGTTGTGATGGTTTTAGCGCCAGCAAAAGATTAGCAGCGAAAGGCAATAACAAGCTGCAACCTCACCAGGCTGTCGGCTATATTGGCGGGATCACATGACTCGTTTAGTACCCGGACCTCGATCCGAGCGTGGTGGCGGCGATCACCAAGGTCAGGTCAATTATGCCTTCAAAGTTCCGCCTATAAACAACCACGCTATGCCAGCAAACACCAACACCACAGAGGTAGTCCAAGGCGCTCTACTCATTGAGGTTTGTGTTGACTCGGTAGAATCAGCAATCGCGTACGCACCTCCCCTTGAATTTCTTGCCAGTGCTCAATTCAGTCATTGCAGTGCCATTAATGGCGGCGCCGACAGACTAGAAGTTTGCGCCAATCTGGCAAATGGTGGAGGTACTACACCGACAATCGGACTCTTGAAAGCAATCCAAAGTACCGTCGACGTACCCTTGATGGTGAAGACAACGTGTTCCGCTTGTGATACAGCTACCGAGCCCGCACTTCTCTAGGTCATGATTCGGCCTCGAACCGGCGACTTTTATTACACAAGAGAAGAACTAGGAATAATGTTGGAAGATATTCGAATTCTCAAGCATTTCGGTGGGATCCGAGGTTTTGTGTTGGGCGTCTTAACGAGAGAAGCTCGAATAGACGTGGAATGCATGAAAGTGTGCGTGAGTGGTCATCAACACTCTTTGCGTTTGTCACTCATCTTTCATCAGGCTCGTGGATGAAATACTACCGCTGGAAGGTGCAGTGATTGACTTGCACACCTTTTTGGCTGTGGGCTCAAATCAATGCAGTGTGCTTTCATAGAGCATTCGACATGACGAGAGATCCAATTGAGGGTATGTCTTGGAACACTCCACGCCCTTGTTTCCATCTTAGCTTTTTGACAGCTCTGCAAGATATCGATGACATTGGTGGCATCTCTCGGATTTTGACAAGGTGCGTCAAAACCACGTGCTTTGAGACGAGCGCCTAATTCGGCATACTATACAGCGGCCAGAAATCCAAAGCTCCGGAAGGATTGACGACTTTGGAGGCCCTTTTCAAAACACGGAAAGAACTAGTCGAAGACGACGCTTGGGGTCTTACCATTATGCCAGGATCTGGCGTCAATGGGGCAACGCTTCCGAAATTGTTCCATGCTCTTATGCCGCTTGGTCTGCGGGAGATTCATTTGAGTGGGGGGCGTTGGATACCCAGTAATATGCTGTTCAAGCGAAATGGAATGGGGATGAACAGCGGCGACAAGGAATTTGAATGGTCGGTGTGGCGAACTGAGCAGCAGGAGGTGCAACTGGTAAGAGAGATTGCAGACTCACTATGGCGAGATTATTTCCGTGGGCAATCACCAAACCAAGAGTAACGTATCAGTTGATCTATCGTACGTGTAGCTTGCTCAGAAAACCAATCATATTCATAGAAGCTCTCCTTGCCACGATCTAACCAAAAAATCCCCCTCGATCGCGCTTTATGGGCGATCTGCCTCCATTGACGCCACAGAGACTATGATCGGAGTGATGATCGTGATGTTCTCTTCTCCGCTCTTTGTTGCCGACCCTTCCCTGCAGTAGGCTTTTGGCACACCGCCACCGCCATACCATCTTTCTTCAAGACTACGATGTCGATTAATCTTCACGCCACTTCCTGTCACAAGGATGTAGGAAAGCCTCCCAAAATATGGTGGTCTAACACGATATTCTTTCTTTCAGTTCACATAGCTGCGGCAATTGCTGTATACTATTTTCCTCCTTGGAATACGCAACCTGCGAACCTCTGGCTGTGGTTTCTGACCTGGCAGCTGGCAGATTTCGGGTTAGTCTCCGACTTATGAATACTCTCGTGCTGTGGATGACGAATACCTTCGGCAGAATCACTATTGGATATCATAGATTATATTCTCATAAGGCTTTCCGGGCCTCGTTTGGTGTGCGCGTGGTTTTGGCCGTCCTCGGCTCTTGCGCGTTTCAAGGATCAATCAAGGTGAGGAGAATAACAATTGGATATCTTATGGCTCATGCTGAAATTCGGTCCGAAGTGGTGGTAAGGCAGCGCATATATTCAAAGTTTCTCCAAGTATTAGCATTGAAACGAGTCTGCTAGGTGCCTACGACATAGATTGCACCATGTAAGTGCCCTGTGATTAGTTTTCCGTGCGCATATATCAACTGAATTCATTCCAGAGATTTACGGATGACCCAGAACATGACCCGTAAGATTTGCTTCTCGCCAATTTACCATACTGAGTTCGAACCATAGGTACGCTGCGACCCGTGGACTGTTTTACTCGCACATGGGATGGATATTTTACAAACCTAATTACGATCGCCTGGGCCTCGTAGAGAAGGATGATCTGGAGATTGATCCTGGTCAGCTATTTCAGTTCATCGTACTGAATTGAGCTTTAACAAATGTGTAGTGGTTCGACTCCAACACAAATATTACGGTGGGTCTTTAGCTGGAATTGTCGAAGTTGACAATCTGATCATATATCGCAGTGCCGCTTGCTTTGCTGTCTGGTTTCGTTCTACCTACCCTCTGTGGGATTATATGGGGTGATCCAATCGGAAGCTTCATTTACGGCGGGCTTTTAGCAAGGCTTTTCAGTCAGTCATCTCACATCGCAGTTCGAGGCGAATCTAATTCTGAGTAGTTTGGCATTGTACATTCATGGTTAACTCGTACGCCTTGTTCATCGAGCTCTAAGTGCGATATTTTGAGTGTGGCCAATAGATTAGCTCATTGGGATGGTTTGCAACCGTACTCTGACGATGACACTTCTAGAGGTAACCTGGTTAGTACCCAAACGCAAAAAATTAGTCTTTTTGTAACAGTGATTCAGATATTGGCTCTGCTTACTGGAGGAGAAGGAAATCATAACTTCGTGAGTTATTTGATCCGGAGAACCGCATACACTTGCTCAATCAACCATTTAGCATCACGCTTTCCCTCATGACTTTCGATCAGGACCTTCTAGAGTAGATTGGGATCCTAGCAAGTGGATTATCCTGGTTCTCCATCGACTAGGCTTGGTGCATTCATTGCAAAAGGCTCGACATAGAGATATGGAGGAAGCAAGGCATTATATGCAGAGGAAAGCGTCTTTCGGAAGCTCTGATGAAGAGGAAGAGCATTGGACAGGAACTATCTGGAACTTGGCCCAGCTCAAGTCAATTACATTAGAAGACAAAAGTCGGTGCTTGATGGCGTTGAATGGTTTTGTGGTGGATGCAACTGATTATCTGAAAGAACATGTAAGTGTTATTAAGCTGTTACTACCTAAGACTGGCTTAATCTCCGCATCCGTAGCCAGGAGGGGCTACTCTCCTTCGCAAATATTCAGTACGAATAGATGCAGACGAAGATATATGGGCAAGGGCGAGTTGGGCCTTCAGTGGAGGATTAAACAATCATTCTAGCGCGGCAAGAAGACGAATGAAAGAACTAAGAGTTGCTAAGATAAATAATTAGGGGCTTAAGCTACTGTGGCATCAGCTAATTTGAGCCAAATAATCAACGCGCCGTTATCACGTGCTATATTCGTACTGAGCTGTGACAGCCCCGAGTCTTCAGGGTCCCATTACGCTGAAGTATATTTCCTTTCCTTTGCTAGAGCTCGTCGGGTTACTCAAGGCTCTTTTCTTTCTGCGCAAGCTTTATGTCAAAGAGAGACCACAGCAAGATGAACGGACTTGAAGACTCGGCCGGAGGCTCGAAGCATAAGCGAAGACGTGAAGCGGGTGGGTCGTTGTCAGACATGGATATAACGATGGCAGATCCAGTAGAGCCCAAGAAACAGCTGAGCAAGGCGGAATTGAAGGAAATGGGAATGAAGATTTGGATAGCGGTGAAGGATGCAGTCAAAGAGTGAGTTCCAGCCTCGCGCTCAGCTTCAACTGTCCCACAGGCATTTTCGTTGCCTTATTCGTGAACTTGCTCTGTTTGGGCAACTGCTCTTAGTGTTCTGCACAACTAACTCGCCATTATCATTTTTTTTAGTGGCAGAGCACTTGCAGAGCCATTTCTCAAGAAACCTCCGAAGAAAATCTACCCGAACTATTATGTTCTTATCGAAAATCCAATTGCGTTGGAGGACATCAAGAAACGACTAGATAATGGCTCATATGCGTCTCTTGAAGCCGTTCAGGCAGATTTTGAGCTTATGTTTGCAAACGCGAAGCAGTTTAACCTACCAGAGAGTGACATATATCTGGATGCGAAGGACTTACTGGTGAGTCCTTTACGCTGTTGTTGTGCAATACCAACTAATGCCGGCTATCTTTCTCTTCAGAAACTCGTCCACAAAACATATAAAAAGCTCTCTCCTAGTGATAAGAACTCTAGCGAGAAGGCAAAACCACCAAGTCTCACCAAAACACTCAAGTCGAAGCTTGATAAATTGACGTCGAAAACGGACTCAACGTATGTGTACTTCTTAAACTACACCTTCGATGACTTAAGTCTCCATGTGTGTTAGTGGTCGGTATCTCTCGACCGAGTTTATGGCGCTTCCTCCAAAGAAGATCTGGGCAATTTACTACCAAACCATACAGAACCCTGAATGTTTTGATAATATCTACGTTCGTGAAGTCAAATCTTCCTTAGGAATTGATATCTGACAACTAGAACAGAAACGATTAAAGGGCAAGGAATACATGTCCTCTGCTCAATTTGCTGCAGACGTTGAACTCATATTTTCGAATGCGTTGTCGTTTAATCAAGAAGGTACTCAGATATACGAGGATACACTCAACATGAAGGTATATTTATATTGCGCGCGTATTTCCAAAAAGCTAATCATCATATTTTTCTAGGATTACTTCAAACAGCTTATGTCGGATCTCCCTGCGCCTCATAACCTTCCCGAGTACTCGAAGCCAACGAATAAAATAAAAATTCGACCTCCTCAGCCACAAGCTTTACCTACAAGTTCGTCCAATGCGTCTGCAAAGATTACTGCGGCACCACTCACTCTTCGTGTACCGAGAGCACAACCCGTCGCATCCACATCTACAGCTACTCCAAAGGCTGCTCCACGCTCGCCTGCTCCTGTACCAAGGCCGACTCCCAATACCTCAACTCTTCCTGTTGCGCCGCTGACGGCAAATCGACCAAGCTCGAAAATAGCACCGAAAACCGCAACCCCTAAAGTCGCACCGAAAGCATCAAATCCTCAAACACTCGTACCTCCTGCTCAAGTTGCCAAACTCAAGTCTGCAACGCCGCAGCCAGCTGCTCAGCCCGTATCTTACATTCAAGCTGTTCCACCACAATATTCTCAAACTCAGACTCCATATGTGCCTCCATTAGCCGCACCTGTACCCATTGCAATTGCACCAATGACCGCACCTTCACCGGCAATTCTCCGAACCAGCTCTGTTGTGAACACGCAGAAAACAGCCTCGCAGTCGCCTGTACCCGTGGTTTATCCTCTAAACCGGCAACTCAGGTCAGCCATACTGCGTATACAGCCAAGAGGCCGACTATTGTCCCTTGACCATAGAGATGGGGTCAGCAATTGGTCAATCAACCTTCTACCAGGAGAGACGAGTGTGCTTGTGAATCAAATAACGTATATGGAAGAGGAGGAAGATGATGGGAGCGAAGACGAAGATATTGATATCGAGAAGGATGATGGAGATGAGGATATGGACCTCGACCATGAAGGTTCATCTCCACAGAATGGCCGAAAGAAAAAGAGAGGACGCGGACGACCCCCCAAGAAGCTCACAGCTACTGCGAAAGCATCCAAGGCTGCTATTAAGAAACCTCCAGCATCGAAGCTTGGTGAAGTTCAAGTAAAGCTCAACAACTTCGTGGTCACCCCACAGCCCGAGAACGCGGGTGAATGGAGTGTGACTCCACTGACTGGTGCCAATGTGATAGAAATTGGGGAGGTGAATGGCATGATCTGGAAAGTCTATGCTGAGAAACCTGCTGAGCCTTAATTACTCTGTTCCCTGATGTTCATTCCTTCGTTCTACATTTACCCTCGCCAACAAGTTGGACTGGTGTGGCAAGTGTCCTTGTTATAATTGTCTATTGAGGTGGTTTTCTTGAGTGATCTTGCCGTTTCTGCCGCATTCGAATTTATCTGATTAGTCTTCAGCTTTTTCTATCTTAGTGATAATACAATGCAACATGCAACATCCTTAATCACATTCTCCGTCCTTTGAGTTGAATTAATCAATCAAACAACACAGCGTATTGACTCTGGTGGGCCTTTGTTATTAAAACCTAATCGAGCGATATTGCCCTGTGATCTTACCTGGCCTATCTTGAATAATTTTTGGCGGGTGCGGACCCGGGAACTTTAACTTTAGCTCGGTCAAAGTGTGGCTCTCGTCCCAGTCCTTTTTCTCTTGATTGTATCCACCGACAATGGTTTCTGTATTGTCAAGGAGATTGAACTCATGAGTGTTTAGGTGGCGTTACGAGAATACTTCAATTTTTTTTTCATATGCTGGTTCCAGGTAAGTTAGTTCTCTGATGTTTTACTGCCAAAAATAAAGGAAAAGACTCCTCTTCGTGGAAATGCGACTTCTGCTATCAGTGATCTGACAAGTGCAGGTGTCAAAAGTTTCTAATAAATCAAACAATTTCTACTCCTCCAGAAGCCAAACCTCGTTTCACATCAAAACATGAGAGAGAAGCACATATCCTATGATCTTTGTCATTCTCTTGGGCTTGGTTGAAGAATGAATCCACAAAATTCCCGACGTTCTGGAAGTATAAAAGGCGAGTGAATTCGATGTTAGTTCTCCAGCTGGTCTCACCCTCAACACATCTACACAATAAACACTATAGCGTTGTACGCTCAATTCAAGCACACTCACCACTTCAATAACAATCTCTTTTATAAATCGTCATCATGGTTCAGATTTCAACCGCTTTATTTTTTGCCACTCTCGCCATCACTCCTCTCTTGGCTGCTCCTGCAGTTGAGAGCATTACTCAAGACATCCAAGCTCGTGAACCTGAACAGGCTTCCGAGAACATTTCGCTTGCAGCCCGTGAGCCCCGCCGATTCCCTGGTGCTGGCGGCCGTCGTGGCAGTGGCAGGCGCTTCGGAAGGAAAGCCGCTGCTGCCTCTTCCGAGGAGGCCCGAGAACTCGACGACAGCCTCGAAGAGGTTGAAGCTCGAGAGCCCGGTCGATTTGGTGGTGGCAGACGCTCTGGTGGTGTCAGGCGTGGTGGTGGTAGACGCATTGGTAGGAAGGCTGCCGCTGCCGCCCCCTCTGAGGAAGCCCGTGAGCTCGACGAAGACCTCGAAATTCGAGAGCCAGCCCGTGGAGGCAGAGGCTTCGGAGGTGGACGTGGCCGTCGGGGTGGTAGGCGATTCGGAAAGAAAGCCGCTGCTGCTTCTGAGGAGGC
This sequence comes from Crepidotus variabilis, assembly GCA_015657495.1. Lineage (NCBI taxonomy): Eukaryota > Fungi > Basidiomycota > Agaricomycetes > Agaricales > Crepidotaceae > Crepidotus > Crepidotus variabilis. The sequence continues at coordinate 214,934 of MU157833.1, read as the reverse complement.
ACGAGAGGTCGATGAAGAGGTCGAAGCCCGAGAACCAGGACGGTTTGGTGGAGCTGGAAGGCGCTCCGGTGGAGGCAGGCGAGGAGGCAGGCGCTTCGGAAAGAAGCCTGCCGCCGCCGCCTCCGAAGAGGCACGAGAATTTGACGATGAACTTGATGTTCGAGAGCCTCGCGGTAGCTCTGGCGGACATGCCGGTCACGGAGGACACAATCATCCTCGAGAGCTCAATTTTGAGGAGGTCGAAGCTCGAGAGCCAGGACGTGGAGGCAGAGGCTTCGGTGGAGGACGTGGCCGCCGTGGCGGAAGACGCTTTGGAAAGCAAGCTGCTGCTGCTTCTGAGGAAGCACGAGAGTTTGACGATGAAGTTGAAGCTCGGGAACCCCGCGGTAGCTCTGGCGGACATGCCGGTCACGGAGGACGCAACCACCCCCGCGAATTCGAAGAGTTAGACGCCCGTGGACATGGTCAACACAATGGAGGAAAAGGTGGAGGACACCATCGTCGCGAGTTGGAGGCGACTGTTTACGACGAGCTCGATTAAATATGCCTTAGGATAAGCAGATTATGTGATTTTGAGCAGGCTTGCAAAAATTGTAATGTAGTACATACTTGACCCACAAAAAAGCTGGTTCAAAGCGTTTCTATTATGTTCGCGAGAATGTTCGGAAGTTATAAGCATCGCTTCCCCGAAAGCTTTGCACAAGCTCCGATTCAACTTCTGTTCACCCTTTAGCGCAAAATTGAGAATGGCTGGTAATCGAAAAAGCACCGGAGGATCGCTGCGGTGCGTGTTACCGGAAAAATTGACATTGAGCGTTCAAAAATTTTGTCGAAATTGCCCTTGGCGCTTGAATCAGCGCATCTTAGGTTCCTTCTTGCTTCGGCGTCTCTATCCCATGGATTCGATGGCGACGTTTGGCGTTAAGGATACCCAGCATATATGGCTGCAACAGCTCAGAAACTACGCCAAGATTATCTCGCGTCGATCCTCGTCATAAATTTTGATGTTGATTCCCTCGCAGGCCAATGCCCAGCCTGTGAACAAAGCTGCTTTTCGACCCTGCTCTGTCCAATACTAGTGTCAATGAATAGGAGAGAGAAATTTGGCTTTGGGCGCTGAGACTCATAAGGTGCGGAATCTGTTGAACACGGAGTTAGTCTCCTGGCTGCTAGCGGGTATTCATGCGTTGAGCCTACTCATTACTCACAAGTATCAAAGCTCATTGTCGAAGGGTGAGCCCTTCAATTTAGTACACTAGCGACGTGAACAGCAAGGCGACGTTGTATTGCGGACAGCCTGTGCGACTTGTCTCCAAGGGAACTTGTCTCGGTTCAATGAGCGCTTTCATGGGAATGGCGCATCATATTGCACCTATGCGCATTCCTATGTACCTCTGACGGATATTTTTCACAAATAGATAAATTCTCTGGACCATGGATTACGCGATGGCCCAAATCTTCATCCACTTGTTTCTATTGAGCTTTCTTGTAAATGCCATGCTCTGGAGAAGCATTCACGCAGCGGAGTGGGCTTCTAAGGTCGCCATATCTGAACATTTGGGTAGAGGCAAAGACAGCAGAAGGAGCAAACCACAGCTCCATCGCGGATACATACCCAACGGTGTGGAATAAGCACGTGGGTGTTCAAAGTTATCGATATACTTAAATAAACGACTAAATGTACGATAGTACGCTGGGTACACAGACCTAGTTCTAGTGGACAGGGTTTCTTACTAGTACCGATGGTTAGGTACAAAAACCTTCTCTAACGCGTCTCAAACAGTCCCTGGCTCAATTCGCCTGTCGCCAACCCGAACAAATTTCAATACAACTGCTGGGCCAGTTTTATTATCCATTACGTGCCTGAGTCCTATCGAAGTGAGCAACTCGATGTGTTTTTCTGTACCCCAAGAAAGCTCACAACTAAAATTTTTGAAGCCATCCGACTGGGTAAAGTAGTCATTTCCTTTTAGTTACGTGACAATCGATGTTATATCCACCGATGGGCAGCCACATAATGTTCAACTTTATCCCGATCTAACTGGAGGTATAGATTCTTCGAATTTGCTGCTGGCCCATTTTGATAACATTTCAGAATTGCTGTCTAATGACCTCAGCGACAAGATTAACTTCAACACCACTCAAACAACTAGTTCTACCTTCCACACTTTGCAGAGCACAAGCCCTACTCACTTTCAGGAGCGAAACAAAATTTCGGACGATAGCATTTCATACCTGGGTGCATTATCCAAGGTCCGTTCTTCGCCTTTGCGCATTGGAAGAACTGAACGAACCACCTCGCAGCCGGGCAAACTGGGTTTATCTCCAATCACAGTCTTTCGAATGTTCAAGATCCGAATATTACTCGCAAAATCGTAGACTATGGGTGCGTCTTTCATCCAGTGTCCATTGACTGGTTTTGAAAGCCCTTTATTGTAGCACAAAGATTGTCACTTGCGTCGCCTTGTCATACGACCTTGGAGAAATCACCGAAACAGCTTCACCAGCGGTTTTTGCCTTAGGCCTAATTCGGGATCCTTCCATCCGTGCCGTGACTCTAAATGGAACAAAGTTTAGAATTCCATTCTTCCGTATGAAGTATACATCTCTTGCTCAAGCTGTACGTTTTATTTTACTTTTCATCCTGATTCAAACACATTTTTGAAAGGATGTACCAACAAACAGATCGAAGATTTCCTTGAAGATTTCGAAGGTGCTACCGAACGTGTACGTTTACTTGACACGAAGATCATGGATGACGGAAATGCGATTTCGTCTTCGTACGCAAATTTATTAGCCTTTTCTTCGCGGTCAGCGTTTGGGGCAATGGACATCACAGTGCCTTTGAACCCATCAGAAGACTTGGATCTCTCTGGTGTCAAAGTATATCTGAAAGACCTGGGCAATTCCGGGTCAGTGAAGTTAAGATGTCTACTCGTGCAGCCTTTAACAGCATCCGACAGTCGAGTGAACGCAGTGAAAACAATATTTAGTGCATTTCCTGCATTCTTGTACCTCAATGCGATGTTGGCTGGTCGTCTTCTAGAACCCCTCTTGGATTTTCAATCCTCGCCGCCCTATTAAAATAAGTATGCCGCGGCCGATCTCGGTAAGCTGTGTCTTATTGTTGCGAGCTCGCTATTTAATAATAACGCAGGATCTTCCTATCCTGATGTGAAGGGCAACACCAGCGAGACAGCTCTTGGCTTAGAAGGTAATATTATTTTTTAACGGAATGTGCAACCGGACTTACTTACCTTATCCCGGAACTTCAGCAAGCATGCTCCTTATGGCTTTGAGCCATGCCCGAAAATCCGGTGACGGAACACTGTGCTAACGTTATGTAGGTCGCCGTATCGTTCACCCATACAGTGTGCCATATTCATCGAATCTATAGTATAACCTTTTGAGAGGATGGGCCGACTTTATATCTGACAATGCTCTCAGTAATCAATCTTTGGCAGTGACTTAGCCTAAACAGCAATATTCCTCATCGTCAGGTTACTCATCTATTCCCAAAACATCTTCAGGGTTACATCAGATATGAGTGTGCCTACAGGTGATACTAACCTCTCCCTCAAAGCCATCATCGCGATGAAGGCCATGGTGTCAATCAACGAGCTGCTCAAGCCCCAGGGCACATATTCGACAGATACGTCATCGTACAATGTACGAACTTCAGGCTTTTTTCAGCTACACCTACTCTAACGAAAGCCCATGAAGGGAAAAGCACAAAAGTCTAATGCAGAATTGGAGAGCTCTGGCTTGGAGCAAAGATCATATCATGGCCATATTCGGAGTTCCAGCGTCGTGGAGTTTACTGCATAGCAATTATGCGGACAAGCTTCTTCATACTTCAATTATACCCGAAGATGTGAGTTTTGGACCTAGGCTAAGGGACGGTTCTAAAGTACAGATAGCTCTATGATGCTCAAGTATTTTTCTACGCGGCTCAAATTATAACTGGTGTGTCACATCTATATAGCAAACTCGTCATGCTTGATTTTACCTGTTTAGCACCTCAATATGGTTTTTCATATGATAGTCGTTTAAACCAATCACGCTCCGGTATGTTTACTGGATTTTTTGAGGCTAGGGGCTAATCTACGGCGCAGACTGGAGTATACTTACCGCATCAGCCATATCCAACATAGAAGTACGCGATTTTATAATCGAATCAGTTCATAAAAGGGCGATCTGGTCCAGTACCATTCAATCGTGGCCTACTCTTTACTCATCCGATAGGGCATCTTCAACTTTGGGAGGAGCAAGGTAAGTTCAAGATTCTAATCGTTTCAAAAATCAACTTCCTGACGACGGATGCTGCAGTCCCGCCATGGAGCCAGCTACTCGTTGCTGGCTCCAAAGTACGTTTGTGTTGTATGTATTATGAGGGTTATGCCTAAAGGAGCCTAGTCTTCCTGACAAACTAAGTCAACTTGATCCTTCCATCAAGATCGTTCCTCAGACTGCCATACATCCTCCCGACCAAACAGCCGTCCTTGGACCTGCTATAGGTGGGACGATCGGTGGGTTGGTTCTTTTAGGGTTACTTGTTCTTGGGGCTGTCTGGTACTGTCGCAAACGAGTTTCAAACATGGCAGAGGATAGGGCACATGGCTGCACCGCAGTGCCTTATAACCCGTAGGTGTTTTATATCTAGACTGCATTTAGAACCAGGGGACTCAAGCCTGCTTTCCTAGCAATGATAAATCTCAGCAGAGGATAATTTCACAATCCCAAGAAGCAGCGATTCCGGCAAATAATGCACAAACCGTAATCGCCGCGAATCTAAATGTTGGATCTTCCATCACTATTAATCCGGCAACATTCGCGCTCCGAGATGATATAGAGGAACTTCGGCGAGAGATGGCTAGTTTAAGACGAATACAAGGGAATCATGACGCAGTTGATGCGCCTCCAGGTTATTCAGATCGATTACAACTCTAAACTTTATCATTGTATTTTACCAGCTGTCTTCCACTGAGCCTCCTACCGAACAATTTGGCCGCTTAGACTGTAAGTAAGCCTTAACCAAAAGATATTAATTCAATTTCAAAGAAATGAAAAACCGGTACTAATATTTTGCAACAACATAACTGAATCTTGCAATACGAGCACTACCCTGGGCGCTTGAGCGCTGATCTTAAATTTCTCACACAGCCACTACATAGAGTATGACCAATTTGATAACCTCTCTTGCTACTTCAAGCTTCAAGTATGGCACCTACTACGGTAGCAAGTCTTACTGGTAATGGCATCTCCGAAACTTCACCCCATGTGGCAAAACCATTGAATGGTAGCGCAAAAGTGGACCAGGTAGAAGACGATGGTGAGGGAGAAGATGACGATGAAGCAGCTGATGGTGTAGTAACAGGTATGCCTGTCATTATGCAAATTTCAATCAAAAAGCTAAGGGTTCTAGGTGGTAGCGCAAAGAAGAAGAAAAAGAAGAAAAAGCCAAAGAAAAGGAAGGCCGAGCAAAGCAACCCTCCACGAATCGGATTGTCCAAGCTATTCCCGAGTGGAATCTATCCGGAAGGAGAGTTGCAGCACTACAAGGATGAGTGGGTACTTTCAAATGATCCAGGTTCATTGATATTCATGCTTATTCCCAGCAATTCCTATCGTATTACCTCTGAAGAAGCGAGATACCTGGAGAAGCAAGCAATGGAGGACCCCGAAACGACCTATAATGACATTCGTCGTGCTGCTGAAGTTCATCGTCAAGCACGACAGGCTGCACGGAAGTATATTAAACCTGGGATGGCCATGACAGACATTGCAAACTACATCGAAGACTCAACCAGAGCGCTGGTGGAGGAGAATGGTTTGGAAAGTGGTGTTGGCTTCCCAACAGGCTTGAGTTTGAACCACTGTGCCGCACATTACACTCCCAACGCAGGAGACACAAGAAGTAACCACCTGATTGACTTTTTAATGTGTTCTTTTTCTAAGTCTTTCCTTGTCCAAAGTTCTGCAGCAGGGTGATGTCCTCAAAGTTGACATTGGTGTACATGTCAATGGCCGGATTTGCGATTCAGCATTTACTCTCAACTTTGAGCCAACATATGACAAACTTATCGAGGCTGTCAAGGCTGCCACAGACACAGGAGTGCGGGTAAGCTTTCTGTGTTTGTTTCCCATAGGACAGCGACTAAAGAGATTACCATTCTAGGAAGCGGGGATAGATGTACGGCTTGGAGAGCTTGCTGGATACATCCAAGAGACCATGGAATCATATGAGGTTGAGGTAGACGGCAAAATTCTTCCTGGTACGTTGGCGGTCACGCTCAAAGCCACCAACACTCCTAACCACAGTTGATTATTTCTCAAGTCAAGCCCATCGATAATTTAAGTGGTCATTCCATCAACAAGTACCAGATTCATGGCGGCAAGTCCGTGATGCTTGTGAAGAACAAAGATCAAACGAAGATGGAAGAGGGCGACTACTTTGCGATTGAAACCTTTGGATCTACTGGTCGAGGGCGAATTGTTGAATCGGTATGGGGAGCCTCACATCCGAGACTCTGCCGCTGACGACATCTTCTCAGGGAGAATGTTCACATTACGCACGAAAAGTTGACGCACCGAACGTGCCTCTTCGGTGAGTTGTCGCGTTACCGAGACGAGAATGTTTGAGACATTTGTGTCTGATGATGGTATACCCCCTTCAGACTCACCTCCGCGAAGTCGTTACTCAAGTCAATCAACAAAAATTTTGGGACTCTCCCCTTTTGTCGACGATACCTAGATCGTGCTGGCGAGAGCAAATATTTATTGGCGCTGAATAACTTGGTTGCTCAAGGGATCGTGCAAGACTATCCACCTCTCTGTGATCAATTGGGTTCGATGACTGCGCAATTTGTATGTTTCTATTGACCCGAGATAAATGTGAAGTTGACGAATACTCCAGGAGCACACGATACTACTTCGCCCAACCGTGAAGGAAGTGGTCAGCCGTGGGGATGATTATTGATCACTGACGACCTCGGACATAATGATAATGTTTGCAACGCTGTGCGGGGTAACCGTGTGGGGAAGATCAGATGACTGGTATGATCGGTCGTACGGACCTTGCAGTTGTTCCATACACTCTGTCCTCCCAAAATGTAGCATTTTTGTATCTCCCGCAAATTAATTCTTTTCCTTCAACGACCATCATCTGCATGTATGTCGTCCTGGTTTTTTTCTTCCTCAAAACCGGCCCAGGCGGTTCCAATTATCAAACAACCGAAATCTCCTTGCTCCCCAACAGCATCGTTGGCTCACTATGAGACTGGGACAACACCACCCTCTGCGCGCGTTGACCCAAAGTTTAAGCTGCAGCCACGTAGACGAATGCGCCTGTGGGACTATTGCATGCTAGGTCCGATTATCGCAGCGAAAGGTAAGCCGGATGTTCATTTATGCTCTTTGACATGCTCTAAGCAGTCTCCAGCAACCGAAGTCACCTCCGACGTCCTTGCTCACCACATTTGGGGCCCACGGCGTAAAACATGGGGAATCGAAATGACAATAATCACCAGCCTAGCACGCGGTGCAGATCGACATAGTGCGTTCGTTGATATCGTGAGTCTCCTCTCTCTACATTACCCGCGCTTGATGTTGATGTGATCGTTGCTTTTCGTCTCAGGGAACGCTACGCATGCTAATGGGTCTGGGTGGGCTCGTACCCCTGCCCTCTGATGCTTTAGTCACTCCAGTGACCTTCCGCGTAAAGAAGCGTAATCTTATGGGAATACTCGCTAATTTTGACGCGAAGGAAGACGGCATGCGAGAACTGTCCGGAGAATGGGTTGTTGGGAGAAAAACCTGGCAACGAATGCAAACTGAGTGGAAAGCGTCAAGCAGGGCTGATCTAGCATCTAAGAGCGATGCCGGAGCCCATAGCACGCCGCCGAAGAAGAAGGAATTAGTGGTGCTATACATCCACGGAGGTGCGCGTCCTTACAGAGTCACGAGTCTTTACTCCTTCTGAACATGCTGTCGTTTCCAGGCGCGTACTATCTTTCCAGCGCCGCGGTCCAAAGAATTATCACCATCCCTCTTGCCAAGTACACTGACTCTCGTGTTTTTGGTTGGTCCTCCAATTCTGCTCCATATGGGTTTCGATTAATGGATCTTGACGTTCAGCTATCGATTATCGGTTGGCACCAGAATCATGTTTCCCCGGACCACTGCACGATGTTGTGACAGGGTATCTTCGCCTAGTCGAAGAATTGCATATTCCCCCTGAAAATGTAATCGTCAGTGGTGATAGTGCAGGCGGTGGTCTTGCTTTGGCCTTGCTCATGTACCTGAGGGATAACTCGTATCCACTTCCGGCTGGTGGTATTCTTATGTCCCCTTGGGTTGGTAAGTCTACCTTCTTGAATTAATCCTGTCATAATGTGTGGCTCAAGTTTCTTGATTAGATCTTTCCATGAGCTGCGAGTCTTGGGAGAGGAATGCCCCTTATGATGTCATCATGTGCCCCCAAGCAGACAATCACATGAACCCAATTGCGCTTTACTTGGGCGAAGGCACAGAAGAGTACCTCACACACCCATACGCGAGTCCTCTCTTCGGAGACTTCAAAGGTCTACCGCCCCTTCTTATCCAGGCTGGCGACTGCGAAGTACTTCAAGACGAGATCACCCTTTTGGCCCATAAGGCTAGGTCGGCAGGCGTTGAAGTAATTCACGAGTTATACGAAGACGCGGTAAGTCCCTGACTCACGGATGTTGGTAAGTGTCCTAACCCGTGAAATTTTTGAAGGTCCATGTTTTCCATGCCTACCCATTTGTTGACTCCTCTCGAAAAGCTTTCGAATCTATGCGGAGCTTTGTGCGATTCTTTCTGCCTCAAAGTCAAGCACGGTCACCACAGATGCTGGGTGCTACTACAGAACAACATCTCGAGCGTGAGATCGAGAACGACAGATCGGTGGTCGTGAATGGAGATGGTGCTGAATTATCTTCATCTCAGGAAGAAGTTGAGAACTTCGGTAAGGAGTCGAAGATGATCAACACGGATGGCAGTGAGGACGATACGAGCTGGGTTCGTACGCCAGCCTGGTCGAATGTGCCTTTAGGAAGCGACCGACTTTCTCTTGACTCTCAAACGAGCGACTGGTCGCAACCGACAACCTCGCAACCTTCATCCCCCGCCGACTCCTGTCTGTCATTTTCATCTCCCTCCGCATCCTTTATCTCCTCCACCGCCTCGTCGTCTCTTTCAAGCATTCCGCGGAGAATTCAGTCAACAAGCTCTCTCGTAGCTAAATTTGCACTACACTTTACACAGGCGAAGGAAGCCAGTCCATGTCCTACACCACCGCCCACCGCCCATCCTAGTTCATCACATGCACCTAACCCTTTCCACCTCTTCGGCGGTCCTTTGATTTCTTTCCCACCCCCCAAAGAGCGCCTCCACAAACGTTCGCAGTCGACAAACTACTCGGGGCCTCTATCGATGACCGGCTCTGCCGTCTTCCAACAGGAACAAGCCCAGCATCCTTCGCCAAAGAAACGGAGGCAGTCTCTCTCGAACTCGTTGTCAATGTCGAGTCGGAAGAAGTCGACGAAGTTTCAGGATCGTACAAACGCTACTCCCGCAACTGGTGACTCTGGATCGCAGACGCCGACTTGATCTACCCATCACGTTCATTCTTCTTGGGATCTAGGTTCCATATACACATTCTCCCGCATTTTTGCGGGTTCCGATACCTGCAGCAATATTTTCGCATTTTCAGTCGTTAATTCTCTTTGACGAACTAGTTACTGGTAACTTAAGTTTAATGTACCCATTGTAGCCTACGTATTTCACCTTGCTAACAGTGGTTGGAATACTTTGTAATTCATAGCGCTGTAATTGATGCTTGTAATAATTTATACACGTAGAAAACAGTGATAGATGAAGGCAAAAGCGACCAAGCCCAATGTGAACGGAGAATATCCGAATTTGATTGGAATACAACCATGGTTGTTTTTATCAAGGACTTCTGCGGCCATTAAGAATATCTTGGCCTTTTCGGTAAATCTCCAGGTCTTCAATGCAGTTCATGAGAGCATTTCTCTCCCAATTACCAAAGATAAAACCTTGGTAAAGAAAAGTAGTGGCCAACCATGACATGAAAATCGTAAACAAGATGAAAATTGGATTTATCCACGCATGAGGAAGCCACGCTGTCCCGACAACCACCGCCAGCAGGACCAGGAGCGACAACACGAAGATAGTGAGCTCTTTCCGTGACCGCTCCGTCGAGGTACGGTAGTTCTCTGTCAGAGCCTGTATAGCGGTAGAGACACTCGCATTCGACAACTCTGACTGAGCGGCAGAGGGTGTAGGTGGGATATGTGAATGCGTATCGGTAGTTTGAGCGACGATCTCTAGCGTGGCTTCCAATCCAAAATGATCTGAGTATGAATAGTTCTGACCTGGACAGCGGTCTTTGAGTACCACTTTACTCTGGATGGCTCGAACAATGGGTATGACTTGTCCTGGTCTGTTGGGCTGGCGATACCATACATAGTCGAGGCGTTTACCAAGCGTGCCTTGGGCGTAGCTCTTGCCTGCTGTCCATGTATTGAGAGGTGAATCAGCTGTGATGCCAAGTCGGTCAACGGCTTCGAGAGGATCTGTTATTGTATTCTGATTGACGTTCGGATAGCAGACGGGCCATGTATCGGTGAGGCCTGCATAGTCCCGTATGATCGTTATTGGAAGCTCAGTAGGCGTTGCGTTATAGTCGCCAAGCTATATTTAGCGCGAAGAGTGAGGTCAAGTGAACATGGACAACAATTGTCAGAAGAGGCCAACTGAGAGCCAGAGAGAAGTCACGTACACCGATAACGAAGCGACCGACTTCTGCAGCGCTTCTAGCCAGTCTAGCATATTCCCATGCATTGACGATTTGATGTGGTTGACCACCTTTGGCAAAGAGCTGGAGGAGAGTAAGAAATAGGTTTTGGAATCCATAGATAGACGCACATGGGTGTTGAATATCTGGACCTGACCCAGTAGAGGATGAAGGATAACGATGTGGGCAGCTCCCTTTCCAACGAACCAGTCGCCACCAGCAACGTCTATCGGCAGACCGTTCAATGAATACGGCTGCATACCAGTCTCAATGATTGGGAATCGAGTGAATATCGCTAGACCTGCACCAAGTGCGCCACTAGATAGATATTATTCGACAATAATTACAGGACAGAGGTAAACAATGACTGCACCTATAGAAGAACTTTGAATGAGGTAGGCGGTTTGTGACTGCCCGTTGCACTTTTTCGTAGTGTGCAAAAACCCATATTTCTTGAAGAGCGATTATGTCATAGTCAGACTTAACAAGCTCTTCAATGATATAGTCGATGCGCTGTTCGAGGTTCTTTGCCACGAACTTTAAACCCCTGTTTTGTTTCGGGTTAGTATCCATACATGGTAGCTAGCAGAACAAAGACACCATACCAACAGTTCAGACTGACACAGCGAATTTTGGTGTCGTCTACCATTGATGGTGCCGAATGTTCGAGCTCAAGGTCAGACTCGAAGACAACAGGCGTTGAGCTGCCAAGACGTCTGTAACTGGAAGTGGTCATAAAGATCAAGGTGCTTCGGTCCGGCGCTTTCCGGGGGTTGCTGTGACCACGTGCCCGTGATTGGGAGTCAGCTTGGTGGGCGTTCTGGGAAAAGAGACAGGTTGAACGATGTCCACGACGACGACGACGGTGACCACCAACCTCACACCCAGCGAGTTCGTTCGACTCCCACTTGCTTTCTACGCAGTCTCCCATACTTAGCTTTTTTATCTTTTATTCTTCCTCTTCGACAGTATTGAAATCGCAACACGAGCAGCAGACACTTTTACTCGTATATATTACACCGCCTATGACGCCGATACCAGGCTCGCAGATCTGCCCCAGTTCTACCGCCCAACTTCTTCATTGACATGGAACGGCAAGCCTTTCCAAGGCGCTGAAGGCCTTGTTCAGCTAGTCACCCAGATGCCTGCCACCAAGCATGAAGTCCAGTCATTCGATTGTCATCCCATTCCAGGTTTGTTGTCATGTCGCTTATTGTTTCTGTTTCATTGTCTGATCACTGTAACAGGCACATCACCTCCTTCACTGCTCATCACCGTGTCAGGAAATGTCACGCATGGGCTTGGTCCAGCCGGAAACCCTTCAGACCTCCCTACACGTTGTATCGAGGGCCAACCTCGCGTGTTCTCGCAAACTTTCCTGCTTGTCCCAGACCCCACAGCACCTCCCACCAAGCCTGGTGAGGTCGCCAAGTACTACGTGGGTGCGGACGCCGTACGATTCGTCGGTTAATTACTATGGTTTGTCCACTATCCATCACTACAGCCAAGCTGTCACTGACTCGCTTCAGATTTAGACATGTATATTTACTCAAACTCTGCGCAATACCAGACGCCTCCTCTTGCTTATCATCTCATAGACCGCTAAATTAAGGACCATTGTATCCATTAAATTATTGACTGTTTCATTGTAGTATATCGCACTTTTAGACGACGTTAGATGCAATGCCGATTGGTGAATGTAAAATTTTGTGAATCTACTACACAACTAGATGATACAGACAGCGAACAAAAATCTTCAACCAAATGTTTGACTCTGTAAATGGTATGTCAAAGTTGGTCCAAAGATAGTGGTAGAGTAGACTTACGGATCGCGCACTGCGCTTGATCTTGGACAACCTCCACTCGTCTGGCTTCTCGTATTTGTTGTACAAGGGTTCGATCTTCTCCTGTTTCTTCCTCTTACTAATCTTGTTCGCATCTGCTACCTTAAAGAACTGTGGTGCGACTTCAACGAGCCACTTGGGTTCAACCGCTGTCACATTATGGCAGTACTCTCTCGTTGTGAGCACTAATTCATGGTAAACGAGCCATTCGGGGTTTCGGTTGAACAAAGCGGAAGATGGATGGATGTAAACGGGTGTTCCTTCGACAAGAGTTTTGTAGCCTTCTTGAGGGTCCTTTTTTGCGGCGTTACGGAAGAAGCCAGAGCAGATAGCTCGTCGAACGCAGTTGTAGTCTCGACCTGCAGAAAGAATATCGTGCTTATAGCTATGAAGATGTTAGAAAGCTCTAAGAACTGCATTGAAGTTGACATACCGATCCATGATACCAAGCAACTGTTTCCTCACATCTTGCGCTCTCCTCATGCTCCTTGCCTGGATAAAATTCTCATAACACCATGGGTTCGAGAAACCGGCCCCTTTCCAACCATTGTACACTGTCAACAGTGTCAAATGATCTCCCTCTGGTTGATGGAACTTCGCTTTCTTCTGGTCCGCCTGGCCTTGTTTGTCCTTGGGTCGATAAAACACTGTCTGCACAGAGAGCATGGCTACAATCGACATGATCTCCTCTGAACACCCCAAGTCAACGGAAGCGATAAGCATCTTTGCTAAGGGCGGCTCCATAGGGAAATCAGCCATTTTCCTCCCCAACTTTGTTAACAATCCTTCATCGTCGAGCGCGGATAGCGCATATAACGACTCCAAAGCTGTCAGCATCGTCTGAGCGGGTGGAGGATCCATGAAATCGAAGCTGAGTAAGTCATTGATGCCCATAGCCTTCAACTGCAGGATTGTAGAAGACAAATTCGTTCGTTGAATATCAGGAATTGAATTGGGTAACATTTCGTTACGGTACGCCGCTTCCGTGAAAAGTCGATAACATTTTCCAGGTCCTGTACGACCAGCACGTCCAGAGCGTTGTCGGGCTTGAGCTTGAGAGATAGGCATGACAACGAGGGAGTCCATACCCAGTCGAGGGTCGTATGCGTTTTGTTTCGAGAATCCAGGGTCGATAACATAGTAGATTCCAGGTATCGTCAAACTCGTCTCGGCGACGTTAGTGGCGATGACGACTTTTCGTGCTCCTGGAGGTGTAGGCTCGAACACTCTAGACTGGACCTCAGACGGAAGAGCGGAGTAAATGGGCAAAATGATTAGCTCAGGGACTTTCGGTCCAAGAGCTTTCATACGCTCAAAAAGAATCTCGCAGGCTGTGTCAATCTCTTCTTGACCGGTGAGGAAAAGGAGGACGTCGCCAGGAGGTTCGGAAAGGTGAATTTGCATGACAGTGATGAGAGATGCATCGAGGTAATCAGACTCGGGTTCTTTGGTGTAGAGAATTTCGACGGGGTAGGTGCGACCAGGAATGGTGAAGATGGGGCAGCCAAAGAAGTACTTAGAAAACTTTTCAGCATCGAGAGTAGCAGAGGTGACGATGAGTTTGAGATCTGGACGGCGTTTGACAGTCTCTGCAAAATTGGTTAATGAACTCGTAACTTTGGTAGATTGAAACAAATATACTTTTCAAAAGACCAAACAAGACATCAGTTGCAATAGTCCGTTCGTGAGCCTCGTCCAACATGATGACCGAGTAATTTGTGCACAAGGGGTCGATCAAACACTCTCGTTGGAGCATACCATCCGTCATGTACTTGATCCTCGTTTCCGGACTCGTGCAGTCTTCGAAACGAATGGTATATCCAACTTCTTGCCCAAGCCGACATCCAACTTCCTCTGAGACGCGCTTTGCGACGGACATGGCTGCGACACGACGGGGTTGCGTGCACCCTATCCTACCTCTATCAGCATATCCGGATTCGGCGAGATACTGGACCATTTGGGTGGTTTTGCCTGAGCCGGTGTCACCGACGACAATAAGAACTTGATGCTAAACGATGATATTCAGGAAGAAGTGTCATCAGAGGGAATAAACACGTACCTCACCGATGGCCTTGAGGAGAGGGTCACGAAGCTTATAAATTGGCAAGCTTTTTCTTTGGTCTTGGATACTGAGACTTGTGATTTCACCGTAGGTAGTTGTTTTGTTGAAACTCGATTGCTTCCAAGAAGGCACTTCCTGAGCTTTCTGACCTCTGATATTCCCTCGTAAATCCTGAGCGAAGACTTTATCGGTCTCCTTAGACATGGGATCCAACCAAGGTTGACTAAAGTCTCGAGCTTCAGAGTCAGCTTCTTCGTTTGCTTCTTGTTGCCTCAACTCACGCCGTTCCTTGGCAAGTGAGGCGCCAGCCAGAGCAGCACGATTGAGCGAACCATCAGGAGCTTTGACAATCTTAACCGGACTCAGGTCGAGGGTCCGCTTGGTTTGTCCGGCTAAGAATGGCGGCTCCTCTTCTTTGATTTCAATATCCAACTCCTCTTCGATTTCTGCATGAGCCATCGGGTTGTTAAGCTCTTCGTCTAATTCCGGATACTCAGATGCGTCGATCGCGCCCGACGAGATGAGTTGCTTGATCTCCCATCGTTCTGGCGAAGTCAACCTTTTCGCAGAACGGACAGGAGGACCTTCATCTCTCCCACGTAGAGGCATGGCATTGGCGCCTGAACCAACGGCACGTGTAGCCTTAATTCGTTCTTCCTCCATTTCTGCCTCTGATTTGATACGAAGATGAGGAGTGAGATCACGGCCGGTAGCCTGGTCCACGTCTTTCATAGAAAGGCCGACACGACTTCCTGCGACACTCATGACCTTCACCTTGACCGGCTTGTTACGGGTCAAGAGGTCTACTGCAGAATTGGCCCTTGCACCTGTTTGAATGTTGGAAACGTGAACCATGCCTAGGACATTTGAGTGAGATGGTGCAAAACACATTAGTCACGTCCGCAACTTACCTTCCACGCGACCGACGACACCCTCAAGTTGAACAAAGGCGCCGAATTCCTTCATACCAGCGACTTTCCCATCGTAAATTTTGAAGAGAATTGGTCGTTCATCTAGCTGTGGTCGACTTGACCCATTCCTGGACCCATATCCATCTCTGCCACGCCTTGGACTGGGGCTCCTCCGCCGTGGTGACCTCGAACGGTCACGTCTCTGTCGTTTGGCGTCGGGCTCGGTGTCCATTGATCGTGGATGTTTCTTCCCTGAAACTAAATCTCCAAGCTCTTTCAAGAAGATGTCGTTATCTACAGCAGGGGTGACCTCCTTGTCTTTCACGGCCAGGCCTGGAAACATCCTCCTCTTTCTATCCAATTCATCAAGTTCCTCTGCTGCAGCTTTCTCCTTCCCAAGAGCCTTTGCCGACTTCTTCTTCTTGTACTTTGGATGCATGCTGAGAATTAGACGGTCCACATTTTCCACGAGAGAGTCTGGAAAGCCTGCATCCAACTCTTTTAGTTTCGCCTTGAAAGCGTCCAGCCTTTTGCACTCTTCATGGGTGTGAATCAGGAACTCTGCCACAGATTTGTCGTTTATTCCAAGATGGTTGTCTATTTCCTGAGTGATTTTGGCGACTAGAGAGAGAAATTCGAGATTGTAGAGGTCAGCGTCGGCCATGGTGAATGGTTCCAGTCACAAAGTCGAAATTGCATTCGCCAGTCATTTGTCACTGTTGATTAAGTAAGCATCACAACTTGCTTCGAGGATGCCACCCAAGAAAGGCATCGTAAAGTCTGGAAACGCCGGGAACTCTTCCAAAGCTTCGAGTAGTAAAGAAACTCTGCCAGCATCCAATGAACCGGTTAAGCCACCGCCTTTATTTCCTCCAGGCTCCAAGTGGCCTCTAAGTCTACTACAGGAACGGTAGGTCAAGGTTTTTTTTAATTCATCTTTCATGTGATCGAGTTCTTGGAGATGCCAGAAACAAGGTTGGGAAAAACCTATTGTTGATACTGTGAGTCTTCTATTGCTTGAAATTGCTATTGCAAGTTAACATTATGCTCAGCGACAACATGGCAAAGATGGCTTCAGCTTCGTAGTTACTCTAGCCTGGTTCAACACAAAGACATCTCAGAGAGAAACTGTTCGAATGGAGCCTCACCCGCCTTACTACCGACCGACAGCTATGGAAGCAAAGCATTGGGGCGCAACTTATGCTCTTTATCGTGTTCGTTTGGAAGATTTCTCGCAAGTGCCGCAATTAGTTGTTCTCAATATGTTATTCGACAGTTTTGCAATGGCATTCAACTTAACCGCGTCCTTCCACCCGGTCCGCGAGACTATTGGAACGAACTGGCTAATGAACATAAATCAGTTGAAGAGCATCGGAAATGGATGTATGAACCAGACCCTTTCGCAGCGAAACGGGGCGTAGAAGAACGACAAGCTGCAGCGCAGAGTGCCCGAGAAGGTGCAAACTCGTCGAAGGAGCCGGATAGGTCTCGTCCTCCACAGAATTCGTCCTCAAATTACCCCGAAGTCATTATGGCTACATCTCTGCGAGAGTTGGTCGAGGACGCGATCAAACAGGTACCATAAATTCACTAATTCCTAGATATACATATCAACATCTCTTTTCTTAGGGATTTGCTCTTTATCCGGACGCGAATGATGATGCACCACTTGCATTGACTGCAGATAGCGCGTCCCAAGTTGGGCAGCAACTAGGTCGCCTCGGATTCAACAAAAAGCAGATCAAAGATGTCACCCAATTCCTCTCGGAGGATTCACAACTCGCGACAACTTTACTCAATGTTCTATCTCCGCTGGAAGCAGCTATCGAATACCTTGTCCTTCACGTTCCAGAATGCGATCTCCCCAACCGCTTCATGCCTTCCAAGAACTCTTCTAATCCATTTATTACTTCAGCCCATTCCGGCGCGAGCGATCTTAAACGACGCTGGATTGAGGATAAGGCCGTAATGGAAGCTGGATGGCCTCTCAACGCAGTCAAGGAGTGTATAACTGATCAGCGCCTTGTGGAGCACTGGGATTTATTGCTCGTTACACTTGGTCAGAAACTCATCGGAAAGCCTGTAGACTACGTGATTACCAACATCACGGAGGGCCTCACCGCCTATGTCATCGACCAAGAAGAATACGAAGCTTTAGGCGCGTCGCTCTTCGAACCAGGTCACTTGGTTCTCCCTCTATTCAGTGTCGACGTTTCAGTACATATATTGTTCTCAGAGGGGAAGTATCCTCGCCCCGGGTACATGCCGATTTACCTTTCATCTGCTACAATACCAGCGTATGTACGCCTCCATCTTCTGGCCCAGTTTATCCAGGCAATGGAAGCTCAGGTCGACCTCGAAGTAGGCGACGGCTTCTGTATGGCTCTGATGCGCATCATTGAAGGGGCTTGGGCTCCTATTGAAGACAATGGGCCTCCTGATATGTCTAAAGTCCTAGAGCATGTTATTGCCCCATCGCAAAAGTTCAAAGGCAAACCAAACGAAGCACGACCTACCCAGAACAAAAAGAACAAAATCGGCCCAACCTACCGAAGGCCCGTCGGAACAGACGTTGAAATTAGACAAGAGCTCGAGGCTATGCGGAAGAAAGACAAGGTCAGTCTCCAGTATCTGATAAAAAATGCTAGATAATGAACTATCTTCCAGTTTCAAGAACTCCTGCGTGTCCGACAGAAACTGCCTGCGTTCTCTGTAAGAGAAGAGTTTCTCAATGTCTTGGAGAAAAATCGAGTTGTAGTTGTCGTTGGAGAAACCGGTATGCAAATAAGCCTTCGTCGTCTCAAACACGATCTAACTAAAGGTGTATAGGTTGCGGCAAAACAACTCAGCGTGAGGATTTGCCTCTCTTATTTTGCAAACACATCACTTACGTGTGTACTGTCGCCTAGTACCCCAGTTCATTTTAGATAGCTTGATCACCTCAAATCGTGGTGCAAAAGCATCCATTGTTGTGACTCAACCTCGACGACTCTCCGCGATCTCCGTGGCAGCTAGAGTCTCAGACGAACGTCTCAATGATGGTTCTGTTGGATACACGATCAGAGGTGAAAGTAAACTAACCAAAAATACGAGGCTTGTCTTCTGTACGACAGGAGTTGTTCTTCGAAGGTTGAGCTCTGGTGATATGCTTCAAGATGTCACACATGTGGTTGTGGATGAGGTCGGTCTCCTCGAAAAGCCTGGGGCTTTCCAATATCTTGATAATCTTAACAGGTCCATGAACGATCTATGGACGGAGATTTCCTCCTCCTAGAACTCAAAGACCTCCTCAAGAAGCATCCCACGCTCAAAGTCGTACTTATGTCCGCCACGATCAACCACGAAACATTTATCAAATACTTCAACGGAGCTCCATTGTTGACGATTCCGGGGTTTGCTCATCCTGTAACAGACAAGTGAGATCTTTCACGAAAACTTTACGTCCAAGTTCTAAATTAATTTGTTTAGGTATCTTGAAGATGTCCTGTCCAGTATTGAATACCGACCACAAAGCACTCGGTTGAAAAAGGGAGAAGATCCGTTGAAACTGAAAGAAATGCGGGATAATTATCGCGCTGATGGCCTTGCGGCTGACGTTGTGGAGGCGATTCAAACTTTGACGCGTGATGACAAGATTGATTATCAAGTAGGTCTGTAATATTAGATTTCGATCATCTCGTTTTAAAAACCTTTACAGTTGATTGCATCTTTGGTGGCTCATATAGTCAAAACTGCACAAAAACGTGGTGGAATCCTAATCTTCTTGCCAGGTGTTAATGAGATCAGGCAGTGCATTGAAGCTATCCAACATGCTGTATCTGGGCATGAGACTGTCGTTCTACCTCTGCATGCCAACTTATCTAATAATGAGCAAAACAAAGTTTTCCAACCCACAAAATTATGGAAAATAATAGCAGCTACCAATGTCGCAGAGGTAAATCTCATGTTTATCCGATTGTTACGGTATTGACCAATATTTTCAGACCTCCATCACCATAGACGATGTGATCTATGTCGTTGACGCTGGAAAAGTCAAAGAGACGCAGTATAACCCAGACACGAATCTTTCAAAGCTGGTTGAGGTCTGGGTAACGCGCGCTGCTGCACGGCAAAGAAGAGGACGAGCAGGGCGTACACAACCTGGTGTCTGCTATAAGCTATACACCCGAAAGCAAGAACAGAAGATGATTGAATTCCCGGTGCCAGAAATTCTTCGAGTCCCACTGGAGAGCATTTCTCTTTCTGTCAAAGCCTCGAAGGAAAACCAAGACGTGAAGGTAGATTGCATCGCCTCCTGTATTTTCTCGGTAACTAACGAACTTCTCAGGCATTTCTGAGTCAAGCTATCGATGCGCCCTCGTTGGTATCTGTTGATAGGGCTTGGAAAACGCTGGAAGAGATAGGTGCTGTCGATGACGAAGGACGTTTGACTGCTCTTGGCAAACACATTGTGAGACTCACAACTTATGGGTCATTCCTTCGATAACTTCTTTCTTTCAGTCACTGCTCCCTATGGACGTCAGATTGGCCAAGGTAAATATCCAGGTCGCACTCGTATATTAAACTAATGCCGCCCGAAAAGATGCTCATTCTTGGTACCATTTTCCAATGTCTAGCGCCAGCCCTGACTGTGGTTGCGTTATTATCTTCCAAGCCTTTATTTTTCAACCCCATCGAGAAGCGCGACGAAGCAAGCGCGTATGTCAGATTTCCCATGCATTTCGGTAGTGATTTCATATTTTTACAGTGCGCGTGCCAAGTTCGTTACCGGAGATAGCGACCTCCTGACCGATGTAAAAGCTTTCGATGAATGCTACGCGATGCAGCAAAATAGTCAGCCCCAGGGAAACATCCGTCGATTTTGTGAGGAGGTAAGTGACAACTCACCCAATTCCCGAGGAGTCACTGACTTGGACCAAGAATTTTATTTCCATGAGTGTCCTACGCGAAATCTCGACTCTACGACAAGATTTCATATCTGCCTTGTCCGAGATGGGGTTCATTCCTTCAAACTCGAACCCCTCGTCGCCTTCTTTGAATGCTTCAAGTGACAACGTCAATCTCGTCAAGGCAGTTATCCTTGGCGGACTTTGGCCTCGCGTTGCCCGAGTTCACTTGCCGAAAGAAAATATCAAATATGATAAAGTCTCGGCAGGAACCGTGCAGCGCGAGAATACTGCGAAAGATTTCAAGCTTTATGATCTACAAGAGGGACGAGTTTTTCTTCACCCGGGAAGTGTGCTGTTCTCAACAGCGAATTGGAAACCTCCTTTCTTGACATATTTTTCGAAACATATGACAAGCAAGATCTTCCTGCGAGATGCGTCTAAGGTAAGATAGTGTCATATCCCCTAAAAGACTACTCACATCCCATAGGTTCCAATGTACGCCATTCTCCTTTTTGGAGGGACTGTATCGGTAAATCATGTTCGAGGAGGGCTTACGGTTGGCAACAAAGACAACTACATCAAGCTCGAATCAACTCCGCGCATTGGTATTTTGGTTAATCAGCTTCGGTATACCACCTTAGTTCGCTTTGTTATCGTTTACTGACCAGTTAATAGGCGTCTTCTCGATGCTCAACTCGCTAAGTGCATTGAAGAAGGAACAATGCTGACTACTCAAACCGAAAACCCCGTTATACACGCAATTTTAGCGCTGCTGATCCATGACGGGAGAACGGAATGAGGACAGACAAGTACAGTACAGAGGATCTCGTAGATACTTCACCGTAGATAGGGAAGTTCCAGATTACCCGTTTTCTGTTTACGATGTAAGCCGATGGGACTAACCAGAGCACTGTTTCATTGCACAGTGAAGTCTGACTTCGGCAGGATGAGCTAGATTCCGAAAGAAAAATAGCAGATATACGTAAGTATTGAAAACTGTCACAATTATTTGTCTGGTTCACACTGGTCTGCAGGACTTGTAACACATGACCACACTATTGGTTGAAATCCTGTAATACCTGCTTCAGGTTTTCTGTGTCAACAAATTTGATCCCTCTTCCTTCAAGATCCTGGACGGCTTCTGTCTCGTCCCTGATACTTTTCACTGCATCTTTAACTACCCATGCTTTATATCCCTCCTCTAACGCATGAATAGCCGTCCACTTGACGCAGTAGTCTGTGGCCAGACCTGCTAGATAGACATCCGTGATACCCTTTTCTTTTAATATTGCAGGAAGTTCGGTTGATTCTCTACCCCAGACGTCTTGGAAGGCAGAGTACGACTCAACTCCAGGATCGACGCCTTTCACGATAACGGTGTCAAAAGAGGAGGTCTCTAAGCCAGGTGCAAAATCTGCCCCTTCCGTGCCCTGCACGCAATGAACTGGCCAAAGAACTTGTTGGATCCCATGTTTCCGTTCTTCATCGTGTGGATGATACAACGTGAGAGTGGAGAATAGGTCCTTTTGGTGGGTTTCGGCAAACGATACGTGCTTAGGTGGATGGAAATCTTTCGAGGCCACCTTGACCTTGAATCCAGGCAAGGCAATCAAAGAGTTGATGTTGCCTATGATATCAGCGCCTCCTGGGACGGCAAGCGAGCCCGACACAAAGTCGTTTTGAACGTCTATTATGATGAGCGCAGGCGTGTATGTTGATGCGCTCATGGTAGTCGAGTGAAGAAGCGCTAACTCAGGAGGGCTTTACTACTCTTTGTACGATTGATTAGTTTATCATTATTTTTTAGATAGAGCCTACGCTCTGCTATCGAACTACAGATTTTCATGTCTATAAATACCAGGCGAACTACCCAATTCAAAGTAGCGTAAGTGGGGATAGCAACGTATAACAAGAACAGAGCAGGACAAAAAAAGCCAAGGTAGTAAAAGATGTAGCTGGATCATACAACGGACGTATACAATGAGTAATTTCAGGATCGTGTCTGGTTTCACGATCCAAATTTGAGAGAAGGTGCCAGGGATCATAGATCATTATGGAATAGCAATCTGCGAAGAATGTCAAAAAAAGTCCGGGAAGCAATACGAAAGGGCTTACAAATTGTTAGAATAAGTTATAGCGGTAAGCAGCAAGCTCTATGTACACTTCTGCGTAATTTGGACGAGGTCAATACTTGCTGATTTCCGTTTCGGCCCAGTTCGCGTGGCGCAGTTTAATGTGATTCGTTTGATAGATCGGCCTCTTGAAACTTCAGAATCGCTATCAAGGGACGACTTTCGACTGTCGTTTGTATCTTCGTTAGTTTGTGAGCTGGTGTTCGGATAGCCGGGTTGATTTATAATATCTGGTACAATCGGGGCGGGGGGTGTGGCGAAGTAGGGGGCGCCGTAAGGCATTGTCCGGGGGATCGGTACGGAGGCTCGTTTTTGTGATTTCCGGAGGAACGTGGGGGATAACAGGTCGCTTGCCGAGGGAAGGGGTGACGCGCACCTGGACGGACTTGAACTTGGTCTGGCAGGAGAAGGGCCACGACGGAAGGATATCCGAGATGGTGAAGGAGCAGGGGTGTCAATAGTAAGGTCGATTGCGTTCCGAGGTCGCGTCAGCGGAAAGGTGTACGAAAATCGACGTGAGGATTTATCGGAACCTGCTGTGTCTACAAAATTGGTAATGTCGATTTAATCACAAATGAGCTGACAATAAAAGTTTACGAAACAGAGCCGTTCTAACCTGCGCTTGCGATGGAATTTTGGTCAGCCTTGTCATTCGCTCTGTCGAGGGACTCAGATCGCGGTTTCATTCCGAATTTGAGCTTTTGAAGACCGACTGAAGCCCGGAATAGCGATGAGCGCGAAGGGGGTCGCGATGAATCAGACTCCGGTGCCTCCAAAATACTGCACGTATCCCCCGAAGCCTGATTGATATCAAGGTCTTTGGGAGGAAGCGCTGGCGACGAGGGTCGAGAGCCACCACTTACGACCGAATGAATGGACTGGAACATCGATTGTGTCTTCGCGGGAGACGGAAGGTCAGGGGTAGTATTTCTTCGGATGAAAGGTGAAACCATAGGTCTGTCGGCGAAGTAGACGCGTCGCGTTGGGTTATTGTCCACTGACTGTGTCGATAGAATGGGTGTCAAATCAACAGGTGCAGAAACACGTCGGGTTGCAGGGGGTCGTGGCCGCGGCTCAGGCGCAGCAACAGAAACAGGCGGGACGCTCTGTCGTCTCGGGGGCTTGGTGAGGCGTTTTGGTTTGGGAGCCTTGACTTCAGCAGAAGGAGCAGGGGGTGTGGCCATAGCGATCAAGGACGCTGGTAGAATCCATCCCAGCCATACTGCAATCAAGCTCTGTTACGCGGATGGTCAGATGTTGAAGCGCTTGATGTGCAGAAATACGGGCGCTCGCTCACCAAAGCAAACCCCAGATGTCCCAGACATTTTGCAGTCACAAAAACCAGGAGGCTCGCCGACGAAACACTCGGCCTGGTCGTCTCTGTGGATGCAACTGGACTTTTCTGTTCCCTGACCCGAGCGTCGTCCACAACTTGAGACGTCGAAGGCATGGTCATAGTGAGAGTCATTGGGCCAGAAGAAAAATAATCAAAAGAAGACATGACAACGTTCAAAGCAGGGATGGCATGAAGCTAAGGGTTCAATAATAAAAAAGCGTGTAATATGGGCGCAGCCCTAAAACCGAGCCATTGGATGACTTTCCATAAGCCTAAATTGATTTTCTATCTCTTACCGGACCTTTTGAAGGGTCCAAAGCCGACAAGCCGATGTCAGAACTGTCAAAGTCGCCAACTGTGGGAACAAAAGCGACAGCTGTAAACCTTGTATCTA